>JADLZK010011434.1:0-69811 GCA_015847255.1 Hyparrhenia diplandra | reverse complement strand
CAGGATGAATGGATGATGCATGCGCTCTTTTTTTTTTTTTTTAAGTTCAAGGGCCTACGGCCCGGCCTTTCATTGATATAAAAGACCACAAAAGGTTTAAATGTTTACAGATCATTTCCCAAGCACTCTCTCTATCCAGAGCAGAAGCAAAATTTTTACATCAAAAGGTAAACAGTTTTGCTGGACACTAATAAAAACACATGAGAAAAGCCTTGGCCTCCAACCGTTTAGACAAACTCCATTGCATCATTCAGAGCGAACCACCAGGTCATCTTCGTGGGATCTTCAGGAGCTTCACCACCCACATAGAGTTCAGATAGGAAACTGTTATAAGAGCTTATGGAGTAAGCCAAGTTACCTCCTTTGCTTTTTTCTTGATTCTTTGGATGTACATCTCCAGTAGCTCTTTCTTTTCTTGCGAGCAAAGCAGCATACAATTTTGTAAAGTCTCAGCTATCTTGTGATAGAGTATTTCCATACTCCCACCCAAGATTCTGAAAACAACAATCATTTCTAAGTTTCCACAAAAACCAAATGACTGATGAGGTTAACAACAACAAATTTCTTTCTACTCAGCCAACAAGTACCCAGATCTTCGAAAGTATTAATCATATTTATTTCTAAAATGCTGGTTACCACAAACCAACATTGTTTAGCTACAACACAATCAAAAAAAAGGTGAGGAACCAACTCTAATTCTACACAAAACAGACAAGTCATGTCTTTGACTTTCACTCTCTTTGCTAGATTATCCCTAGTGAGAGTTTTGCTATTAGCAAGCAACCACAGAAACACAAAGAACTCTAGGTGGCACCTTTACTGACCAAACAACTAGTACATGGACAGACTAGAAGAATAAGTACCCTTAGAACTAAACTGTCATATTAAGGCATCCTCATCATTTGACAGACTTATGGTAGAAACTAATTTCACTATTTCTAGCTAAATTCTATACAATTTTGGGGTAAAGGTCCTTCTGAAGGTGCATTTCAATACATTGTCATCCCCGAGATCAGCTATTGCTCCCCCTTGTTCTACTACAATTCTGTATATGGGTCAATAACCAATTATCTTCCCACAGTATAACTCTTTTCTCATTCCCAATCTTCCACTTGTATCCTAGCTTTTGTCTGGGCTTCTTAGCTGGGCAGCCTGGACAAAAGCTTTGAAGAAACTAGACGTCCCACTAGTTTTAGCATGGTTAATTGGATTATCGGGCTTGTACTTAAACTCCAGAAACTCTCTCCAAAGCTTATTCTTGTCAGATTCATATCTCTTGATCTAGGAGGCTAACAAACTAATATTTAAGTCTATAAGGTTTGGAACAATGAAGCCTTCATACTCTTTACACATAGAGACTAGGTCCCAGTTAGCTAAATGTATTTTGTGGCACTCCTCGCTATCATTTCACAAACAATTTGTCATCAGCTTGAAGGAACATTTTGTGGCATGTCGCTTATGCATAGCGGTGGTTTGCGTTTTCGTGATAGTCCGATATTGCTGTGGATAACAACATGTATGTGGTCGTTCTTCATGCAATCCCGCACTCAACCACCAAGGGGAGGGAGGATGGTTATAGTTGTGTGTCGTTGACGCACCGTATTGGTGAGATCCAATTCTTCTTTTGAGATAATAAGAGCAACTCCAAAAGATCATCTAAAAATATATTCTAACGTCCATGTTTTAGCTGTTATCTAAATTAGAAAAAAAAACTCTTAAAAACATATAGCACTCCAACAAAGCATAGTTAAATTGTTCTTCCTGGACACTCGGTTAGTCAAGCGGTGTGTTGCAAGTTGTACATGTGTAGGCACATGAATGGACCGGTCACAATCGCCTTAGGGGAGGGGGGCGGCGGAGGCACGCTGGCACGGTGGCGGCCTTGCCAGGCGTGGTTAGGGTTGATGGGGCGCGGGTGCGGGAGGCAAGGGGGCGGCGGCGGGAAAGGTAGGTAGGGAAAACATTTCTTTATTGTTTGTCCCTAATAGATTACATCCCCTTGTTTATATAGTCCTCCTATGGGACTTGTAACTCAAGAAATCTCTTAAATACCTTTTACAAGTAAGTCCTTATTCTTTTTCCTAATAGGAGATTTCCTTATAGAGTGAAATATCCTCTTCATAAAAATCTGGCCTTATCCTAATCAAACTCTTATTTTAATTACCAAAGAAATTGTGGAGCGGCGGCGGCGGCGGCGCAGGGCGGGGGCTCCCCCGGTGGTCGTGGGGCTCGTGGGCCGGCCCCTCTAGGCCCATCCCGTGGGTGTGACAAGACCTTAATCTTTGACAGAGCCTGCAATTGCGGATGGCGAGCGCCTTTAGGTTTTCTTTTTCTTGCCACCTAGATCCACGGAATGCATGATGGCTAATTTAGAGCAACTCCAAGAGATGTGTTATCATTGTTAGGTAGGCTATATATGGCATTTTAGAGAAAAAATTGGACTCCAAGAGATGTGCTACATTATTTTGTAAAATAGCAAATATGCTATCATTGAAATCTCGGTGGTCATATATAGCCAGTCATAGCTATTTGCTATATGGTTTTGTAAAATAGCAATTCTATGTGGATTTTTTTACAAGTTTTCTATATTACAAAATGGCTAAACAATGAAATGGCTATTATATTTAGCTAAGTTGTTGAAGTTGCTCTTAGAATGACAGATAGAACAGTTGTTGGAGATTGTTTTTAGCTATACTAGTAAAAACATGCCCGTGCATTGCACCGGCGTATGTGTAATTTATTGTCCAATGCTCATGCCAAAAGGATGTCGCGATCGTCGCAACACGCGCATGAGCTTGACACATGACACTCCATGTCTGTGTGTTGCAACCGTTAAATTTTATCATATGCAATTAAGTTATAGAAGAAGCATGAAACTTGCATGGTGCATTTTCATGTGCCGGTAGATCATAAAGACACACCTGATTAGATGTGTAATGTTCTTGATAAAAGGCCTAGTATATTGTTTTTCCTGGCCGTTTAATTTTTCCTTTGATTGCCTTTTTTAAAACTGGCGAAGAGATCCTCCTATTCTACTTTCAGTTTAGCTTTACAAAATAATTTAGCTAATCTATAGGAGGTTCCCTCATAAGATCTTTTGGAGGGCAGAAAAAAATACAAATGCATGCCCTCCGATATGATAGCTTTATCGTTTATACGGGGGTTGAGGGAAATGCTCTAAAATTCACATCATGACATGGTGGATGGATCCGTGCCACGCCGTCCTGCTAGCAAACGCTATCTGAAAGCAAGTGAATGGTGAAGTCGTTGGCGTGCGCAACTTCCTAGAAGGCGCCGTACGGACCGTACGCCCAATCATGCGGCCGTCGAAAGGGACACGGCCGCTTGTTTGCTTGCTGGTAGAAACGGACGCGTCGCATGGGACCCGCAGAAGCACACTGGCCACCACCCGCCCGCACTGATGAACGACCGAGCAGGCCGAACTGTAACGGTAAAGATGATGTGCTCTGTGACGCGCCAGTAACACGAGACCTCCTCCCAGGCGTCACCGCGTCACGGCCGCGGCGGGCCCGGCCCAGGTGCTATGGTCATGCATGGCTCGGGAGAGCGAGTGGCGGGCGGCGGCCGGCCGGTGGCCTGCCTGCCTCCACCATGGGTCCGGCCGTCGGGGTCGACACCAATCATGGAGGGTTGGAGTGCGACCTCCGCTGCCTCAGGCCCTCAGTCAGCTAAACTCCACCTCCACACGCAAGCCAGCCCACCCCAGGTAACCACACGATCGTTTTTCTCGCTAAACTCTCGAGTGCGGCCGCGTTTTTCTCGCGCTCGCGTCGTGGCCGCCGGCGTTGTTGTCAGATAACGTTCCATCAGCCAGATGGTGCTGGGGATATCGATCTTCAGCTCCTTTTGTTTTAACCGGATCTTTAGCTCGTTACATCTACACAGTCCCGGTTGTGATTTTTCAGCTACTCTGCGCGGCCGTTTTCGCTGGTTTATTTTTTCGAGATCACGCCCTCTGGACTTTGGACGCGTCAGTCATGGTGAGAGGGACCCTGTCGCTTTGGTTTTGCGTGCATGTACATCGCAAGACGTTGTTGGGTTCGACACTTCGACGCGGATGCAGCAGCTTCAGCCTTGAGCCCTTGAGGACGTACGGTGCGTGCGAAGAGTTTTGTCGAATTAATTGCTCTTGCAGTGAAAAACTGGAGACCCCTGGATCAGTTGTTAACTCACAACTACTACTACAATACAAGGGAGAAGAAGCAAGACGGGATGGGAGGAAGAATCATTTCGTCTGAAATGGTGTCTGTATTTTGCGGTTTTTCCCGAAATTGCTACGCAAGGCCACAGCGGCAAAGCTAGTCGGGCTGGTTACAAGGGGAGAAGCTGAGTGGGCCGTGTTCTAACCTGAGCAGAACTGGCCCAGCCCAACAACAGAAAAGGATATTCCTTCGGTTTTTTTTTTTTTTTTTTTTTTTTTTTGCGAACACTTGTATTAGACAACTCAATGCCGGCGAAGATATGCGGTAACTTTGTACGTACGGAGGATAATAACATGGGGACAATGGCTTTGTGCAGATAGATTGCACCCTCACTCATTTGTTTGAGTAAAACGACGTATTCACATGACACATCCGTAGCCGTATGAATGATATGAATGACTTTACGTTTATATCTACTTCCTCCATCCATAAATAATTATCATCGTTATTTCGCAAAAAAAATAATTATCATATTTGGTGTGTGTGCCACAAGTTTGACGTGGTTTGTAGAAAATACGTGCAACAACATCTGTGTCTCCAAATAATTTTATTAAAAACTAAATTCAAATATCTTTCTCCAATGATATACTGATTATATGATCATAGGTATTAGTATTTTTAATATAAATTATTCAAAATTGTTTCTCAAGAAGTGTAAATGACACTTATTTAGGGATGTATGGAGTACATCAATAAGTGAAAATTTATACATATAGTATCACATCTGCTGAGTCTAAGGCTATGTTTGTCATAAATCTAAAAGATAGCTGCTAATAATTAGCTTCTCTAGGATTCAAACCGGTCCTGCAAGTTGTTAGTTATTACTCTCTCCGTTTTAAATTATAATTTATTTTAGTTTTTTTTGGATACATTATTTTTGCTATGCACCTAGTTATACACTATGTCTAGATACATAATAAAATTAATGTATGTAGAATAGCTAAAGTTGAACCTATAACCAACTAAAAACAACTAATAATTACTTAGCTAATGTTAAACGTGAGCAATTAGCTACTCCCTCAATTTCAAATTATATATCGCTTTAACTTTTTTTGTTACATAGGTTTCACGTGCATCAAAATATAATAATATGTAGAGTATATATACATAGCAAAATTGATGAATCAACGAAAGTCAAAATGACCTATAATGTGAAACAGAGGGAGTAGTTAACTGTTATAAGCAACTAAAGGATATAAACACAGCTTAATATTTATGGGCAGGATTGCTGTCTGTAAACTGAGATTCCTTTGTGGCAATGCTAGTAAAGTTATGATTATTGAGTAAAGTCAAACAATGCCGACATAATGGTCAACCGTGGACCAGATTATGACTCGAATGGTATCCCCGTTGGACCACCTAGAGCCCCTACATAAACTAAACTTGTTGAATTCGTATATGAATGCTCATGATAACATGATTTATTTGTTCCTCGACACTCTACAGCTAGAGTCGTGACATCAACTCTATCCTGAGCCACCAATTAATCACTTATATATGATCGTAAGCAGTAGAAGTCAATAAAGTGAAGCGAAAGCGAAATTCAGGTTGGCATCATATGTCCTGTGTAGAAAGGAGGATGAATCTGAATTCATTTGTGGTCTCCAAGTCTGAATCCTTAAATTTCGGGTGGTGGCCTCAATAATTATCTAAGGTGTCCAATGAAATTGGTGGATTTAGAAGAATTTCAGTGTTTGTTCAAGTCTGGTTCTGGTCATGGAAAGTTTGATAATTTTTTTTTGTTACATGTTACAAAAAAATTAAAACGAGCCCAGGAGAAGGTCCTGGCCCATCCAGGATATCCATATTCCAAATAAAAACAGGCCCTGGCCACCCATTTATTTTATTAATTAGTCCATTCATCAGGTATGAGGTATGACACATGACTACATGACACCTAACAAGTCAATCAAATATCATTTCGAACGCTCCAGCCTCCCTTTATTTTCTTCTTTCACTTTGTTATATCCAATCTAGGACGCAATAAAAAAAAAAGGGTTGCTAATTAAATCACAGGCTACATTGTTTTCAGACGATGAACACCATAATTCACCTAATCAGAATTCATTCTCATTCTGCCGAACACCTTCTCTCTTATTGTTAGTGCATCTTCACTAGACATGATCCCATCCGAGACTTGGGTCATCACTGCTTCGTGTCGTGGGTTCCAACTTCCAACTGGCAAGCAACAAACACAAGCGGAGCAGAAGAGAAGAACCTGCACGTCATTGTATTCGCCGCTGAGGTCGTCCCACTCCCCCACGCGGTCAACCTCCACGTCCATGCTCGCTGAAAGTGAAACAAAGCGAGGTCAGCTTTCCGGCGCCTGGCTGACCCGCCCGCCCCGGGGTGGCACCGGCCCAGGGACACGCGCGCCCGGATGCAAATGCACCGACGCCCGTGACTCTGCTCTGCTCTGCCGCGTGCTGCCGGCTGCCGCCGTCCGTCTCCGTCCGCCCGCTCGCCGCCTGCGCCTGCGCCATGCGTGATCGCTGGCAGTGTCATCGTAACTCGAAGCCATTTGGAGTAACCCGGCATCGGAAGTCGAAGGTTGGTGGTGGTGCTGCAGCGTTTTCAAGCTTGTCCCGGTAGCTTTCAAGCTTCACTGTTCAGGGAAAAAAAAAGATGAATGTCGCGGTAGCCTTCAGGCCTCACTGTTCAGGAAAAAAGATGAATGAGGAGATGCTCATGCTTCGGCTCTGATGAGCCACTTGAGCTAAAGTGTTGCAGAGAGCCCAACCTAACCGCCCCTCTTCTCTGACCAAGCTTTTGACAGAATATATGAGATGTCCATTCTTTCTTTCTTTCCGTGCTCATACGAATGCGATCCAACCGTTCCTCCTTACGTATTTGATTCTCAGGGAAAAAAATCATGTCACGTCACGTGCCAACACCACTTCCGTCCACATCTTTCCATGACCTGGACATTCATTTCAACTCTACTCCATGCCAGGATCGGCGCCGCTCCTGCTCGAGCCGCCATGGGCCGTGGCAGCGGTTTCGCCTCTAAAACGACTAAACCCATCTTATTTGAATCGAATTTAATTTATTTCTATTCAATTTAGCATCTCTTTTCTACTCTAGCATCTTCTTTCTAGCTTTGTTGGCACCGTCAGTGCATGTAACCTTGGGATCCAGGAGTGCCGCCTCATCGACGGCGCGGCGGCGGCAGCAAGGCGAGGCCTACAATGCATGATTGACGGCGATCAACGTACGACTGTTGTTGATGGAGCTACAAGCCTAACACCTGAGGGCATGTAGCCATCATGCCTGCGTCTGCTAAATGCTCACTAGCAGCAGTAGTAGTATAAAGAAGAGGAAAGAGACCTACCGGTCCCGGCTGCTCTGCTCATCCTCCCTCTCGCCGTCCGTCCACTTGCCTCGGATATCATGATCTACAATGCCCAAGACGTCCATTCCAAGGAGGACTAGTACTTGTGTTACGATCAGTGAGCCACGGAACACACACGGAACACTCTACCTTCTCGTCACATTTCTGTCGACTTGTGGTACACATACGAGTATCCAAGACTTGGTTTATTCTGAAGGACACGCCACTGCAAGTACCAAAGAATGTTCTTCACAAGCCTGGGATTCTGACATTACTGTAATGGCCTAGTACAATTGAAGTACTGAAACACTGAAAATTTCTGCAAGCACAACGACATGTAGTACACGCATTGGCAAACCCAAATCCATGTGAAAAGATCGAGTCAGGGGTAGTAGTAGCACTTGTGGAACGCGCAAGTTCAGTGGGATGTTTTTTCCATGCTCATCATCAGGTTTATAATTCTACTACATCTGAATTTCGTATTCAAATGGAAACCCCGCGTTGTACAAACGGCCAAAAAAAAGTTGCATGTTGCATGCCAACCAACGAAAATCGACGCAACCGATCAAAGAAAGCATCTCGCAGCAATTTACAACACTTTGCCTAGCTGTGCTACTACCAAGCTCTTGTTGTTCATTCCGATTTCACAAAAAAAACACAGGGGAACAAAAGAAGAGATCGGGGAGGGGGAAAAATGTACAGCCAAGGCAAGGCCCGCCGGCCTCTACTGAATCTGCGACGATCCTGCATGCCGCCGGCCGCGCACGCACGGGGCCATGGACCGTCATCAACATCGCTCCGGGTCCGGTGCAGGGCCGACGGGCGGTGTCTGGTGGTCGCGGAGTTGGCCGAGCCAGCGGCATGCGCCGGAGGCGAAGAGGGAGAGCCAGGCGAGGAGCGGCGTGCCGAGGAGGACGAGGCCGACGGGCACCATCCAGAGCTGCTGGTGCCCCGGGTGGAACGCCAGCGCCCACCACACCAGCAGGGCAGCACCCGCCAGCCCCACGGCCGCCACGGCCGCCCCGCACGCCCACGTCGTCGCTCTCTGCTCCCCCCGCAGCTCCCCACGCCGCCGCCCATCTCCAGCGCGACGTGCCCGGGCGCCATCGTCGTCGCCCCTCCGCCATCCGCCGCCTTATCCGCCGCACCCGCACCCGCACGCGCCTCGCGCTGCGCCATGACACACGGCGGGCAGGCAGGCTAGGCTACGTGAACGTCGTCAAGTGAAGAAGCAAGTCGCGCGTGCTGGAATATACAGTGGGGGTGAGTACGTGGGGAAGGATCATGTGGGCGGGGTTATCTGGTGACGCCAACCACGGGGGGCGCTTGGGTTTCGGTCTTGGTCTCGCTTCACGCGGCGCGGCACCGGGGTTTTTATTCCAGTTTCCACGTCAGGAGAGGACCGGCGCAAATCGGCCGGATCGCCTGCCATGCCATGCCTGCCTGGCACGTCCAGCCAGCCAGCCTAGTTTAGCTTAAAACTGGCAGGTGGTCTGCTTTCGGTTGCTCGGATAGCGGATAACAAAGTGTTTTGACGGCGAGGGCACGGCGGACAAGGGTGACAGACATCAGGCGTGACGGCGGTGCACGATGCGGAACGGCGTGACGCAGCTTGGTGCCACGCAGAGGTCGTCACGACGTCACGTGCAGCGGGGTGCCTGAGAGCCTGCCTGGAACTGGAAGGGGAGGGAGCGTGTGGTGGGTCCGCGATGGATGTGCTAGTACGTACTCGTATTTTGTCAGGTGCCGATTGTTTGTTCTCCGCTGCCGTACACTCTTGTAGTCTTGTGGTATTGATAAGACCGTAGGAATCTGGATTTCTTGAGATAAATTAACGGCCGGGTGCTCTAATTGGGGCATTATCGTCGTCAATGCACACACAAGCTATGCTGGACTGAC
The DNA here is from genome assembly GCA_015847255.1 of Hyparrhenia diplandra. Lineage (NCBI taxonomy): Eukaryota > Viridiplantae > Streptophyta > Magnoliopsida > Poales > Poaceae > Hyparrhenia > Hyparrhenia diplandra. The sequence continues at coordinate 60,358 of JADLZK010011434.1, read as the reverse complement.
ACTATCATTCAACCAATAGACTTAGATAAAACAGATCGGTGTGGCATTGCTGTATTAGGGTCACCGTCACCCCGGGCTAGGCTCCAAGCCCTGGATCAAAATGGGACAGGATTCAGGAGTCAGTACAGTACAGACAGAATCGTCCTCGCCGCCTGTCCTACTCCGTCTGCCGCCGAACCACCACTGAGACCGACTTGCGGTGTGGTGCGTTACATCTGTTCAGGGCCAGGAGCACATCTCGCCAAAACCTGCTCCGAGCGAGTAGTACATGACGCGTGTGTTCCTGCACTATGGCTCAAAAGATTTTGCAAAATTTTGCAACCCGATAAATAGGAACTCGATCGTTTGTATTTTGTAAATATTATTCAATTATAGATTAACTGTGCTTAAAAAGATTCATCTCGTGATTTACAACCAAATTGTATAATTAGTTATTTTTTTTACCTACATTTACTGTTTTATTTATGTATCTAAAAATTTATGTGATGGAGATTGAGTGAAAAAAATCTGGAACTTGGAGGGGTACTAAACAAGACCGCCTTGCCCACCATTTCTCTGTCGTACTGTAACTGTGCCATGTCCGGCGCAGTTTCAGGTTTCAGCTACAGAAACTAGAACAGCACGCTGGCCCCGGGAGCCGGGAATATGGAATATTTCAGGTAAGAAATCATTCGATGCGAATGCATGACAAGTTGACATCACGGAAATGTTGCAATGCAGCCGAGACGACGACGACGACGACGAGACGATTGCCCTCCTCAGCTCAGTCCTCTCCTCCAGTCTTTCTTCACATCGCACCAGTAACTTTCAGGCGTTTTTCTTTTCCACACCGACCGCTGGACGTCGCTGCCGCCTGATTGATTTCTACGCCGAATGATGGCAGTTTAGCCACACACCAAGCTTTCCTCGGTGGCAATTACGGTGTTGCTCACTGGTTCCTCTGGAACTGACGGATCAGAGCAAGCTGTGACCTGACAGTTACCTCATGACGCGAGCTGCACACACAAATGACACAACGCAACTCAATAAAATTACAACCTACTCCCTCCGTCCCTAAATAGAAGTCGTTTTTGGGTGCGTGTCTGGCCAAACTTTCTTAACTTTGACTAGGTTTGTAGAAAATACGTGCAACATTTATATCTCCGGATAAATTTATTAAAAACTAGACGTAAAGATCTTTTCAATGATACTAATTACTTAAAGATAAATATTTATATATTTTAATATATAATTGCCGACAAATTTGAAAACGTTGAATTTCCGGGAGGCGGTAAATGACATCTATTTAGGGACGGAGGGGAGTAGGTGGCTAGGCCCTACAGCACTTGGAACCACACGCTAATAGTAGAGCTAGAGCACCCATCCATTGTACTCTAGTAATCTACACACCTTTCGTAAAGTGAAGATCAGGCAGTGAAAGCTCCTCGAAAGGTTTTCTCCAACGGGTAAAAAGTCTTTTAACGTCATTGCGCACTATCTCGGTTCTAGGCTTCTAGCCGACCTGTGGAAAAGCTCTAACAAAAAAATCCGAGCGCGAAAGCCCATTTGATATGCTCTCCTCATGTGGCAGATAACGCCAGCGTGAAAGAACCGACCAGTCACTAGCCAAGAGTGTCTGGCCGGGGCAGCCTACCCATCACCTGTGGGGAAATTGCCACACCTTGATTTGTCTCACCATGAAATAAATATAAAATTAATCCACCATATACATACAGAACAATTACAGCGAGAACTGTCAATGTACCAGCACCAGCATGGGAAATATCCCAGTAAGGGGAGGAGCTGGACTACTGAACAAACAATAAGCTCAAGTGACAGCTTGCAGAACATAATTGGTACATTGTATTAGCCGAATGACAAAGTCATGGACATGGTCTGATTTGGCTATGGGCAAACATCCCATGGGAAAAAAAAGTATAAGTAGACTCAGATTATGTTACAGCTAACACTAGTGGTCAAAACTTTTATCCTAATCCGTGTTCTGTTTCTCCTCGATGCTTGACTTGCTGAGGATAAAGACGCCAAGAATGATAAGACTGGCACCTGCAAGCCACTGCATAAACGTGTCTCATGTCAAAAAAATAAAAGAGAGAGAACGAGAGCTGTGTTCAGAGAATTAGAAAGTAGACTCTAAACAACCATGCCAGTTAAAAGAAAAGAAAACAAGAAAACATCTGTGAATTAACAAATAGTTGAAATAACGTTAAATCTTGCAATAGTCAATTTGTCGATTATGGCAAGGCTCATTTGACATAGATCATGCAGTATTTCAGATACAGATCTTAAAGTACCATGGTGTATTGGTGAATATCAAATGCACATGACCAATGATTCACCTTTTTGAAGCAAGCTGGTGTGCTAGATCATTTTTGTTGTCTAGCACTTAGCTGTTCCAGTGTGTTATTATTCCTAAAAAATAGTCTTAAATCTCAAGATACCACTGTCAGAAGAGGACAACAACAACAACATAGCCTTTAGTCCCAAGCTAGTTGGGGTAGGCTAGAGATGAAACCCATATGAAACAAACAAAAGAACGTAAAAGGCACAAGACAAAAAGGATAAAGATAGGGTAGATAGAAAAGGAAACAAAGTCATGGTTCGAGCACGTTGATAGCTAGTCTCCAAGCGCTCCCGTCCAAAGCTAAATCCTTGGAGATATTCCACTCCTTAAGGTCTCTCTTAACCGCCTCGTCCCCAAGTCGGTCTAGGTCGACCTCTACCTCTCTTTACATTATCTACCCGCTCTAGAACTCCACTACGCACCGGCGCCTCGGGAGGCCTCCGTTGAACATGTCCAAACCATCTCAACCGATGTTGAATCAATTTCTCCTCGATAGGAGCCACCCCGACCCTATCCCGAATATCTTCATTCACTAAATTGAAAACCCTTTTATCACGAGACTCATCACATAAGCAATAATGGAATGCTTTCTTCGACTAAGGAAAAAAAAAAAGACTTATGACTTGTTTGGCTGCACTTTAATCCACATGGGTTCAGAGGGATTGAGATGGAAAATTAGTTAATTACCAAGATCTATAAGTTGCACCAACTCTATACTATGGTAAATCAATTTGGGATTTCAATCAAAGGGGGAATTTGAAAGTTAAAGAGAGATCATATATAGAAAAAATAAAGTCCAATTATGTTTACTTCTCTTTATGCTGATCCTGAAGAAGCAACATATAAAAAACGAGAATTCCTGTCTCATGTTACCTTAGAAGGCAGGGGCTCTTCAAACAGAAAATACCCTGCAAGCCCAGACGAGATGAAGTTGGCGGCGAAGTTTGTCACTGTTGCTTGAAGGGATGACAAAGCTTTGAGGCTGTTGACATAGCACCCCCACATTGTCACATTGAAAAGTATCACCATGCCATATTTGAGCAACTGCATTAAATGCCAGAGTAAGTGACATAGTAAACTGAAAGCATTGACGCATTACTAAGAAAGAGCTGTTTTGTGTTTCCTTGATGCACATGGTTGTTTTCCCATTTCCCGGATGGATGACATTTTGCATTTCTTGTCCAAGATAAACTTCAGCCACAAAGGCTTGAATTGATACTCTCCTTTTCCGTTACTTTGTATGTATATAAGTACCTCGTCTGCACTATATCCATGGTTAGGACCATTGGGTAAGTGCAAAAGAGTGAGCTATTCATCAAACTAAGTCAGTACTCTAACGAATCATAAAAACTGATTGAATCCCATTTCAAACCGTCATGATGTGCGTGCGTAATTTCTACCCATGATCCCATTTGTGTTCAGTAAACAAAGAAGCTCAAACCTACGGTCAAATCCTCCGACACGAAGTAAGGAAACTAGTCGATGACCCCGATCGAACTCATCATCCAAACTGCTTGACTAGCCCGAAAGCTCCGAAGCCGAGACCAAAAATGAATCTCGGATCGAACAGGGAGGGCGAGCGGTAGAGAGGGAGGAAGGGGTAGCCTGGTGGCACGGTACCAGAGTAGCGAAGAACTTGGCGGAGATGGCGGCGAGCGCGGCGTTGACGCCCGCCGCGAGGGCCCACACGTAGCCGCCGCCGTTCGCCATCCCTTGACCTCACCGGAGATCCGCTCCTCCGCCGACTGGTTCTGGCGCTGGACCCGGTGGTGGAAAGGAAACCTGGAGGACAAGTGGACCAAATGGGCCGGACAAAGGCGGGAAGCTCGCCCAACTGGGCTGACGAGGCCCAAATAAGTGAAGCCCGAACACTGTGCTTTCCAGCGCGATACATGGCCCTCCTAAAGCACAATGGCGGTGGCAGTAAGGCCCCGCTTCTGGCGCGCCGGTCGTGACTACGACGACTCGTGAGTCGATCGTCGGGACCTCGTCGGCGATTCGGCGAAGGCGGCGGCCGCGGGGTGGGGCATTTGGGGTCGTCTCGTCCCCACGCCCGCCCAGCCGCGCCCCGCGCCGGCGTCGCCCTACCCCTACATGAACCACAGCAACTGATCCGGCTACTGCAATACACAGGTACGCGATCTAGCTTCGACGACTTCCTTTGGGTCCATAACTTCTCATAAACAAGCAGCAAAATTCTGCCGCTGGAGGGAAATGGATTTTGATGGGGGCGCGTGGGGATGTGTAGGAACCCACATGTTGATAAATCAAAGATATTTTCTCTCTTTTTTAGTACCAAAGAAGAATTATATTATACGGTATAAATCAAAGATGTGTACTTTGTTGGACTTTTTCCTCTTAATAAAACATAAGTGAATGTCTCGATCGCGAAAAAAAGTTAAATTTACCGTTGAGGGCCTCTTTTTTTTTAGAAAAGGAGGTTTTCCCTGATTTTGTATTACCAAAACCGTCATTTGTTACAAAGATCCAAGTTCGAGAGATAGTCTATGCGCGCATTCCAAAGATCGGCTGAGCAACGCCTCGACAAACACAGGGTCTAGATAATTGCAACGCAATGGGTGACCCTCATCATCCCTCGACAGGTTGTCGACGCTCATCGATGGACTCGTAATCACAGGATCGGAGCCATGTCGTGCAGCCAATTGAGCCGACCTTGATGACCACCCCCTCTGGTTGTGCCACATGAGTTGAGCTGAAGAGTGTGCTCTTTGCTCCGGAAAAGCTGCCAGGTCTCGCACCCCCTCCTCCAGCTAGGTCCGGTGGTAGTAAAGGCCTCCAACTTCTCACCATTCTTGCAATCTTGATCAGTAATTCCTTCAACCCCATCCACACTCGACCACGAAAACACAATTCATTACGAAATTTCCATAAGGACCATAAAATTGCCGAAGAGATAAAATTCACTAGTTTGTGCTTTTTATTGGAAACCCACAATCGGCCCGCATTCATAACTTGAACCAATATCAATACTCAAGTATTCGAAACATAATTCCAAATCAACACAGCCACATTGCATTCAAAAAATAGATGAGTAATTGATTCTTGATCACTACATAGCAAGCAAGATTTATCATTTAGCTCTTGTCTTTTAGCTAGATTGTCTCTAGTCAGTAGCTTGGTCTTTGACAGCAACCACAAGAAAAATTGCACCCTAGGAGGAATATTCAATTTCCAAATGGCATTCACAAACACTGGTGTAATGCCCCTATTGTTAACAATAGCATATAGTGATTGAACCTGATACTTCCCACAAGTAGTATAGGCCCAAAGCATTTGATCATCCTCATCATTGAGGTTTGTCTCTGACACTAACTCACATAACTCAAACCACAAGTTCATAATTTGTTCAGAAACTGATCTTCTGAAAGTTAATTTGAGATTGGTGCCATCCCAAACATCTTTCACAGTACAACCTTGTTGTTCATTAATGACATATAGAGGCCAGTAGATTATGGCTAGACTAGTATTACCTATCCATTGATCCTCCCAGAATCTGCCGTTGAGGGCCTCTCATCAGTCTTGTGCGATGATGGGGGCACATGCCCCTAAGAGAAAAATAGCATGCTCGATCCAACACCTCCAAATAGACCCAAGAGAGAAAGTTGAATCTTTTTGACTGTTTTCTCTTCCCCTCTTCGTGATCCTCATAGTACTCAAAAAGAGAAAAAGACCTAACAAGAGCACATTTTCTCATCTCAAGTACCTTTAAAGTTTATCTCTATCCTTCGAGAATCTACAATGGGCATGGTGCCCCTTGAGAGGGATCAAATGCAAGGACTTCGGAAAGAACCGATTCTTGTTCACTTTCCTTCATGGACCGCGAAGAGAAAGGTGATGTAGGATGACCCTTAGATGTTTGGGAAGGATCTAATCGTTATGGCTGAATTTGATGCTAATAAGAGGGTGGATGAAATCGTGTCTACCTTGATTCCGATATGGGTGAGGGTGTCAAAGCTCTAGCAAATAAGCCTTGAACTTTTCTAGCTAGATTCTTAACTAGGTTCACAAACTCTCAACAAAGCGAGGATCCAAATCCTTATAAACTCTCTAAGTGGTTCATAGCTAGACATATATAGACTTGAAACGTATCTAAAGGTATGTTCCTCACTTTTTAGGTTAAAAAATATAAGAGAAAATCAGCAGAAAATGGAAAAAACTTAATTAAGGACCCAAGCGCATGCATTTCCCTCCAAGGCAATGTCATCCCTATTACTATTCGTCTACTCCCTTGGGCTTCTTATTATTATTTCTGTTAGACGCTTTCAGAATGCATTGGTAACCAATTGCTGTTGTGAACGGTACGCTATTATGTCTCTCTGTGACATCCACCTGGTGACGACGATGAATAAAAAGCCATTTGATAAACCAAGTCAGAAGTGCTAATGCATGTTAGGCCACATCAATGAAATTACAAAAATAAATCACATCTGCCGGAATGGCATGCATCTTATGGCTCTGCACAGACACAGATGAAAATCACAATCACATTTGTTGGCAAACATACACAAGGCAGTAGAGAAGGGGAACCAACTTTCAGCTATAACCATATATAATATAATATATCACATGCACCATCCCATCTGTATGCATGCACGCACGCGCGCGGCGCGCCGGCCGTCCGCCGCCGTTCATTTCTCGAAAACACACAGTCCAAAGTCGCCGTCCCCACCGGCCGGGCCGAGCAGCCCCGTCCACCTCTCCGCCTCCTCCCTCCCGTCGCTGTTGAGGAACAGCAATGCCGCCATGTCATCATCCTCACCGTGGTCCAGCTGCGAGCAGGCCACATTGCTGGCGGCGGCCGCCGTCGACGCCTCCATGCTGCCACCGCATTCCGCGGGGCTGAGCTGCGACGCGACGAACTTGTCTAGCGCCCTCCAGTCCGTGGCCACCTTATCTGCAGCCCGTGCCTTCTTGCCCGCCCGCCTACCGCTGTCGGCGCCGTCGACCACCTCATCAGCGGCGGACGCCTGGCTTTTGTTGGCCGGCGCGAGCGGCGCCGACGGGCTCTCGAGCTGCGGCAGCTCGACTAGGTGGTTGGCGGAGTACTGCAGCAGCGCGGCGGCGCCGTCCGCCAGCTCGGCCTCTTGCTTGAAGCGCGCGCTCTTGTTGGACTGGCCCCCTGATCTGCGCGTACGGCGCGTTGGTGTCCACGAACGCCGCCGCTGCTTCGGCAGCCGCCGCCGCGCCCATGGTGCTGACCTCGCGGTAGGCGTAGCTGGGGTCCCATGCCATCGCCATGCTCCGTGCTGGGTACGCTGTTCTCTTCTTGAACGCCCGGCACACCACCCAGCCTTCTTCCTGCAGCACGCGGAAATTAAATTTGTTATTTAATTAGATTGTTAATCAGGTGTGGAGTGAGATTTATAACAGTATGTAGTGAAAGGAACTAGAAAAGGTTAATCAGAAAGTTTGTCTTTATTGTCACATATCTCCACTGTGTGCGATAGTGGAGTGCCGAAGCATTACCATCAGTACTTTGATGAGTACTCGTAGTAGATAGTTGCATACAGCTCGATCGTAAACAATGGCGCGTGCAAGAATGTTCACACTGGGAAACCCTAATTAGGACTTGCTGCATGCGGATGCGCATGCATGCATCTATATAGGAAAAGTTTTTGTGAGTGGTGATCGAGGCCGGGATGAGGCCTGCATATGTTGCATTGCCTAACTTTATTTATTCAGAAGAACAAAAGTTTTTGGAAGTTTTCAAGGGGTCAAATAGTCCCTCAAAAGGGAAACTTACTCCCCTCGGGGCTGGTATTAGAAGTCGTTTTTGGACAAGGTTTGGGTCAAACATCGGGAATATAAATCATCAATAACTTTTAAGTTGTTGGTTTTATAAATGTAAAAATTATATGAGTAGATTTGTCTTAAAAAAAATACTTTAATAATAGTATACATATATCACATTTTCAAAAATATTTTTATAATAATAAGAGGTCAAAATTGTGTTTTTTGAGACCGTGTCATTTGTCCTAAACGACTTCTAATACCATCCCGGAGGGAGTATCTTCTGAAAGCTAGAAAGCAATAATCAACTGTGTTTGTGTTGCTTTATTTGCTATTAGTGTTAGGGTCCATCAATACTATTACTGGCGCATGCATATGATGCATCTTGGACTTATTGTGCGCGATACTTTAAAGAGATCTATCGATCGATCTCTGTAACTGAGACATTAAGCTTATCAAATAGGAGTACATATAATATATTAACCTGGAGGCTGAGAACTCAAAAGATGAGGTATATAGATAAGGTAAACTAAAGATATGATATACTCCCTCCGTTTCAAATTATAGTTCACTTTTGGCTTTTTCTAGATTCATTTCTTTTTACTATGTATCTAGACATAATGTATAACTAGGTGCATAGCAAAAATCAATGTATCTAGAAAAGTCAAAGTGAACTACAATTTGAAACGGATGGAGTAGTTAACTTAGTATATATAACCGACCAGTCAAGTTTAGTGCACTCTCAACTATGGCAAGGTTGCCAAGTACTCTTCAGTAGTATCATCAATTAACTATGAGGGACTTCTATTATTTTCTTAATTAGCAAGTTCCACCTTACACGGGTATTTTCCATTAATTGAACACTAATATGTTATAAAAATCTTAAAACATCAGATTTTTTTTTTTTTTTTTTTTTTTGGAGGGGGGTAGCAGATCAAATAAGAGTATGCTTAGTGCATCTAAAGTAGTACTACATGGATCATTTAAGGTACATCACTAAGATCATGGTGAGGGAGCTTGCCTGAGGTGGCGCATTCTCGTCGGTCTCGAGCCGGTACTCGTGCATGATCCAGTCGGTCTTCTGGCCATTGGGCGCCCTACCCTTGTAGAAGACGAGTGTCTTCCTCATGCCGATGAGCCGGCTTTTGTCATGCACCGCCTTGTCCCTGCCCGTCGCCTTCCAGAACCCGGCCATGGTAGCCCTGTTGGTCCGCGTCCCTGTCGGATACTTGCGGTCCTTGTAGCTGAAGAAGTACCACTCGTTCTGCTCCTCGTACCCGATCCCGCAATGTTCTTCGGTTTATTTGATTTTGGTAGGCAGGAAATTTAAGATCATCAGTTCATCATGCAAGAACATAGAGTTATATATACTTGAACTGATCGAAACCCTTTGAGCTAGAGGTAGCGCTGCTGTGCTAGTATACATACATACCTTGGAGATCCCATGGCTCGATGCGGTAGAGATCAATGTCGCGTATGACGTCGAGGTCGATCTTCTGGGAGGCGACCTTCTTCCTGAGGTAGTAGCCGACGAGCTCCTCGTCGGTGGGGTGGAACCTGAAGCCAGGGGGCACGCATGATTCCATGGAGTCCATATGATCACCTCCACCACCTGCACCTGCGCGCGTATGTGCATCAGATTCAGCGACGACGCCTGCTCAGGCTCAGGCACAGGCTCAGCCCCTAAATGATATAGCTCGCGAGTGGCAAGCACCACTAAAGAAAGAAAACGGCAAGTGCTCACATCATTCGATGCAAGCCTGCTGAATTTTTTATACTGGAAACGCCGGCCAGGCAGCAACATCCAACAACGGCGAGTGCTCGAAGGAGTGAAGAGGATATACTAGTAAACTATATAGTATACACTGAATGAGTAGCATGCAGTAGTGTAGAGAGACAGACTAGACTGAAGAGGCAGTGTAGTGTGTATGGGTTTCAGCGCTTTAGAAAAATGTAATCCAGCCGAGCCATGCCTGTAGGACAAGGTACGGCAAAGCCTGGGCAGGACGCAGGGACAAATGTAGGAAAGCTACAGGCCTGCGAATGATAGTGTCGACTGTGGAATCAGAAGCATGTGGGCTATAGTCCGCAGGGAATTATAGCGGCAGTGCAGCCGCAGGATGCATGGTCTGCCCTCTCTCGTGCAACTTGCAGTGTTATTTCTTCAGTGTAGGAGTATGTACGACGACAATCTGTCTGTGGGCTGCTTCAAATAAGTTACTACTGCTACTCTCTAGAGATCGATCACTGCAGCATATGTACTGCTGAATGAATGCATACGTATGCATGCTAATACTTAAATATATATATATATATATAGGATAGTTAGGAAACTGTTGCTAATCATCTCCTTCTCATGGTGGCCATAATGCTAGCTTGCACAGAAAAAAAAAAAGAGAACAGCTAGCTTATGTGCATCATTTGTGCTGAAACTGAAAACAAACAAAGGAAATACAGTGGAGATAGCAAAAGGTGATGGTGTTTGCTAGTTTTTGCCGAGGCAGCGCATGCACAGGGCGTTTGCATGCTTTGCCGCTTGCCGCCGGCCGGGCGGGCGTCGTAGTCGTCGTTAAAAATCACCACGGATAACAGGCCTGGTCGCCCTGGTGGGGCTGCGACGAAAAGGCGAATAGAAACGTGAGGAAGGGCGGCCCTTTTCTTGGATCAGGCCTGCAAAGTTACACTGGCCTCTCTCGGCCGGCCGGGGAGGCAAGGCAAGCATGCAGCTGAGAGGGAGAGAGAGACAGACACCAGAGCACGGAGAGGGCGAGGGGAGCCACAGAAAAGCTCGGCAGCAGCAGCGCTGGGGACCCGCCGCCGGGGCACACACGAGACTCTCGGTTGGTTTGCCTGCACCGCCTCTGACCGCGCTGTCTCTTTGTCGAGGAATTCCATGGCATTGGCACAGACACAGCCACAGCAAGGAGGCCGAGAGCACCTCGTTCGAGCCCTGGCCCTGCCTATACTTGCTGTGCGCCTTTGTACGTACTACTACCAGTAGCTAGCTACTAGGATCTGCACCTTGGCCCTCTGCTGGGAGTGGGAGGAGGAGGCATTTTGTGTGGCTGGCTCATGGGGCATGCAGGCATGGCATCCTTGTAGTGGGATAGATACTAGATGGAGAAGAGAAGCTATGTCTAGCTACTAGGTCCAGGCCAGGCCAGGGCAATGGGGAGTAAAAATCATTTGAGATGTTCCCCTTTGGCCTCTTGTGGGGTGCATGTTTGCTGCCTTGCTGCAGCATGCATATGACTGCATGAGAGATAACTTTCCATTCAGTCATCAGTGGTGGATCTCCTTCCATATTTCCTGCCCCACTAGGAAAATCATAAGTGATGAAAAAAGGATCCTCTATTATATTTACCATGTCTTTTAGTTAGTATTATATTAGTATCCTTATTAGGCAAATGTGGGAAAAGGAGTATAGGTATACAAAGGTCAATTTGTGGACAAACTATGTATCTATCCTAGCCTTAAAAGGATAATTATATGGGCATTGTGTGAAATGATATCCAAGCATAAATGATTAATGGACTCCAAATAATGTTAAAAGTTTATATAGGAGCAAAGAGTATAGAGATGGCATGTCCATGAAGGCAACATAGTTGAATGAAAATAACTTCATATATATTATATATAAATCCTCCCGTAAAGATTTATCTAGTGCAAAACCTTTGTCTTAATTATGTGTGTTCCTCAAAGGTCTTACCAAGTACGTACTCCCTCCGTTCTAAAGTAATTGAGTTACGCATCTCGCTTTTGAAAAGACAATTTTTTAGTCTAACTAATTAAATATTACAAAAACAGGCTAATATTTATGATACATAATAATAATACTATTACATTAATAGTGGAGTATATTTTCATAATAAACATATTACGAGATGCAAAAATTGATATTATAATTCAGTAAAAATTTCTTCTCAGAAACGAGATGTGTATAGTTATTTTGGGATGGAGAATACCTATTTTTAATCATCCCCATGTGGCAATGACTCATATATATATATATATATTGGACAAAAGGGCAGGTAAATTCTAAGGTTAAATGCACACATAAAATTTTTAGCTAGCATACAATTCATTTTTCACATGATAAATAATAATAATATAGACCCGTGTAAAGTACACCTAAATATCTCGCACACTTTAGCAGTGTTGAATTTGAACTGATTACATAAGGCAGTGGTGAAAGTTTTGGATAGGTGACTCTGCCCATTGTCTTAAATATAAGGCAAATCAGAGTGATGGTAATACTTTATACAGATGAATGGATGGAACCAATCGTGTAGGTGGTGAATCCTCTCCAAAGTTCTGTTACCAAAATGATGGGTAGGGCTCACAAATTACAGTCATAGTTCAGGAAAAAGGTTTTACATGAAGCAGGGGTGGCAGAGAGATCTGCTAGTTGATGGTGGGTCTTGGCAATGTAGAATGTCTTGTATAACCAGTTCTGGTTAATTTTATTCCATATTCCCAATAAGCTGCAAACTTTATATTTTCCTACTATATATATATATTTCGGTTTGTATCTGCTGTGTTTTGGCACACATATACTCCTATTGTGCCAAATTAAACAGCACATCACATGCAATGAAATCACACATTTATTTTGAAACATGAAGATGTTCAATATGACTAGATATCACATTTATATAACTTCTTTATTTATGCACAAGATGACCATGTTTGTAAAACATATATCATTCTGAACCTCTAGATTGTTCCCTCAAGTACTAATAACCACCTTAAGAGAGTTAAGATTGATGCTTGCCCCACAAATTAGCGCATATACATACGAACGACAATGTAAATATTGCTGATTTATATCTAATCATTCATTTATATTTTTGAGAAAAGTAAAATAAAGCAGATAAATGATAAATCTGGATGATCATGATATAAAACGCTTTTTTTTGCGCGCGGGGGTGGGGTGAGGAAATATTCATCATGCATATTCTGAAAGAGAGATGAAAATATGATTGAAAATGAGTTCAATCAGAAGAGCTTCACTGCACACACACGCGCATTCTGATTGTTTCCGAAGGTAAAATTTGATCTACCAATGAAAATCATTATCTTTGCCTATTATTTTGGTAGCTGGCCGGTACTGCAGGAAAAATATTGATATAGGAATCTACTATATAGTTCCAAAAAATCTCTGGACAAATACGTGCATATTGGTGAATTTAACAGCTATAACCATATGCTATTTTAGTAACTGTTGCCTGAAAATATAGGCATATATGTAGTTACTTCTACAAAAGTGCATTGGTTTTCCTCTTATACTCTTCTTTCATTGATCGGTCGATGCATATTGTACACAACACCACGCCATGATGTATAAGTTAATCAGGCTCTGACGGAATGTCTGTATGTCTGGGGAGTCTTAAAGATCGAAGAAGGTGGGGTGAGGAGGAAAATATGAAGAGAGAGAGAGAGAGAGAGAGAGAGAGAAGATCGTCTGTCAGCTATGGTTCAAGCAGGCAGAAGGATAAAAGAAGAGATCATCAGGATCAGATCAAAATTAAACGGCCAAGCTGGCTAACAGATCAACATATACACCTCACCGATCGATCGATCGATCGGCCACAAGCCATGTGCATAACCAGTACAATGAATTCGAAGCCTTGCATGAGACTCACCTTGTTAGATAGAGGATCGATCTATACTGCTGGTTATAGTTGCAGAACAAGCGAGCTCTTGCCAGAGAAAGAGTGTGCGTATGTGTTCTTGATCTCTCAGAATAAGCTACCAAGTTGGTTGCTGCTTATGTTTGGGAGAATAAATAGCTTGAGGAGGAGAGGTTTGTGCTGGAGAGGCATATAGAACAGAATGAAGGAGAAAGGAGAAGGTGGCGACTATAAAAAAGGGAGCAAGGGACGGGGTCGCCCTCCTTTCCGTCGCGCGTGGGCGAGGGGAATGAAGGCCTGTGGGCCCGCGCGGGCCCCGCAGGATGACATCACGTCTCCTTCTTCTTCGCTACTCTTCTTCCCCTTTATCTCAATTCCTCTCTGTGCTCTGGACTGGCCTCTTGGATCTCCATGGTCCATCCATGTACTGCAGTACAGCCACAGAACACAAAAGAACCTTGATAGCCTGTCTTGGATTGAGCCTGCGTGCCTGAAGTATACTGCGCATCTTGCCGATAGCAATATAGCATTCGCTTTGCATAGAAAGCAAAGCCTAATTAGCTATTAGCGAAGCCACCAGTTTGCTAGCTACTTGGAAGCCACGTTTAACCTAGTTAGGGCTACTAGATTATACAGTCTGTATATACTACGTGTATAACGTCTCGAGATCTTTGCTAGATCTCTACCTGTTGCATTGTACTGTGCTTAAGTTGAGATTTCTCGTTACTTTGGTCTGACAATGTGCTGTGGTATTTAACTATGAGTTCTTAGACACTTTCTTTGAAGAACTAGCATTCATGATTTTTGTTGACATCTATCAACTAGTGCCAAGGGATCGTAACAGAACATAAAACACACATGTTTGTGATTAATCCGAAATTAAGGATGTAATTCAGATCTTCATCATTTTCTTTCATGGTGAAATGGGCAAATGGGGCATGGATGCATGATTGTAAAAATGCTTTTCATCTGCGGCTAAGTCTGTTTTTGTCGCAATCAAGTGTGTGGTCTTACAAACGGTACCACGCTGTGCTGCTGTGATTTCAGCTGTTTATAGAGGACCATGCTGCCCGGATGACAGATGAACAAATTACACTCAGCAAAGCTGAGAGAGCTGCAGGCCCCCGTACAGTTGTCCAGGACTCCGATCCAGGTATCATGATGAATCCACTGTATCATTGCACTAGGTACGTTTCTGTTGAATGTACTCACAATTTGATCAGTCTGCAATTGCATTTTGTATGTGATGTATATAAGCGAACCTTTAATTATTAAGGAAAATTTTTTTATTATCGCATATAAATCTATATTATTAATACTACATATGCCAACTCGTTCAAAAAAAAAAAATACTACATATGCCAACCGCCCTCAAGTTATTAGCTAATAACAGGCAGAAAATTAAAAAAATATCTTCTCTGCTTGTCATGCCTTGATTATCATGTTGTGTCCTACCTTGAAATTTGTGCTGTCAGCCTTAGAGCATGCACCAAACTGATGAGGGACTAATTGCATATGTTAGCCTTAGCCATTAGCATTTAATCGATTATATTTCCAGAAACATGATCAGTGCGAATTATGATGTCGATAACACTGGGGCGTAGGCATGCATGCATTACAAAACATGCTGTGCAAAGAATGATGCCACCTACTACCACTGTTAGGGGCAACAAGAAATCCTTGTTTGATAAGACTGAATCAAAAATTTGGGAACCCTCACATCATTCCGGTTCTCATTGCTTGCTAGCTAGCTAGCTGTTGATCAACTCATGATCAAAGAAAAGATATTTACAATGATGCAGTGAAAGCGACAGAACTTCACCTACATTAATTTGCGCACTGCCTGAATTTTCTCTCCTTAATCTACTAATCTGTAAAAGTCGTTTGCTAATAGTATGAACAATGCCGCAACTTCTATATGCCCTGACAAACTTTACACTAGAATCCAACTATAACTAACGGTATCATTAGCTGAGTCATGGAAATCTACAGAGTAGCTAGTGTTGATTATTAATGATCATTATAAATGTGTGTCAATTCAACAAGGCCACATATAAATAGTTGATAAAGGCAAGGGTGGTCAAATTCATGGTAGGGCACGCATATATCTATAGATCTTTTCTTTTTGTTCAAGCAAAGAAAGTTCAAAAGGCAAAGAAAGTTTAAAGCTTCACCTTTCTTCAGTAATAAAACCTACCTTTTTCAACGTAACAAGGCTAGAGTCAAGGTACTAATAAAAATGCATACTCCCTCCATTCACTTTTTTTTTTTCGAAACCGGCTCGCCCATTTAGCATTAAGAGAAGTGGGATAGTTCAATTACATCCCGAACGCCCCCATGAGGGCAAACAGGCAAAACATCGACACAAGGCACCGGCTACAACGGTGGAGCTTAGAGTGGTGTACTGAGTATAAAACCAATGTGCAACGAAAAAAGTGGCAACGACGATCAGCGGCCCCCTGTTGGAGGGGCATCCTCGGCGTGGGGCGACTGTAGGGAATGAGCACGTTTACCATTCACACAAGATGCAATCCTTACTTTTCGATTAGCAAGTTAAACGATTCAAAGTTTGAACACAATTATATTAAAAAAATACTAACATTTATAATACAAAATGAGTATATCATCACATTAATTGTGAAATATATTTTCATAGTTAATATTATCCACTACTTGGTAAGTTAAGCTAGTTTGACTTGCACGAATCTCATAGTTGCATTCTTTTGTGAATGGATAGACTATCTTTTTAGTGAACAGCAAAAATAGAGCTCGTTACCTACACAAGTTGGAAATCAAATAGTGCTAGATTTATTTTGGGATAGATGAGTACTTGTCAAGAGCATGCACTTGTTGAACAAGTTATTATTGTATCCATGTACATTGTCTTTTATCTGCAAATTTATATATCTTTGATGTGTACTTGACCAACAAACTATAGTACTTACATAGAAACATGAGCCGGAGTAGTTGAGCAAATATATTTGTTATATTGAATCCAATTATCTATCTAGCATTGTCACTGCAAGAAAACAATGATGCGCTTTTGGTTTAGGGACCATGCACATGTGTCTACATCCAACAATAGTGCAGAACCCCTCAAGAGACCTAAAGATAGGTGTGTGTGTGTGCATAGGCAAGCGGAAAAGATTATGGTGGACACCGGGCCCCGCCCCGGTTGCGCAATTTGCTTGGCATCGATCGGCATCATGCTCCTCGCGAGCGAGTGACTATAATAATTCCGCGCATACCGGCGCCGGCCCCTTCTGTTCGTTCGTTTCTTCGTTCCTCTCTGTCGCCTCTCATCAGATCCATACATCCATCACTTAGTCACTTACTGATGGAGCCAAACAACTGAGACACTGTTAGCAACTTAACATATATAGCCATTAGTAGCTTTGAGATGGATTGGTGGATGGATGGAGGTCAAACAGACACGAGATGAGCTATGAGCTACCCAAGCCGGCAGCTGGTAGCTAGCTGCTAATGATCATGCAGGCTCAAGAGCGATCTCACGCGCGCTGATCCCGAGGGAAGAACGACCTGCCGCATGCGAGCGCTCGTCACTGTCGGCGACATTCCCTGTTGAGAATGGGAGAATGATGCGCTTTTGCTCCCTGGGCGACACGTTTTCAGAGCCTTCATTCAGCAGGCTCCATCGCTAAACTGATGTTAATTAATTAATTCCACCACCGGCTGTATAGTATGTGGTAGACCCATCGTCTCTGCTAATTTGTTTGCATTGGGCCTGCAGGATTAGCTAGTGCGTGGTGCGGCATTAGGAAACAGCTATCAGGCCAGTCGGATGCATGCTCAGCTCGCTTTTCGTCTTCTCCCGGCCTTCTTTTATTTGCTTCGATCGTCCAGATATTTGTGTGCTTCGTCAAGCGACCACCATCCAAACACTGAAGATGACTTTGCTGTTGAGTCCTTCAGCCACAAATTAGAAACACAATGGCAAGAATAAATTTTTTTTTTTAAAGGTGCCATTGGCACTTCGCTGAAAAACTACAAATGATTTGAACTAATAATATTACCCACAAAAAGAAAACTGTCATTAATGGAATTGCAATGGCAACGACCATTGGTTGATGAAATCAATCTATATATTTCCGATCAATAATTCCAGGTAAAAACTAATCTGAAAAAGAGAACTACTAGTTTGTGATGGAAAAAAAAATTTGAGCAGGGACTTAACAACTTCATTCCCTATATAGCTAGCTAAGTATATATAGTAGCACGCATATTGCTCAATGTATCTATGATCTAGACCATATGTCCTCTGCACCATCATCCATTTATTCGTTCACATGAAGTACACTAGTAACTCATATTCGTCCATGTGAGTGCCAACGTACGCAGCAGCCGATCACCACATACTCCATAAAGCGCTGCACTTTTCCATCTGTCACTGCACACTCGATCGGTGGCCGGCCGGCTGGCGTTCTTCATCGGCCTGCCGCCTGTGGCCTGCGTGGTGGAATAACAGGAACAGCAGACCAGCCGGCCGGCTGATCGATCGATCGGAAAGCTGTAACGGCACGCCATGTTCTTTGTGTGCCGAAACCGCAGCTGATGACTTGTCCTCCCGTCCACCAAGCCTGCATGTAACAGCATCTCCTCCCAAAAAGGGAAGGGGCACTTAACAATAACAGGATAAGCTTAGGCAGCTGTTACGCCTTGTGTCGTACAGGTCTGCAAAAATACAATGTGTGGCCACCGATTGGTCCTCCAGGTATATATTTTACTCATCATGGTACCTATACTCCAACCAGTAGTGATCAGCGAGAGGCCTCTAGAAACTAGCTAGGTCGCTGTAGCTAGCTGTGCTTCCATCTTACTCGTACATGTATTTTAAGCTATCTCTGAATCTAGCATTCAGGTATACTCCTTGTGTAGTATACTACTTGTACATATATGTGTCGCAGGATCGAACATATAGATGAGCACACCGTAAAGTGGTGGATGCAGACGTAGTACGTGTTCGTCCGAGAAGAAAAGGCCCGTCCGGGGTGCAAGCAACTAGTAGCCAATTTGCAGCACTGAATCAATTCATCTGGCGCTGTCTGATGGGGCGCCGGCCGCCACCGCCAGGACCCTACCATATTGTGACTCCCGGCCGGCAACCTTGGACACGTAGCGTGCGGCAACTGGTACGGTAGGTGTCATCGTCAGGGCAAAAGAGGCCGATCGATCGAGATAGAGACGATCGATCGAGAGGCTTTACGTACAAGATACAGCTAGTAGCTACACAGCTAGCGCGTCGTCCATCGATCCATCCTTGTACTCGACGGCGTTTGGGATCTCCACTTTGTATTGTGTGCGATCGCGCATGAGCTCTCCTTCTGACAGTCGGTTATGTTGCTTCTGATTTCTGAACATGTGGCATGGCAGGGTTATGTTGCTTCTGTGCACATGTGGCATGGCAGCAGCAGTAGCAGAAGCTACAAGGCACAGCTAGCAATCACGGACGTCGAGACGGGGACTGCCATGGACATGTGTTGTGCAGCCACAGGCCACAGCTATAGCTTCTTCATCTTTCAGTGTATCGTCGTTGATGTGTTGTATGATCATTCAGAGATTCAGAAAGCGAGGTAGCTGTATAATATCTGGACCAGCGAGAGGGCAGCAAAGTCAAAAGGGGATCAGAACTTTCGGATGGGCGTATGGCTTTTCCCGCGATGCGACGGGCACTGCAATGGATGATGTTTTTTTTCCTCTGCTGCAGTAGTGATCGAGCTCTGGAGCCGGAGGGATGGACCGGCGGAGGAGGAGATGGATGCATCATCCATGGATGAAAAGCTCTTGGTGCGGCCGTGAAGAACATTCACATTATGGCATGCATTTTGGATACATACTCGAGTGATGTGTGTGTGTCTCATGAGGGGCTATAGTAGCTAGTATCTACTCGGCTCTCGATCGATCGCTTTGTGGTTCCCTTTCAATAGTGGGCCGGCACGGCGGCGGCGGCGTGCGTATCTCTATCTTCTCCGGTGAGATGTGGTTACCACAAAATCAATACACCACTGCTAGCTGCTGTTATATAGTAAATTAAATTAGCTGACGAGATCATGTGTATCCTGAGGGCGGGCATCACCCGACAATGAAGATGGGCTAACCATCCCTATCAGATGACTGAATATTACTTTACTAGTGCACTTTGTATCATTAGCTAGCACTAGTAGTTACTGCAACCTCTGACCCTGATTGAGTCAATCAAATTACTGTGCTACTTGTACATAAATTTATCTGCAGGGATCAAATCCCAGTGCTTTCGCACCTTTTCCGGAGTTTTGCGGGATTTATCGGCGCTATACATTCAGTGGTGTTTACGTTCCCGACAATGCAACGACGAGATGCCAATGGTGACTTCGAGAATCTTCAGATCTGCCGGGTGGTGCTCAGTCCTTCGGAGGTCCTCATAAGGGGTATGGTTTGTGTACGTGTATTCTTTATACTGTGTAATTCTCAAAAATAGCGAGACAAAACTTCCCTTTGCATGCATGAGCAGCATAGGAGTATACAGGAGTGTCACTGTCACTGAATTGTCCGAACACGAGTTTGCATTGCATGTAGCGTGCCCACCGTAGGCCCATGCTTATCCGGCATGCAAAGTGGGGCGGTGCAGAAGCGCCGCCCACTCTTGATCCTGACCTCGCTTCCGATCCTCCCGGCCATGCACGCCCCCGCCCGGGTCGCACCGAAAGACCGCATGGAATGGAGATCAACCGGCGGCCGCCCATATCGTCGGCCCGCCCCAATCATATATACGCAGCGCGCTCGCTCTCACGGCAGGCATGATTGGCCCCGGCCGCCAACGGATCCATCGATCGATTAATTGGAGTGTGCGCGAGCGAGGCGCACCGCCAGCACCCAGCACGCCTAGAAGGCCCGGCCGCCCACCACCACGCCGCGCCGTGCGTGCGTGCAATGCCCCGGCCGCGCGCGCCCTCCGCGTCTCGGCGGCTTGCTTGCCGCGCGCGGGCAATCCACAAAATATCTCCAGCCATGGCCGGCCCGCCCGCGCACCCACGTACGTATGCGCCGAGAGAGACTACTACAAGCTGCGCTATTTGATCGATCGAGCACATAATTAATGTAGAGTTGTATGCACAAATTTAACTTTATATAGTTGAACAGATAGGAATAATTGTACCCGGGCGGCCGGCCCTGCAAGTGAACTGCTGACAGCCGCACGGGTTATGTGCGTTGCAAGTCGTTTTCGTTTGGTGAGGAAAGGCGGCAGCCGCCGCATGCATGTTTGAGACCCGAGGCGAGAGAGATCGCTCGCTCGTCCTGCATCATCCTACTAGCTTGGCGTAAGCGGCAAAAGGCTAGCTGCCTATCGTCTAGCTAGGCGACCAACACTAGCAGTAGTATATCGTCTATACAGTACACTAGTATATCCGATCCGATAGTACTCCTACATGAGTGTGTATGACAGTAACAGTACACTTTATATTTCCAAATAAATTTATTAAAAAACATGTGTGACAACATAAATATTTATATATTTTAATATATAATTGCCGGCCTAGCTAGTAGTGTCATGTCAGCTCCCCTTGAAGGAAAAGGCTGTTTTTGCCTTTCCTTGTAAAAGCTACCGATTGTAGCTTGAGCTATAGTAGCGACGATGCTGCTCGCTTGAGTGCTTATGGTTTGTTATATGACAGCACTTGTAACAACGTTCTGAAAATGCCGCTACTGCTCGACCTTCATCAGTTCAAGTCTTTAATTCAATTCAGCATGGAAGACACAGCGATTGGGAGATGGCGGACTCTGTTTTTTTGTTGTTGTTGCTGGCTCAACACAACACATTAGTGCATGGCTGTCGGCAGCCCGGCACCACTGATGAATTTGGCGGCACGCTAGCTATAGCTGATAACGAACTATAGTACCTGTGATCGATGTGCAATGTGCATATGAAATGCATGCCTGCCTGATCGTTCTCTGCTACCTATAGGTATGTAGTGGATGGAGGGGTGAACGGCAAGGGATGAAGAAATGGCGGCCATTATTGATTCCAAGTTATCACAAACAAAGCCGTCAGGGAACGGGATCATAGTCTGCTACGTACGTGGCGGAAGGCGGCGACGGCGTTTGGTGAAGCGAAAGGGACCGCACAACACGCACGTTACGTTGGGCTGGCCACTGGTCATCGAAAAAGTGCAAAAAGGGTTGGTGATGTAGGATAGGAAAGAGATATTATAGATAGAGATAGATATATATATATCGGATAGAATAGATGGATCGATACTTGTGGCACACTCTTACCACTTTTGATAATACACATGTGCTGTGAGCATCAAGCTTCTTCTTCTCATCAAGCCCGCGCGCGTTCAATCCATCTCTCTCCTCGCTCTCAATTCTCATGCATGCATTCCTGCTCTCTGCTCCTCGTGCTGTACATGCTGTTGCATGCATGCATGGCCGGCCTCTCGATGCTTCTTCCTTCCAGTTCCAGGGCCATCATTGCTCGATCGCCTCCACGCACTCCATTCCGATCCTCCTGCCGTTCCAGGGCATGGAGCGCCATGGCGCAGTGCATGCGTGGCTGCATGCCTCAGCTCATCACCTCGAACGAAATCGAGAATGGCAATCAGTTGCCAGACGACCATTGCCATGGCAGTGCTTCATTCATGGATCCATGCACGCACGCGCGGCAGCTAAGCTAGTCACATCGACGGACGGAGGAATTGAGAAGCAACCAGTTTACTTTACTAGTGAACGATGAACGAATATACGTGTTGTTGTAAAGGGAAAAACAGAAAACAGAAGGTAGTGCGTGATATCATTCGTCGTCGTCGTCGATCGGCAGCTCGATCTTTGATGACCTGAACAACCTTCTTCTTCCTTGAATCATGCATGTGTAGGCAGACGGCAGTGGTGTGGCAGCCCCTGTCGTCGATCGATCAATGCGCGTCCGTGTGCCATCGATGGATCCCGTAGACTAATAACCGGAGGAATGATCAATCAGTCTTCCACCCACACCGTCGCTCATGACGACAAATAGAAGGCAAGTACATTGGTATGTTTAGGTAGTCCCATGCAGTGCCACATAATTGTGAGACCACTTATAGCCTATATAAGTTATAGGTAACAAGTACAGTGAATTGTCCCTTAATTTATGGATACAATAATGGAATGTTTGTGACTTGCATGACAAAAACTACTTGTACAATCTCTTCTCTACAAAGATGAAAAGGATGAAAGTAAGACTTTGGTATCGTGAGGTAAAAAACTTCAGACGTCAACCTCGCCCCGTGCGATCGTTGCCTTCTTTTCCATAAAAACACAGCAGAGATATGGATTGGCTTCCTATTCTGTGCCACCAGTTCAAAACGAAAGGAAAGTCCATAATCACGTACTTCGCACCCTTCGCTCCCACTACTACTTATTGGATTAATGGTGACGGGCAAAAATGATTTTCCGTGGGCGGTTTTCATAACCGCCACGAACGTGGAATCACGGAAAATCAATGGCGGTCTTAATGCCCGCCACCGTTAATAAAAAAAAAAAAAAATCCAAAAGCCGGTAATCCGCCCAACGACGGATCCGCCACCGCCGACGCCGGTTCCACCGCTGCCACGCGGATCGCCACCGCCACCGACGGATCCGTCGCCGCCGCCGGATTCATGGCCAGGGCCCGCCGCCGCCGTGCTTGAGGCCTCCAACGCCGCCAAGGCTGAAGACGCCGCCCATGGTGCTCGTGGGACGCCGGATCCGCCACCACCGACGCCGGATCCGAAGCTAGGAGACGCCGGATCCGCCACCGCCGACGCCGGATCCGCGCCGCCGCCGCCGTTTTCCGAGGCCTCCCTACGCCGCCAGCTCGGGGATGCGCCGTGGGTGCTCGGGGACGCTGGGATCCGGGAGCTAGGGGACGCCGGATCCGCGCTAGGCACGCCGCCGCCAAGCCTGAAACGCCGCCGCCGAAGCTCGGGGAAGAGGGCGCCGCCGCCGCAGCAGCCGCCCATGCCGCCGCCGCCGGGTGTCGGGCCGGGGCTAGGGAGGGCCGGCTTGAGGGAGGACGGGAGGCAGGGGGTGTCGGGGAGAGTGAGGAGAGGGAAGGGGATCGGAGAGGGAAGGGGAGAGGAAGGGGATCGAGTGAGGACTGAGGCAATGGGCTCGGTGGAAACCCTAGGGTTTCCTTATATATTTGAGCCACGATATTGGGCCAATTGGGCTTTTTAGTCTGGGTTTCATTTGTAGGTAGTTGGGCTTCATTTACCATGACGTTTTTTTAAAAAAAACCGTAACGGTTAATTTATTTACCATGGCGGTTATTAAAACCGCCACGGTTAATAAAAAATAACCGCCATGGTTAATGAAGGTATTAACCGTGGCGGTTTTCCAAATAACCGCCACGGAAAATCATTTGGAAATGCTGTGCAAAATCAATTCTGTAGTAGTGTCCCTTCCTTCTTTCACGCCTCTCCCCCTCCACACACACACACCGCGCCGCTCTCCTCCTCCTCGCACGCCACACCCCCTGCTCCCTAGCCTGACCCACCATCATGGCAACTCCCGTAGGTGGTGTGGACCCGCGGTTATGGCGGCGCAGCCATACGTGCGAGCACCCCATTTCTATGGCGGCTTCGACGTTGGATCCATCAGCACACCTCGCCAAACTAATGGCGGCGGCGGATCTCGCCTCGCCGGAGGAGCCGGGATTTGGTTCGCTTGCACAAGGTGCCACATTCCAAATCATCCTCTCGTGCTCCTCCACTTGGCCTGAGGTCTGTATTCATCCCTCCCTACTGGCGGTTTGAACCTTTTTTTTAGCAAACGGTCGGATCCTATTTGTTTAGTGTTGTGTGCACCGCTTTATGCTGATTCCAAATTAACTACGCCAACTGCCAATCGATTTTTGTGCTCCTTCCCTTTCAATTTTGCCTTAATTTGGCCTATACAGATCCCATGGTTAACTTCATGTGCTCCCTTTCATGCTCCTATGGCAGATTCTGTTTACTAAAAATGAGGATCCAATTTATTATTGTTATTATATAAATGATTGTGGGTGCTGTCAATTATATCATATATTGGTGATTACTTGAATCGCTTCTATTCAACCTTTACTAGACACTGAGGCAGGTGTTTCTTGTACAAATAAGATGCATATGCATTTGCCCGGTGGAGTGTGGACAACTTAACCGATGACAATTCACATTATACATGCATACTTGTTTGTAGCACCGATTAATTTTTTTAATGCAGATATTTACATGCCTTCTTACTATTATGACACTGTCATATTAGTATTTTCTAACATCTGAACTTTTTTCATCTAAAGATTGGGTATACACCTGGTGAATATTTCAGTCTACATGATTTCCACCATGTTGTAAATAACATACCTATACATTGCTTTCTTGGTGATCAACATGGTGGATTTCTGCCTACTGGAGGTAGTTACAATGACAATTATATTGGTGCATGATCTTCCTGTTCTATTGTTTGATGTGTAGAAAGATCAAAACTAACTCAGAAACACTTAAATATTGTAAATATGCATGTATTTTAACAGAATATCTGCACAGAATACAAAAAAGCTCTATGAAGATGTCTTATGGTATATTAGCATAACAATTTGTATTTTTTTTTCTCAAATGGATTGAGTGCTACCCCCCCCACACACACACACACACACACACAATTAACTCCTTGATCTTTATGATAGTAGATCCTCTGATCACGTTTGTATTGTCATCGATGCAGCAGAACAGTGTGTTGCGGTGGATTTTATAATTTTGGAAGCAGAAGTTGCATTCATGTATGGTGGTGCTTCCGAAAATGTCCATTCTTTGGTAAACAAAGTTGTGCTTGAAAACTGTGTCGTACATACGGAGGTACAATCCTGGTAAGGAAGTCTCATGACCTTAGTAACATGTATGTGTTCTTGTCATTCAGTGTGTGGTATTTTCCTCAACTGATTCTCCAAAAAGACACTGGACGACTTGGTGCGGAATGTAGCCTGTATTGAAGATGGTTGATGTTTGTGATCCTCTGATTGATCATAACATGTCACTATAGATTATTGTACCGTGTCACTATAGGTCCATACTAATTGTATCGGTCTCATGTTCCCACCTTTTTTTTCCCTTTTTTTTTTTTTTTTTGCAAAATGAGATTAGAATTAAAAATATATTTCATTACTACTGTACTCTTGACTAGGATCTTAATATTATACTTCTATGATTTCATTACACCTGCATGTAAGCATTCCATTACATAAATCACACTGCCTTGGGTTTTGGTAGCTGTAGTAATCACGCTGATAAATTTGCCAGTAGATTTGTTACGAGCTGAACTCTTGATGCTCCAGAGTTTAGATTTTGTAGTATACATTCTACTACAATATTGAGGATTTTGAGAAACCAATTGTTGTGATTAGCTTTAGCTCAAATAAAAGGTTAATGGGTTTGGTAGACGATTATTAAGTTGGGTCACTTAAATCTCGAATTTGTTCTGTTGGTGCTTCACCTGCTTTTTAAGTGTGTAGAATTATGTACTATAATGTTGATTTATGTCTAAGAAACACACTCTATTTGCGGCTTTCTTTTGAAGATACAGATATTTTGTTGGTTTGTCGAAGTCTCCTTATCCAATAATCTAGTGTTGGGCTCAAGGTACCTATGGATTTATTTCTTATTTCTTATAGAACTTGCTCTTTGCTTGCATTAACCTCTCAGCTGTGGTTTCTTTGGTGAACTTGAACAATAAAATTATTGTGCTACTTATATCTATTTGACTTTTGACCATGAGTTTTGTTTTTCTTGACATATCTATGTGTGATATCTCGCATGCAAATTTTTGTGACATATGAGAACATTAAGGGAGCTTGAACTGCATCATAGAATTATTTGAGTGATGTGAATTTCCTCTACATTCGTTAGGTGATTATTAATTACAGTTCAGATCTCATGACGTGACTCTTGCTAAGAGAACAATATTGTAATTGACTATTATGGGAGTTTTCTGTTACTACAAAGTTGCTTAGTACATCAGTCACCCCGTCCCCAGAATCGGTCGCCACGTCCCTGTCCCCGTCCCTCCCTCTGCATTCCGGTTGGTGTCCCTACTCCCAACCCGACCGCCCTTCCCCTTTCCTCGGCATCCCGGTCTACCGTGGCCGCTCCAGCCTGGATCTGCCGCTGCTGGTGAAGTGGTAAGCATCTATGCAGCTTGTTCCATGTTACCCTCTAGCTCTCCTTCTATTCTCTTGCTCTTATCAAGTTTTTCCGAAAACTCTAACCCTAACCTTTCAGTGGCGGAGCCAGAAATTTAAAGTTGGGTATTCCTAAAATCTAAATATAAACATTTAACTGTTGAAACTACTGTTTGAACAAATATAGAGAAAAGAAAGGAGAGTGTATTAGTGGCGAAGCTTTTAAGTGAGACAGAGAGAGCCGTTTGCTTTCATACCCTTAGCACTACATATAGGCAAGGAGAAGGACAATTTACAAGCATTCCCTCAACGAGGGTGACTTTTACGAGACACTAGACTAACCACTTTAAGGGGGAGTTGGCTTATACGTCATAGGTTTTCCCTAACAATATCTACTCGATTATTAGATTCTCACCGATACTACATGACCTACTATATGTTTACAACTCAAAACTTTATTGTGAGGATTGCCCTTCACAACCAACACAAGCATGCGCCACTATAAACTCTATTCTAGAACCTTGTGAAAAATGTAATGGAGAAAGCGTGTGACTTTATCATATACAAATATTGACTCTAGAGGCTTCTAGCGATAAGTAGATTGATATTCTTCTCTTGGATGACTTCATCTTTGAACTTTGACTCCTTTTACCATTTCTATGACACGGTTCATCGTCTTCGCTGATGTGCGTGTCTTCACCTCTAGGACCTCCTTGATGCAAAGGTCTTTGTCTTCATGGCCTTTGCCTTTGGTACAGTGGCAGAGCCAGAAATTTAAAGTTGGGTATTCCTAAAATCTAAATATAAACATTTAACTGTTGAAACTACTGTTTGAATAAATATAGAGAGGAGAGAGGAGAGTGTATTAGCAGGGATGCTTTTAAGTGAGAGGGAGATAACTCTTTGTTTGCATACCCTTAGCACTATATATAGGCAAGGAGAATGACATTTTACAAGCATTCCCTCAACAAGGGTGAGTTTTACGAGACACTAAACTAACCCTTATTAGCCCACTTTAAGGGGGGAGTTGGCTTATACGTCATATAGGCTTTCCCCAATAATATCCACTCAACTACTAGATTTTCACCGATACTACATGACCTACTATATGTTTACAACTCAAAACTTTATTGTGAGGATTTCCCTTCACAACCAACACATGCATGCACCACTATAAACTCTATTCCAAAACCTTGTGAAAAATGTAATGGAGAAAGCGTGTGACTTTATCATATACAAATGTTGATTCTAGAGACTTTGATAAGTAGTTTGATATTCTTCTCTTGGACGACTTCATCTTTGAACTTTGGCTCCTTTTACCATTTCTATGACATGGGTCATCGTCTTCACTCGATGTGCGGGTCTTCACCTCTAGAACCTCCTTGATGCAAAGGTTTTTGTCTTCATGGCCTTTGCCTTTTGCTATTTTCTCGCCGCACAAATCTTCATCTCTCGAGGCCTTCGCCTTAGTGTCTTCTTGGCCAAGCAGGCCTATAACTGTAATCAAAACCTAATGGTTGGTTTTGGTGATAATGATCACATAATTAGTGAATTAATGAGATTTGTCAAGATGACAAGCAAGTTAATAAAGATGGAGGCCAATATATACAAGCATAGATCATACTATAACAACAACTATGGAGTTAGACTCAAAAGGATCTTTATTGATTTTTGTTTGTTGAAATTGAGTTTAGGAAAAAGCCATACTTGCTTAGATGTGCAACCAAATGCTCACTACTCTAAATACATACAACTTCAAACCCAGCTTTGCTAGCTAAGCCTAATTCCTATCTTTTCCTATATTGGTTGGTGCGACACTGCCATGCAACTTGTGGTACTACCATGACTTACCAGCCTCTCCATGGGTCACCATTGACTAGAACTCACTACCAACTTGTATACAAGCCACTACAAAAAATTTGGCCTTCTATGACAAATGTCATATGACAAAGCACTTTTTAGTCACAAAAACGATGCATTTGTGACAATTTTACAATGGATGACAAGGGTTTGTGACTAAACTGTGTTTTTAGTCATAAACAACTATCACTGTACCAATATAAAAACCCATCAGTTGGTAACAACAAACTAAGGAATCCAAACCCATCATCTTGTTATGTTCTCCTACGATATTTAGAATTCGTGTGTATATGCTCAGCCTTAGTGTTTCTTTACATATGCCTTTACAGCTTGGTCCTCTGATCATGTTTGTGCATGCACGCTCTTCCATATTATTTTTATTCTCCTACCGATTGTAGTATCTGTCATTGCGCTTTTGTCAAATTGAAAAGTGGACAGAGTCCAATGCGGATTTGAAAGTATGTGCTTAGTCACTTTTCATGCTTTTTTTTCTGAATTACACCCCAAATTTGAGTTGAAAAATCTTGCCACTGGTAAATGTGTCCAAGTAATATTGGGTAGACTGTACAATTTTTCCAGTTAATGTAGTGATTTGTTGTTTAATTCTTTTTTGTTATCAAATCAGAAGTGTTCTTTTTCTTGGCACCTTTGCTCGTGTCCTCTTTTTTTTTTTTTTTTTTTTTTTTGCTCATTTTTGCCAAATTAGACATCCAAGTTAGTTATATATTCTATGTCATCTGCATTAGCAATTGATACTAGACTAATAATTGATTTTGGTTGCTTGTAGGTTGGAGGATTTAGGGTTGCTGCTGGTTGGATTTGTTTGTTTTGGTTGCTGGCAGGCTGATATTTCTGCTAGGTGGAATTGTGTGGTGTAGGAGCGCTAGCTAGTGGACCTTAGTTAATTGCAACTTGTTTAGTTGGCTGATGTGAGCACTTTTGAAAAATGTAATGAGGCCATGGCAATATCTTATGTGAATGTCAAATATGAATATGTATGACAATTGATTCATCGAGCCATTTGAATTGTATTATATATCATTATTGTTTAAATGTGTTGTTTAATGATAATTTGGTATGATTTGGGCTTACTAATAGGCTCCATGATATAGCCCATGACATATAGGCTAATTGGGCTAAATTCAGTATGGCAATTATTTTGTCGTACCAACTATGCCATGTCATTTAAAAAAAAACTATTCCATGTCATATGCCACATCATGTGCCATGTCAACAAAGAGACATTTGTTGTCATGTCATTTAGTATATTATGACAAATATAGTGACAAATAACATAGTCATAACTTGATGACAAACTAAGCAATAGTCACTAAGATTAGTGACAATTGGGTCCTGTTAGTCATATAGAAGGGGTTTAATGATCCACCTTCGTGACAACCGCCATATAGTCACGAAGGGGCTACAATGACAAGAAAAAAGTTGTAATTGTCACTATTAGTTTGTCATAGAGGGTCTAAACTCTTGTAGTGAGCCTCTCACTCCATTGAAGGCTCTCAAGCTCCACATTCAATTTTCAGGATTCCCTTAAGTTCTTTTGTGATATTAAACCCTAAAACAATATTAGAGAGCTTGTCCACATGCGCTTTACTCTAAAGAGAACTTGGACCGCACCCCCTAACCGGTGAATTATGTTTGTTACTATTCCATTTGATTTTTATTGAGTTCCTTTGTGAGATAATAACATTAAAATGGCACTGCACACTGCAAGTATTACATACTCCCCCTATGCTACGCACAGAGCTCCAAGTTTGATACCCTTCATAAATCTAACCATCACAATGTCATTGTCAACTGGTGGTCAGAATGCCTCAAAATTTCACACATCAAGCCATAGAGATAAGGGTCGTTTGAATGCAATATGGTTCGAAGAGAATCCATTTAAAAAACATCAAAATCTTTAGTGCTACTTAAATTTATAAAAAAAACCTTCATTGCTATAAAAAAGGTGTTGTTATCCTGTCTAAACTAGGGGCCCCACGTGTTGCCGCGGGTATGAAGTAGGGAACATAAATGTAGAATCCATAATGTGTCTCGCTAACGTGAATGTCATATTTCTTGTGTTAGTGAACTTTAATTGCAAATGCTAGTGGGTTGTTGAGGTGGACATATTTCATGTCAAGAGAAATTGCTAGTGGAACCGAGGTAGACACTTTGCATGTCAAGAGAAGTGGATAGTGGGGTCGATAGTGGATCGCCGAGGTGGACGCTTTGCATCGGAGGTGAGCAAACCAGGGGCTCGTGGCGCTAGTGGGTTGTTGAGGTGGACTGCTGAAGCGGATATGCACAAGTCGCCTTGCCTTGTTCGGTGTCGTGTGGAAGCTCGTGACAGCGAGCCTGGCACGTTGTGGATGGTTGACTCTCGCTCCATAGCGAGACCGATGGCAATGAGGATGACATGCTGCCACTGTACTTCAGACTTGCCTTCGCCTTTGCATATCATTTTCATTAAATAAAAATGACCTTACTTAGATGTCCGTACCTCCTCGAGTTAGCCATTGTCAAAAGACCTTCTCCAACCAACCTTTGTCAAGAGACCCCAACATGAGACCTTCGCCAGGGACCTTCATCATAGAGACTCTGGCCAAGGGATCTCTGCATGGAGCCTTCAAAGGGCTTTGTGTGGAGCCTTCACTGGCCTCTCACGTGAAGCGACACTTCTTGATGGGTATGAGTTTGAGAAGCCACTGTGACATACCGTCAAATTTGATTAGCTTGACATGACACATGGTGGATGATTGCCTTCATAAACTCCCTTTTAATACGTGCCCTTGTTAGCTCGTTAAATCTTAATATCATAAGATCGAGAGATGGAGGCACACAAGAAATAGTCTTGGCAAATTATTGGTGAATTTTGATATGAGAGTAATAATATTGAGGAGTCGAGAAGTGGACAATGGGTAATTATGTTCCCACTTTTTTTTGTGTGTTTGAGTGAAATTTAGAATCTTTTTGATGAAAGATAAAAAATGATACTGGACATAATATAATTTGCACACGTATATCTATCTATACTTATTAAGGCGGTATGACGAGGTGTGATGAACCACCATTTTAAATCGACTAGGTGACATGACATCTAAATGAGTATGAAAAAACTTCGGTGCTGGAGTGAAGGAAATAGAAAAAAGATCAAGAAAAAAAAACTAAGAAAGCCCAAGCGTAGTGACCACCGAGCAGCCCATGTAAGTTATACCTTCCCTGACCCTTTTCTTCTGTAAGGTGCCGCCTCTTCGCTCCCTCTCGCTCTCCGACGAGGCAACAACTGGTGGGCCGCCGCCGCCGCCGCCGCTGGTGCTGCTGCTTCTATCAGGTGCCGCCTCTTTCTCTCTCTCTGCCCCTCCGTTGACATCTGCAGCCGGCACCTCTCGTCCGGTCCTCCTGCCCCTTCCCTCCCCTTCTCCCATGCGCCCCCTTGCAGATCGAAGCTGCCATGGCCATAGGAGCCGATGGTGCGGAGATGGGAGTTTGGCCTTCCCCAAACCCTGCTGGTCCTCCTCTGCTCTTCCTCTTCTTCTCCCTTGCCTCCACTTTTGCTTTGCTGGATTTTGGTCGTGGCGATGGGGACGCCCAGGATTTGGACGCCTAGGCGACGACTTGAAAACCATGTATATATCATACACGGGATCCCATCATACATATATCAAACATATACTCATTTTTTCTCAAAATAATTGGGTATTCCCAGGAATACCCATGCATCCAGCTGGATCCGCCCATGAACCTTTTTTTTATATATTTGATCTAATCTGTTAGCTAGTTGCTGGTACATTTTTCCTTCATCTGGCTCAATTGATGTAACTTGTACATGTATAGAATGTATTGGTATATTACTTAATATACTTGTGCATTATGTGATATTGCGATTTGGTTGTAGGATTTATAATTCTATATGGTTTTTAAGCTTCTATCTGACATATTTCAAACTATTAGGATGCTGTTTGAACTATTTATATTGTAATTTGAGACTTAGTATGCTACTTCATTTTTTGGGGACAATTTTATGGTACTTTACCAAATTGCTAAATGTTCTTTACTGGTTTGGATGTTCGGCATAGTCCATCAAAAAATCCTTGATCCGCCACTGGTATTTTGCCTACTAACTTTGATTGTTTTGCAATAATCATCGGAGTGTGCACATGTACACCCATGTACTTTTACTTGATCTGCCCCACTGTTGGAAGGAATAGTAAGGTGGAACATTCATAAGCTGGGTATGGCATGTGAGTAGTGTTCAAAACGAAGTAAAATGATTGGGTATTACACGGTAATCGTATCATTATGTGCTAATCAGGTGGTGGGGGCGATCCTAGTTCCTAGCTTGCATAGGCGCTGTACTGCCTAGCGCCTAGGGCACCGAAGCGTAAGCTAAGCATGATTAATCGTTTGTGTTTTTTTTGTCTGTTGAAGCAAGATACAGTACCAACACAAATAAGAGTCAAAATGATGGGTTCTAAATACATACCAATGTTCAAAAAGGCGACATTAGGCGGCCGCCTAGGCACGACTATGCGCTAGGTGAAGGGGGTCCCACCTGGCCTAGGGGGTAGGCGGGCCCCTAAGTGGCACCAGCTTTTCGGCGACACCAGTGGGGGAGGTGGAGGGGTACCGCGGCACCTTGGGGTGTATGCGATCCCTCGGTGGCGCCCCGGTGTCCCATGTGCAGATCCGGCGACCTGGGGACGAGGCGGAGCAGAGAGCGCCGCCGGCGGTGGATGATAAGACAGGGACATCGGGCGGCGGCGGCGGCGGTAGAGGCAGTGACATCAGGAGCCCGAGAAGGAGGAGGTAGAGAGGCGGGCAGTGATGGAGGTGGCTGGGAGGAGGCCGGTGGCGGCGGATCTGGCGGCGGTAGGAAAGAAGAGGCGGACAGCTCGTGGCTGGGAGCAAAGAACTAGGCGCGACTGTGTGCGGGTGCGGGTGCGGCTGCGGCTGGGAGGAGGGTAGACGGTAGGGAGAGGATGGATGAGCAGTGACATCAGGAGCCTGAGAAGGAGGAGATAGAGAGGCGGGCAGTGATGGAGGTGGCTGGGAGGAGGCCGGCGGGCGGCGGCGGTGGATCTGGCGGCGGTAGGAAAGAAGAGGAGGACAGCTCGTGGCTGGGAGCAAAGAACTAGGCGCGACTGTGTTCTGGTGCGCAAAAGGCTGGGCTGGGAGGAGGGTAGACGGTAGAGAGAGGATGGATGAGCTGGGACTATATAAGGTGGGATGGGCTGCTTTTGATGGGCCTTTCTATGCAACTATAGACCTGTAGTCTTCTATTTCTTTTTTTAGGTAATAAATATGTGTATACACAATGTATATTTGTGAAACGCCTAGGCTCCCCTAGGCTCGCTTTAGGGCTCTAGGCGGTGGGCCAACCACCTAGAAACCACCTAGCGCCTTGTTGAACATTGGGACATAAACAAGACTTCCAAAACAAATGAAAGCAACTCTTAGAGAAATCAGAAATGATACACTGATATCTATCCTTCATTACAAGGCCAAACGCAACTAAATCACAAATGAAAATTATAAAATGAGCTCAAGGAAACTAGAGAGAGTGGCATGTCCTGCATTACCGGCGTACTCATGCACAAACTTCCTGCTTGTGTAATTCCCATCCATTCTGTAGGTGGAGCATTGCGCGCAGCCACACCACATCCGCTAGTCCTTGTATGAGTGTGCACACGCGCAGCTGTCACTGCACTCCAGGAGGCTCTCTATCCTGCCTCTGAGCCTGAGGCTAAGCCTAGCAATGATGTCAGGAGCAAGGGGTGGCAAGGAGGCCACACTTTCTCTCTCTCTCTCTCTCTCTCTCCTCGAACGTGCAGGAGAGCTGTTGTTGGCAATCTGCCACTCCCAGCAGGTGATCCCCCTGCCTCTTGCTCCTCCCCTCTCCCCTGAACCGAGGTAGAAGATGAGCAGTGAGCTCAACACACCCACACACACGACACCGGTTTCAGCAGTGGCTGAAACCTGAAACTCTGAATGTTGGGCAATTGAACTGAATTGCATTGAGAGTGAATACTCCTATATATACAAACTACTTGTACCATCTAAGGTACACTAGAGTATGGCTGGGTACAGCCCTTCTCTACTAGGACATGGCTGAGATCAGCTCACTACTTGTACTTCTACCAACTACAAGGTACATAGTGACCTAAGCCACTTCTCTACATGGCTGACGCCATGACTGCTGCTGCAATGGAGTGGACAGCACAAGCTAATCCTAAGCATGTCTAATTTGCAGCAAACAAACAAGCAATCAGCAGATTATATCTTACAGCTGTGTGTCATTTCATTGAAAGGAGAGCACGCTTAATGAGGAGCTCACGCTCCCCTCGCAACCAGCGATGATGCTAGAAGAACTCTGCACGAGGAGGTCAGGTTCCTTCTGGTAGCTCTTGCAGCCAACTGCCAACCCCTTATCTACCCTCCTGGGTTCTTGCTTTGTTTTGTGCTCCTGCCCTTGTGATTGCTCCTGCACTTTGTTTTCTCCACGCTCATGCCTCCTCGCGCGCCTAGCACTCTGGTTTTTGTGCTTTCCTGCCCCACACGCTTGCTCCTGCATGCCTGCCTGCAATTGCTAATGTTCAATTAGCCACACAGAGCCTAAACAATGTTGCAGGGTTCCAATTACATGCTTAATCGAGCCTAGGCGTATGTTTAGTAACAATTTTTGGAACACTGGTTGTAGCAGAGGAAAGGGCCTCGGTCGAAGAGGAAGGTGTTATCACGGGTATAGATGGAAAGGCCTGTAACAGGGATGAGTATGAGGCGGTGCCGTGGGGGGAAGCAGGGGATGGTGTGGGAGAACTGTTGATTAGCTTCTGCGGATGATAGCACTTGACATGTGGATATGGCCTACCATGGCTGATAGATTGGGAACTAGATCAGGATGTGTGTGTGTGGTGGGTGGTGGGGGGGGGGTGGGGGTTGCATTTTTTGCTAGGTCATGGGTGTGATGTGAATGGAGGTGGTTGATAGGCTGTTTATTTGGGATTGAGCTTTAGTTGGTTGATTGCCTGACTGTGGTAATGGCTCATTATACTCTTATTTTCCCTTTCTGGCTTATAATTATGTCTGTGTTTTTAAAACTACAAATTTAATTTAGTTTTGTATGGCGCCACCTCCCTTTGTGCCATAAGTACCTAGGTGGTATGATATGAAGTGCAGGGTCTCCTTACCATACCTTACCCCCTTAATAACTTACTCAATCCTCTTCTTACCTTGTCCATAATTTCTCATGCCATCTCTGAGCTCCCTACCCAGCCCCTGCTTACCCTCCTCATGACCCTGCTCCTCTTATCCATACATGATCTTCTAGCCTTACCTCCTGTCTTCGATGATTAGAGGCCTGTTACAGGCATATGCTTTACTAAACTTACCAGATCTGAGATACTTTTGGGATACACAGTTTAATTTTGCATCTAGGATCAGTTCATGTCTCAGCAATGTTCACTTTTTTGTGTCAGATCTGTTCCTGCTTCTCTGGTGGTGCCTGGAATTCGATCAAAACTGAAAGATAGGAGGAACATATATCAGTTTGAGTGTAAATAGAGGTTTGCCCTGCTTGTTTATTCCCTCTGTTGTGTACTCATGTACAGCTGTGCCTGTATAGTTATTTTTTTTTAATGATGATGACTGAACCTGGACAGTTCTAGTTGAGATGTCTGACTGTGACTTATATGTGCCAAATAACTCATTTTGACAGTTGCTGCATTTCTTTAGCCATAACTGGTAGTGAAACTGCAGTAAAAACTGTTAGTGAAATTCCATCTTTGTCCAGTCTTGCTAGCCTCAACTGCCGATCCATTGCCTGGTCTTAAAGACACCGTGCAACATAACATTGTTTACCATACTGCATACACTAAAACTAGTTATTCAAGTTATTAGCATGACTGAATTTTGTTGCGGTTATGGATCTATTTATTACGCACCCTGGCTTCTTGATTGTCTATATAATAGGTTCCTAATTTTTCAGCAAAGCTCTTGAAAGATTAAATCCTGTCAGCCTGTGGATAGAATTATAGTCTTCTTATTTGTGTTTCTTATTATTTCAGAAAATAGGTATAACTGTGAAAAACTGTGTAGAATTAGGTGACATTTTTTTTTTCGCGAGCAGGCATATATGCCCATATTTCATTAAGAGGACAGGAATGGTCAATAGACCTACAACATAAGCAAGGATGATGATGGTGAGCAGCCAACACCAAAGCAGAATTAGGTGACATGACAGAAACCTTTTATCATACCCTTACCAATTTTGGTATATACCGTCGCTTTTCCAGACCAAATAGTAAAAATCCTGCATATCCAGCTATCCACCCTCCGTCCATGACCCGCTCTGCAGCCCCAAGACTCAGTCTGACCACTTATGCAAGAAACCAATCAAACGCATAATACTAACAATGTCCTACCGAGACGAGCCAAACAGCAACTAATTGCATAGCCTTATGTAGGTTAAGGATATTTTGCATAACCCCCTTAATACAATGCAATACTAACACTGTAACACAAGGAACCAATCACACCCAATGAGTTTACTTTTTTTTTTTTTGCGACTCCCTATGAGTTTACTTTCTTATTCGTGTTTTGATTTATTTGAATTTTGAACAGCTGTTGCATGGTGCCGCATGTGTTGTAACAGATGACTCCAAAATGGAGTGCACACTCTTCAAATAGTTACAGAGAACTATCTTCGCATGAAAAATGCAGAGTGCAAATCAACCTTAACAGAGTCCCTTCACCTACAAGCTGTATTGGTTTACACACTGTGAACCTCAATGTGCTCCCTTTCTTCACAAAAAGAAGGGTGGCAATGTTTATAAAAGAAGAAAGATGGACAAGGATTCAAATTCTCCTATAGCAATTGAAGAGGCTAAAGAAATCGCAGCTCAAAGTTGCACACTTTCTGATGATCACTCGTCATTACTGCTACCCATTGAGCCAAATTCTGGTACGAATGATAGATGCTTCGTTTCAAGTATGTCTCCATCTTCCATGATTCTACACAAAAAGAACGCTGCTATGAATGTTCCTCATCAAATATTGGCTCTGCAGAATCAATTACTGAGCATGTTTCACCAAGGGATCTCTGCATTGCCATACTGATAAAAGATGGACTTATAAATGCATCAAGAACAAGGATGATACATAAAGAGGAATTCACTGATGATAATGCTAACTCTTTGTTGGCATGCAATAGTTGTAGCCGCTTTGGAGCGTTCATTGAAGATGCTGATATGTGATTCTTGTGAAGCAGCATTTCATTTGTCTTGCATCCCTTGTATTGAAGAGGTACCTACTGATGAATGGTATTGTGCTCCATGCTTGTGTAAGAAACCCAAGAGTCTGTATGGCAAACTCTCAGAGGGCAAGATCAAGCCTTCCAGGAATACTAACACAAGGCCTCATGGGATGAGTCACATAGAGTACATGCTGAAGGATGCTGAACCATATGTTACTGGGGTTCGAATTGGTAGAGATTTTCAGGCAGAGGTGCCAGAATGGTCTGGTCCATCGTCCAGGTATGTTTATTTATGCAAGACATTAAGCTTTGCATTAATTATGGAATTGGGTCATGTAAATTTGGGTGTGTCAAAATTCAGTTTCTGAAGATTGCTAGTTTCTTGAGACAATATTTGTTTATTTTAAATTTTTTAATTATCATGACCGCCATGGGATCTACTCCTAGAATTTAAATTGTTTTTTCCTTAAATCAAACTATGCTTTACTAGAAAATTAAGCAAACTGACCACCAAACTAACTAATAAATGAGGGGTAAGCTAGTCTTTTGCCAGACAGCTTCTTTGGTTCTAAAATTGCTTGGATACATTGTATTTCAGAACAGAGGGAGTATTTGTTTAATTGTTTTTGCTGTAGTTATCTATTCTATCTTATAGCTAATTGTACCTTTCTCTCAAAAAGGAACAATGTTGCTTTCTATTTATATTCAAACATTGATTTCCTGTCCTTAGATTCAAAAACCAATTCTTTAATGGTGCAGCCTTCAGTGTATGAGCTTCACATATATGGTTTATGTATGCCACTCTACTAGTCTATTTTAAGATGACATTTCTTGCTGGTTAAAATTTCAATGTTTCTTCTTATTGGTAAATATTTCAGTCCATGTAATTTGTGATAAGTTATCATGTGATATGTTATTTTTTTTTTTGTTTCATACTGTCATTGTCTCTGGACCCTTTCATTAATTTGCAATGCTCATGTTTATATATTCTGTAATTATTTCTGCAGCAGTGATGGTTACTTTGATGAGCCCTGTGAATTTAGTTCTGCAGAACTAACTACATTTAATGTAAGATTTAACCACTAAATTACTAGTGTTCCCCATAAGATGTCTCTTAAGATTCTTTTGTATTTGCAAAGTTGTGCAAAATTGCAAAGAAAGTCATTCTTCCATTGGTAATTGATCCAATGCCGTGAGACCTTGAATCCAGGAGACTCGGACAAGCCAGTTATATGCGGAAAATGGAGAAGGTGCATAAATTTTTCTGTTTTATGAGTTCCTAGATATATATTTGTCTTCGTTAGTATTTATATATTTATTTTTAAAAAAGAATGTAACAATTCAAATCTAAGATAATTTTAATTTTAATTCCCATTCAGCAACAATTTTTCTGTAGGTTATGACCAAAGGTGCTAATGGTCTGTGAGCCAACCATAACTATCCCAAACCAATCACGTTTGCCCTCAATACCCACTCCACACCACCATTTATTCTCCCACCAAAATCAATCCACACCAAACTTCATGCATTATTAAATCCAACCCAACCCAATCCAGGATCTCAAACCACAATTTCAAATCAGTTTAAGAGTATAGCAGAGCAAACCACGCACCATGGGCCTTTCTGATCGTGACCAGCGGCATGGCCAGTGACTCCATCTTGCCGGTGGAGTTGACACCATCCTGAACCCCAAGTTCTGTGACATCAACAACAAAACGACCTGGGCACCGGATGTCAACAGGTGTATCTTACATCGGACCTAATGGCTGGCTACTGCGACAAAGAGGGTGCCGATGCCGGTGCAGCACCTTCCGAGAGCTGAGGCTGAGGCACAACAGTCACATGCAAGCCCATGCAGGGACGGCCAAATAGCTGGCCATGAAGCTAGCTCTGGTGTGGTGGCGCAGCCCTGGACTCCCCCTGCTCAGGTGGTGACATCAAGCCTCAGAGCAGCGGTGACCCGACAAAGACGTCGAAGCTGGCCAGACCCAACCACGGATTGATCCACTTTATGTCTTACTCCCGACCAAACTGGACCACTAGGCTTTTGAGCCCTTTTCCCCACCAAACCAGATTAACCCAAAATAAAACCAAACCATGAAATCCGGGTTTTGGCCCAAACCATTAGCAGGTTTAGTTATGACTCAAATGAATGTTGGGAGCTTTATAATTTATCCTTTACCATCATACTACAGTGTGGCTAGTAGTGATTTCATCTGGGAAATTGGTAGAAGCTGTTCAAACATGCTTAGCTGATCGAACTTGGTCCATTTATGGCCAGACATGGTATACAAATAAAATCTTTATGAAACATATTAATTTTTGTGGGCAATTGCTAATTTACTAGCGCTTTGAACTGTGATTGCAAAACACGCTGAAGAAAATTGCAAAATGACATCATAACTGTCATTCAAGTTAACTTGACCACTTTTAAATAATATATGGAATTTTAGCATACATGTTGCATAATACAGTTTACCCGATCATATTTGTTGTGGAACTAGATGTAACTGAAAAATTAAGTGATACCCTTGCCTTCTAGTTCGACTGAAAAATGTGGAAGTTTAACAAAAGCATATATTAGCTTTTCCTGACCATATCTAATGCATTTATAAAGGTACACTGTAAATATTTTGTTCTTGTGGAATATCCTGCAGGGCTCCACTATATGTTGTACAGTCAGATGATTGGGATTGTTTTTGTTGTCTTCTTTGGGATCCAGCCCATGCTGATTGTGCTGTTCCACAGGTAATGTTTTTACTTATTTTGTTACAGTAACTACTTAAAATGTGTAAGCATCTGGCTCGTTAAGCATTACATGTGCAGGGTGGTATAGTATCTTAATTTGAATTTTGAACTATGAGTTGATGATTTTATACTTGTTTCTTGTTATCCTAACTTGCATGAAAAAATTATGACGGTTCAATTTTTAATTTTGTTTCAGATTATCCAACTATCCGATGACCATCTTGGTAAACAAAGAAAGGTGGGTATAGTACTCTAATTTGAGCATTCCATTTGATGATTTGATAATTGATACTTGTTTCTTGTATAGCATAATGTTTTTATGACAGCTTCAAATTTTAATTATTTTATTTCTTATTATAGCCAACTATCCAATGACTATCTTGGTATAGAAAGAGATCTGTTATTTTACAGCAATGTTTAGTTGCTCCAATGGTTACAAAATCACTTTTGATTTTTGAACTGTTGTTTTCTTTGCCAATTCTACACTAATGATCTGTCATGATAAGATGTAAATATTGAATGCCTGGTATTAAACTGTCTTCAGAAGACCAACTCTGAATTCTAGCTTGTCTACAATTGCCTGGTTTGAATATTGCATACTATTTGTCTAGCCCATGTGGGTACAAATGTACAATGCTTGCAACTTGTGTAATTGTAAAGCTAAATATTTAGAAGTCAATATTTCTCTAAACAAAGGTGCTCTAGCAGCTAGAGCAGGCTTATTCCTAACATGGCCCTCGATATGTTAGACAGTAAAGAGCAGTAAGAAACTACAGCTAGAACTGATTTTGTTGCCACTTAATAAGTACTCCCTCCATTATCTTTTATTAGGCGCGGAGGCCAGTATTCAAGTGCCAAGGAAACTTATATATCGAGGAGTAGTAGTAATGCAGAGTCGATGTATGTGCCGTTTTGCATGCATACATGAAGCTTAACCAACACAGTCGACATTAAAACTGATTTAGTCTCGCATGCAAAAGGCAGCAAGTTCCATGCAAATCGAGTAAATGCCGCGGCCCGCGCCTAACAAAACATCGAAACAAAAAATCACCGCCGCCTATAAAAGATAATGGAGGAGTATTTTCTTGAATAATGGCTCTGTTCGATAAAATTTGTGATTATCTATCTGTGCATGATCACACACACCGTGCATTCTTTTCGTTTAGTGGAACTATGGTATCCCCCCCCCCCACTAAGTAGAT
The DNA here is from genome assembly GCA_015847255.1 of Hyparrhenia diplandra. Lineage (NCBI taxonomy): Eukaryota > Viridiplantae > Streptophyta > Magnoliopsida > Poales > Poaceae > Hyparrhenia > Hyparrhenia diplandra. The sequence goes on along the minus strand of JADLZK010011434.1, from coordinate 18,408 downwards.
ATCAGGAATTTAGTTCTTTTTGATATTGCTGTTCTTTTCTGGTTGGGATGAAATGGAACCAATAAGAGGTCAAGCGGGCTGTATGTATTGACGATCTGCTTCAACCAATACGTTAAAAGTTTTGTTTTTCTTTAAATAATACCATAAAATGATTGATATTTGATAGTCTGCCCTAGTGGTTGTCGCCTAGCAAGCACTTCAGAATCCTGTCTTTTTATTTTCATGTTCATAATATGGTACGTAAGGGTGGGCAGAAAAACCGAGATGAGACTAAATTACCCGAATTTTTGGTCTTTGGGTATGGGTTTCTGTTTGGGGTGCAGATGGTGGATGATCAAATTTATTTATGTTAGTTCGGCCATATACCTTCGGGTAACCGAACAGACCAAAATCTAACCCTTCCCCTTATTCTCTTAACTTCTTTTCCCATCCACACGATGCATCGTTATTCAGTTATCCTCCACATACATTCTCTCCTGTCCATGTCTGTTCCTCTCTCATTTGCATCCTGGCCATGGCACTGCCGCAGGTCACTCCACAATTCTGGCACTGCCGCGGGTCACTCCACCATCCTGGCCGTGGCACCAATCTCTCGATTAATCACTTTGTTTGTCACATCATTCACTCTTCAGACTTCCAAAGGAGATGCAGACTGAGCCATGTGTCCTTGAATAAGATGGTGGCCAGCCCGATACACGTTAAGGAAAACCATGAGAAGTGCCTTCATGGAGTACAACCAGCGTGCGGCCATGAGCTGCTGCTCATAGCCTTGCTTGACGCCTCCCACACACTGCAACAGCAGTGTGCAAGGAGCTCAAAACTCCACATGGTGGTTTCACTACATGGCATCTCCACTCCAAGCGTCACGGCATCCCATCTCTCTCGGCAACTCCTGCCCAAGCTCCTCCGAGCTCCCAATGTCCTAGTGAGCATTGGTAGCTTGGGTTCATCAGCACCCGAACCGGAAAAATGGTTACCTGAATTACTTAGAAACCCCAATTAAAAAGGACCTAAAAATGCCTACCCGAAATTTGGGTTAATAAGTCAGAATGCCCACCCGTTGTTTTCACAGCAAGCCATCTCCACTCCAACAAAGCGTCATGGCATCCTGTCCTGGCAACTCTGGCCCAAGTTCCTATGAGCTTCCCATGTCCCAGTGTGCATTGGTAGCTTGGGTAATATCTGGCACCTGAACTGAAAAAACAGTTACTTGAATTATTGGTAGGCAATTTTATGATAGCTTTTTGCAATTATAAAAACCGAAATTTAAAATACTGAGAAACCGACCTGAAGTTTGGGGCAAGACAGAATGCCCAACAGCACACAAGATACTGCTGACATTATCATCAATTATCTTGGTTTTCTGAATTTTGTGTTCCACTGTAGGAGTTGAAGACTAGTGAAGTTCTAAAGCAACTTGACCAGCTTTTTAACATGGTATGTTCCAATCCTACAAACTAGTCCATTTTATTTTGAAATATTTTGTTTACAGGTTCTAGAATAAAAATGCAGTATTGACCTTTTCTTGCATGGTTGAGAAATCTATGAAATTTGGTAAGAGGCAAGGAATGAATGCCATGAATCTGTTACATTTGGACATGGGCTAGCCTGTTTTGTTTCAACTGTCTACATAGTAATAATAACCTGTAGGGGCTTGATACTTACATTCTTACAACATAGTAGTCATGGATCTCTGAGCGCACTTAGGGGCGTGTTTGGTTGGCATCTGAGATAAACCAGGCTGTGCTTGGGCAGCCAGGCCGAGCGCATGCACATGCCGGTGTTTGGTTTATCGTACTCACAGAGCCTGACTGTTTGGAGATTTCGTTTGGTTCACTGCATGCGAGCATCGGCTGTCTCACTGACATGTCTCGTCCGCATGCATGCTTGACTTCGCACGAGCCTGGCGCCAGAGGGAACACTCGATTTCTGCATTCCTCCGCCTCGAGCTTGGCTGGGGGGGAGTTTGCATGAGCGCAGCCTGGCTGAGAGGGGCATGCACAGGCAACCAAACACGGAGACCCTGCATCCATCCGCAGCCTAGTCAAGACGGACGCAGGCAACCAAACAGCCCCTTAGGTATTGGTAGGCTGGATGGGAACTGGGCCAGGCTGGTGTGCTGCACAAGCTGGTGTTTGGTAGGCTGAACAGGGTTGCAGGACAGGCTGGCACGCTCCTTAAAGCGGCAAAGATGCTGCATGTAGAGAAAGCAAATAAGGTCTGTTTCTACTGGGCCAGGCTCAAGTAGCATGCAATGGATGGATCTTTGAATCAGCACCGTCACTTTTTGTGTTGTTTTTTTCTCCTCCACAAGCGCTTGTCCATGGTGGACGACTTGTTGTCTTGCCCATCAGCTCCCTTATGCAGTCTTCCTCCCTCTCTTGTTGCATCCCCACCCCAAACCTCTACACTTGACCGTGCAGTAGCCGAGCCAGGCACAGTGCTCCATTGACCTCAAGTTCCGCAGTCTAGGGGTTCATGGAGAGTGGACAGGATGGAGCCGGTTTTGGGTGAAGGCTTCATTTGGCGGCGGGGAAGCACCATGTTGGTTTCCATCGTGCAGCCAGACACCCCATGTTGATGAGGACCCTGCCAAAGCATCAGTGAAGAAATCGTCTCTCCTTGAGGGCGGCGGCATGCGAAGCGGCATCAATGAGCATGGCAAGTGTGCACTCAACGTCCATGAGTGAGGCGAGATGCGTGCGAGGCTTCTTTCGATTTGTCATGTTCCATTCTCGTTTTTGTGCTCACAAGGTGTTTGTACAAAAAACCTAAGAAGTAGCAGGGAATATAAGAGATGGTATGGGTAAGCATAGACGCTTTGTACAGCCTACCAAGCACCAGATTCTCATGTCTAGCTCCATAGATACATCAAACCAAGCGAGGCCAGTTGCACCAACTCAACTTGCGCGCTATCTTGGCCTGGTCCTTCTCATCCATACGGGCCACCCTCGTCCGGTCTAAGCAATCACGCCTTTAATGGGGCTGTGTCTTTTGCAAAATACTAGGTAATGGGCCACATATATTTGATGTTTAGAATTGCTATTACCATTGTGCTGATGCTTTTCAACTGTTAAAGCTACCGTGTGATGTTCATGCTGTTGAAACACCATGGTTAGTCTAGCAGAAGTCTTCTGGCAATACAGACATTACCAGTTTATAGTTGTACATTGTTGCTTTTACTGATCTGTTGTGATATTTATGTTGAATTTTGTTTTAGGACATTTCTAGACAAATCCTATACTCAAGTTATGGGTTTTACTTGTAAATATTTTGTATTTAGTGTGTATCAAGTCTAAACCCAGTTGTCTAGTTTTGTCCAATGATTGTTTTAGTTCAAACTGACACTCTTATGCCAACCATATTCAGCTGAAGAATCAGCCGGGTGGACAAAAACCAGAAGCCTGCATAAATGCCAGTACAAGAGTGGGTGACTCCTTAAGAGAAGGATACCCATTATGATTGTATGAATGAGTTGCTGTATATGGCGTTATCTTGTGTAGCTAGCCATCTGTAGTCCATAGAACATGTGGGAAATTATGTTGTTGTAGCTCAACAAAATGATCGCAGACGCCTCCCCTCTGTACCACCGTCTTATAGGGTTTTGGTACACAAGAGTTGTACCACATAGATCTGTCTGCGCAGTTCAGGGAGCAGCGTGTCGGTACTGTTGTAATCGCTGCCAAAACCATCCTGCGCCAAATTTTGTTTCTGGGTAACTTCTGGATGAGGTTGGATGACTGAAGGGGGAAACCAATTCAAAGTATGTGGTATAATGCTTGCTTTCCATCACTTTATCCTACAATCGATGTCGTTTTCTAATTAACTGCTGAGCGTTTATGTAGAATCTGTAGATATAGGTGTTTGGTTTGAGTGCTTTGCATTTCATGACGAGGCATCTTGCAGTGTCTACCATCATTCTTTCCAGGAATGGAATACTGGGCCTAGAATCCACTTTTCTTTTAAGCCCATGCGGCCTTTTTTCCTTGAGCGCAAAATAGCCCTGTACATATGCTTTAGTGAAAGCAGTTTTTCCTAGAAAACAGTATTTCTAGTGCTCTGAGATTGCAAAGCTGTTGATTCTCTACATATATCTTGCGCTAAGTGTGATATGAAATTGCAAAGACGTTGATTCTGTACATATCTTGTGCTAAATGTAAAGTGTTGCAGTGAGTTAAGTAATGTTGTACTCTTATATGGAGCAGTTTCTCCTACAAAATAGTGCTCACCCGCTACACAGTGAGTTAAGCCCAAGAACTTTTATTATTAATAAAGAAAACCAAAACAAAAAGAAGTGATATTATAGACAACATGCGAAAGGTCTTTAGTGTAGTGGTTAGAAAACCCGAGTAGCATCAGGCGGGCGCATGGTTTGACTTCTTTTGCTAGTGAATTAAAACCAACTCTCGCCGTAAAAACATAAAAAAGTTAAGCAAACTATAATTTGGACCGAATCGGTAAGTGTTGTGGTGAGTAAGACTGACCGAACACGCAGTTGACACGAGCGATCAATCCACGCGCGGAGCTCCTGCCAAAACACCTCTGGGGCATATGCTAGCCAGCCAGATTTTGAGCACAAAAATGTGCGGCCTGTAGATATGAAGCGTGACCGTATGAGCATCAGTGACCGACAAGGCTGAAGAAGTTACGTGCCATCAGGACTGTCGCGACCAAAATGATCACTGTCAGCGGCTAGGCTGTACGCCGAAGAAGCCGCATCCCATGTGGGCGATCCGGAACGGACGGACGGTACACAGACGAGACGAGACGACCGCAGTGATTCCGCTGCCGCCTCCGTTCAGTCACGAGCAGCAACCGCAACCCGTCGCAGTATATACTCGTTTCTGGCAGCGCGACAGGAGCAGTCAATGGCACGGTAGGCTGGCATCAGTAATTCCTCCTGGACGGTGCAACTACAACGCAACGCAGCAGTGATCGGATCGGGATCGGGAGGGACGGCCAGCCATAGAGCGGTGCATGCCATATCGAGGCCTCTCTCTCTCATGGACGCCGATGGATCGTTCGCTCACCATCCGGCAGCCCCGCCGGCGATCTATAGCTAGGAAGCGTGCACGTGTACGCCGGACCGGACGGCCACCCCGGCAAGTGCGAGCACCGAACCCGACTCCCTCCCTGCTGGTCCCCGGGCACGAGCGATCGAGCGTACTAGTAGTACACAGCAGAGCACGGCACCGCAGGTGGTGGTTTCAACGACATCACTCGGGGTGGCCGTAAGCATCCGTGCGCGCGGTGTCCCCGGTGCGCCTTGTGTGGTCCGTCGCCCGTCAGGGCGCATCTATCCCATCCATCCACTGGCCGCGCTGTACAGTACGTTCCTCTGATGATGCTTGACGCGTATCTGATCGGCTTGCTTCTGTCGACTTTGTCTGGTGTCTGGACGCATTGCTGCTTCCAAAAGCAAAAAGTGCATGAATCATTCTCCGGGGCATGCAAAAGGATCAGGTCATCATGCCGTTCCAGGCGCAAATGCCATGCCCATGCAACTGCTACCCAGCTCGGCTCACGTCACAGGGGTATGCATAGGGGAGCGAACACACAAAATTTGTCCGGCTATACTGGCCGCCGGCCGCTGCTCTAGGAGCACACCGCATTGGCCAGGCTCCGTTCGGTTGACCTCCTCTGCCCTCTCCATTGACCTTGGACCCGGCTAGTCCCGTCTTCGTCCCCAAACAAATTAATAGAAGAATGGGCGTTGGCCCAGCCGGCCGTCGCCGCCCGATTCGCCGAGGCAGACAAGTGGAGACAAAGCGAGCGGCGATCGAACCGAGCCCGCTGCCCACCTCGCGCTCAACGTACGCGGCGCGGCGCGGCACGGCGAGCACGTCTTACAAAAGTGGCGATGTGATCGGCACCACCAGTAACCACCCCCTGCCGTATACAATATTCACCACCCACGACCACGACTTTGCGCGCACGGCGGCCAGGCCAGGGACGGTCGCGCTCGCGCCGAGACGTCATGCTCCACGCATCGTCTCGTGTCGTGTCGTGGACTCCTCGCCACGCCACGGACGGACGGACGGACGCGATCGCCCTGGACGGCGACGGCCTCGGCCCACATGTGCCGCACCAGGAACCCACACCCCTGCTGCGTGCGGTGCGGGTGCTGCGGTGCACGGCACTGCTGCTGCTTTGTTTCTACTCCTCGCGCCGCATGACTTCCGTGGTCCCCACACGGTTTCTCCCCACGAAAGCCGCTTTCTCCTGGGCTTTGGCTTTGGCTTGGCCTGCCTTTTCGCTTTTCCAACCAAACCCGCGAGTCCGAGACGAGTGAGCCGCGCGCAGGAATTCCATGTGGCACCGCCAGGGCGGTGCTGGCTGCTGCCTGCGGCGGCCTGAGCCTGCCCAGTTGCCTCCAATTCCCTGCGCTGCAGCGCGGTTTCACAAAGGACTGCAGGTGCAGACGCCCAGACACAGCCGACACTAGTCTCTGCCCAGTGCACACATTACGGCAGGTGCGCAGCGCAGGGGCACGTGACGTGCCGTGGCTTTGCCTTGTCGACCAAGGAAAACAGGCAGGTGCACCGGCGCCCGTTCTCATTCCACAAAAAATTCCGGTTGCCAGCGGGCAGCCGGACCTGCAAAGTTGTGTGTGCCGGGGCATATCGAATCGGTGCCCTTTTTCTTCGGACGGACGCTCGATCGGTGTTGTTTGGGAATCGAACAAAAGGATCGCATCTCACCGCACCTGATACTCCGATCCTCGATCAATCAACCAACAAAGTTAAAGGTTTAAAGCAAGGTCCCGTATCGGACGGAGAACACATGATCTGCTGGGGATTAAAGAAAATCGTTGGTTATATTGTAAATGTAGCCTTTTTGCATGCGTCCCTTTTTCCGGAAGGATCCGAGATTATTATTGTCAATCATAACCTTCTGTGCAAAAACTTTAAACTTTAAATTAACACTTGCTGGTTGCCGATCGAGAACGGTAAATTCTGACTTCTCACGGTAGGCGATCCTCATAATCAAGTAGCTTTGCGGCCTCCATCGGCTTTTTTGATTTCCAAAGGTTTTTCCCCTCTTGAAGTGAGCCAAAACCGCCCTCAAAATGTTGTCAAGTCTAGTCTTGCTGAGCGACATAAGACGGTTGTGTGGGCAAACAACCAAATATGCTTGGGCCTAACAAAACCAACAAAGAAAGCAATTGAATAGCTCCTAGTGAATTTGGTTGTCTCCGCAATTCACCTGTTCAACCAGACTAATTAAACAATAGCGAGATGACAGATAACATGTAACGCTCTATTATTAGCATAGCTAATGTACCCACATGGTTTGGGTTATTAGATCGACCTAAAACTTGTTGACATAAACAAGTTTAACAAATTCCAAGCGTAAACGAAATGAGAGCAAGTCTAGCCATGTTGAGCAAGATGAGACTAGCCGGATGAGAAAAAACAACCCGATGTCCGACACGCTGGATACAATGGTCTCACGAGAGGAAAATGCATTGATTCCAAATTTTACCGGTGAACTTGGTCGTTCCTATGATTCACGTGTTGAACCACATTGGATAGCCAGAGGTAACAGATAACACATAATGCTCTACTACCAGAATAGCAAATGCCATCTAGGAGTAATTAATTTTTTAATGACTTTATTTCCATATCAAGTGAGCAAAAACTACTCTCCCACAACTCTAGCCATGACAAGTGAGACAAGACTAACTAGATGGGCAAAACGCATAACCGATGATGTGCCTCACACACACCGATCCAATCAATGGTCTCACGCGAAAGAACCGCTGATTCCAGCCTACTAGTGAACTCCGGTTGTCCTCGCGGTTCACGTGTTGAACTAGACTTACGGTAACAAGGTGACCGGAACATGTAATGCTACAAGACTCTCATATTTTTGTCATCGGATCGACCCAAAACTTGTTAAAATATACCAAAATAACAAATGCTATATAAGATAATTATTGTTTTAATGATTTTTCTTTCCAACTCAAGTGAGCAAAAACTACTCTCCCAAAGATGGCAAAGTCTAACCATACCAAGCGAGATGAGACTATCTAGGTGAGAAAAACAACCAAGTGTGCTTGACACGCCGGATCCAATGGTTTGTTGGCAAAAAGAAAGCCACCATTCCAGCTACTAATGAACTTGTTCCCTTTGCAATTCACGTGTTGAACCATACTAATGACCACGAGAGACAAAACGCTCTACTAGTATCATAGCTAGCAGCTCTCTTGGCAGAAAGCCATTGATTCCAGCTACTAGTGAACTTGGACCCTTGCAATTGACATGTTGAATCATACTAACAAATCATGAGGACACAGATAACACATAACACTCTACTCGTAGCATAGCTAGCCGCCTACATGGCATAGAAAGCCACCGATTCCAAATACTGGTGAACTTGGTCCCTTACAATTCACGTGTTGAACCATACTAATCACGAGGAGACAAATAAGATGCAATGCTCTACTGGTAGCATAGCTAATAATTTCACATATTTTTGTATTTTTAAACTATACCATAATGGAAAATGCCACAAGAGTTATTAATTTTTAGAGATTTTTCTTTACAAATGAAGTGAGCCAAAAACTTCTCACCCACACATTAGCAAATCTAACCATATATATGTTGAGTTTCAAAAAAAAAACTAACCATGTTGAACGAGACAAAACTAGCCATATGTTGAGCTAAAACAACCAATTTTAGGTTCTAGTGAACTTGGCCGCCCTTGCAATCCACATGTTTGTAACTCGAAATAATGGCGCACGCGAGGTGACAGGTAACATCTATCGCTCTACTCCTAGCATAGCTAGCAGCCCCACATGTTTTGGGTCATCAAATCGATCTAAAACCAATCTAAATAATAGTTTAGCTAATTGTTAGCCGAATACCCAACTAATAGCTCCCAAATGCTTTGGGTCATCAAATCGATCCAAAGATGGCAAGTCTAGCCATACCAAGCGAGATGAGACTATCTAGATGGGCAAAACAACCAAGTGTGCCTAACACGTTGGATCCAACGGTTCACGGGCAAAGAAAGCCACCGATTCCAACTAGTAGTGAACTTGGTCCCTTACAATTCACGTGTTGAACCATACTAACAATCACGAGGAGACAAATAACACGTAATGCTCTATCGGTAGCATAGCTAGTCGGGCTTTTGTCGGGCAGAGAAAGCCACCGATTCCAGCTACTAGTGAACTTGGTCCCTTGCAATTCACGTGTTGAACCATACTAACAGTCATGAGGAAACAAATAACACGTAACGCTCATCGGGTAGTAGCATGGCTAGCCGGGGCCCAGCGTAGAAAGCCACCGATTCCAGCCTACTAATGAACTTGGTCCCTTGTAATTCACGTGTTGAACCATGCTAACTCCGTTACGAGAAGACAAATAACACATAACACTCTACTGGTAGCATATAGTTGTATTTCTTAAACTATACTACCATAATAGCAAATGCCACAAGAGTTATTAATTTTCAATGATTTTTCTTTACAAATGAAGTGAGGCAAAACTTCTCGCCCACACATTAGCAAGTCTAACCCCTCGCTGAATTTCAAAAAACAAAAAATAACCATGTTGAACGAGACAAAACTAGCTAAAACAACCAATTTTAGCTTGTAGTGAACTTGGTCGCCCTTGCAATTCACGCGCGTTGATAACTGAAATAATGGTAGACGTGAGGTGACAGGTAACATCTAACGTTCTACTCCTAGCATAGCTAGCAGCCCCACATGTTTTGGGTCATCAAATCGATCTAAAACCAATTTAAATAATAGTTTAGCTAATTGTTAGCTAAATACCCAACTAATAGCTCCCACGTGCTTTGGGTCATCAAATCGATCCAAAATTATATTAAATAATACTACTAGTTTAGCTAATTATTAGTTGAATACCCAACTAATAACTCCCCACATGTTTTTTTCGTCATCGCCTAATCTATCCAAAATCAGTTTAAATAATAGTTTAGCTAATTGTTAAAATTAATATCGAACTAATAGCTATTTCATTAGTTGAATGAAAGCACCTAATAGGTGGAACAATCACCGAAATGCCCTCCAATAAACGGCCCAACCTTAACAAGCATGTATTCCTCCGTCTCTTCATGGAGTTTGTCGTTTTAACTTTTAACTTTTATGTTTGACTATCCGTCTTATTCAAAATATTTATACAAATAATAAAAATAAATTAATCAATATTCAAAGATCTTTATTGATAAAATAAGTCATAACAAAATAAATTGTATTTGTGAAAATTTTTTGAATAAGACTAATTATCGAAAAAAATGGTGCGAAATCCAGTGTGAAGGTATCCTGTCCCTCGTGTTAGCTACTGTGCTCGACATTGCAAAACAGTGAGCTATTCCTGCACCACATCGTCCCATGATTCATTCCATGAAGCCGCACAACGGCGGCGGCGGCTGCTACAGCCTATAGGTGCAGCCTCAAGTATAGCCACAGCCACCGTCCGGTACGGTCCAGCAGATGGTGCTGTTTCGTACACTGTGCAGCGAGACGTACCTACAGAATGTTGAAAACCGTCATGAATGTGCATGCACCACGTACTGTCCTGACATCACTTCAACAGGAGGACAGAGGTCGATGCACGACGTTCTTGCGTCTTGCCAGCATACTTGCGGTGCTAGGCTGCCGAACGTGGCACGCACCGTACAGGTCCGTCGGAGTGGCGCGTAGCGAGGCCCAGGCGAGCGCACCAAGGCAAGGAAGCACGAGACGACGAGGCCAAACCTGGCGGGGCACGAGCACGACACGCCGAGACGCGACGCGCGCGACGAACTGCTTGGAGCGGCACGGCAACCCCACCCCACCGCCTCGCCTCACCGAGACCCGCCCGCCCCTCACCAAACGCCGATTAAATACCCTTAAAAGCGCCCGCGCGACCCAGAGGCACGGCCCCGCATTCCATTCCGTGCCACTGCCACCGCCGCCGCGCTGCGTCTGCGTCTGCGTGCGTCGCGCGCCGGCAGCCACCCCAGCGTCCGCGTCCGCCGCCGCCGAAGCCTTCGTCCGCACCGCACGCGCCGCAGCATGAACGGCGTCGGCGACGCGCACGCGGCCGCGATGATGCAGCAGGCGCTGGGGATGCCGCTGCCGATGGCCCAGTTCCTGCCCGAGCAGGGCAGCGCCAAGCTGACCAGGCCGCCGGGGCTGCCGCCGACACCGACGCCGACGCCGCCGCAAGCATTCGCGGCCCCGCATCGCCGGAACGGGTGCGTGAGGCCCCTCGAGCACGCGGCGCAGCAGGGCGCGCGCAAGGCGCACCGGCGCTCCCGCAGCGACGTCCCGTTCGGGTACTTCCCGCCGGCGTCGTCGGGCGGCGGCCACGGCCACCACCTCACCTCCCGCCTCCCAAGGTGGAGGCCGGCCACCTCCACCTCCACGGCGGAGGCGGCGACGACGACCTGTTCAACGCGTACCTCAACCTGGAGGGGATGGACGGGCTCAACTCCTCCGACGACCGCCATGACGACGGGGGACAGCCGCGGGAGCAGCATGAAGACCAACGGCGCCGACAGCAGCGAGAACGAGTCGGAGGAGTGCGCCACCGACAGCCGCGCTGGGATCCGCTCTGGCCCGACGCCGCTATCGCTGGCGTTGCCGCCGCCGCCGGAGTCAGCGTGCCCATGGCGCGTCACGCCAGGAGCCTGTCCATGGACAGCCTCATCGGCAAGCTCAACTTCTCCGCCGGCGTGACGGCCACCAACGGCGTCATTCCGGGGCCCAACAGGTTCAGCCTCGAGTTCGGTAGCGGCGAGTTCACCCCGTCGAGATGAAGAAGATCATGGCCGACGATAAGCTGACCGAGATGGCGCTCGCCGACCCCAAGCGCGTCAAGAGGTAAAACTAGTACCACTACTCAATGGCATGGCAGTGCCACTCATCTTAAATGTTTAGCTTTGGACTGATCGAGCTGCTTGGCTTGTTATTGCTAGGGTGCTGGCCAACAGGCAGTCGGCGGCGCGGTCCAAGGAGCGGAAGATGCGATACATTGCGGAGCTGGAGCAGAAGGTGCAGATCCTGCAGACGGAGGCCACCACTTCTCCGCCCAGCTCACGCTTCTCCAGGTCCGGTCTTCCTAGCGCTCTCGTTTAGTTTCCACGCGCTTTGAATTTCAGCGAAATTCCCAGAGAGTTCGTGCCGATCGTGTGACTCAATCACATGTTTTTTGTTCTCACAGCGGGACTCCGCGGGATCGCAACGCAGAACGAGGAGCTCAAGTTCCGGCTGCAGGCCATGGAGCAGCATAGCGCAGCTGCGTAACGGTACGTCTCTTCATCTGGTCGACTGATCTTTACCTGCGCTGCATGTCACTTGCTTCTTCCTCGCTGTGTTCGTCGACGTCCGCCCGGTGTGCTATAGGCAACTAGGAGTAGCGTGCTATGCTAGATAGTGCTAGATAGGAGGAGTCTTGGATAAGTTAGCAGAAGCAACTCTATTGAAGTTGACGTTGCCATGTTGGTTTGTCCGGCCCAGTTCGTGTGCCCACGGCACCACGGCTCTCAAAGTCTGAATCGTGGGTGGCATTTGAGACAGCCGGGGGTTGGTGGTTGGTGGTTGGCTGCTTTTCTATGCGATCCCTCCTCCTCTTGCGCAATACCGGTAGTCGTTAGCATGTAGTAGTACTGCTACTGGATGCAGTCTAGAAGATGTGCTAACCATCATCTGGGAACCAAGATTTGCTCGTGTTTTGTTTAATCTCACACACTTTCTTCAGATAAAGTATGTGTTTCCTATCTAGCAAGAGTAGGAGCATATGCACTGCACTCTAAAAATTTTGGGGAACCAAGAGTAGGAGCATATGCAATGCACTCTAAAAATTGTGGCGGGCTAGCGTATCAAGTTATCAACATGTGCTTTGAGAGAACATATGTCAGCTATAGAGTTTAAGTGCTAGCAACATGGTTTTTTTTTTCTTTGAGGTTAATTGATCTCGTATTTTGTTGTCTTGTTGAACAGCATTGAATGAGGCACTGACAACCGAGGTCCAACGCCTGAAAATCGCGACTGCAGAGCTCGGGGATTCTTGCTCGTCCAACAATCTAACCCAGCAGCAGCAGATCCAAATCAGCGTTCAGGAGCAGATGTTTCAACTGCATCAGCAGCAGCAACAGCAGCAACATGACGCAGATACCGTTCTACCAGCGCAGCAGGCGCAGCAGAATGGCGCAGTGAAGAAGCATGAATCCAAGGAATGATCTCAGTCAGAGCCATTATCCATCGCTGGTGATTAGGGGAAAACAGAAGAAGAAAAACAAAAGATCGGCTTAGATGAACTGAAACTATTTCAATTCCTAACTCATTGGTTTTAAATGTCGTTAATAAGCACCGTGTATTTTTCCAGGTCATGAACCTGCTTCATGTACCTGTTTATTTATTCTTCCCTTTTTGAAATAGTACCTGTTTATTTATTCTTTGATGATACAGTTGCTTCAGTTACTAAACTGATCAAATTGTACGACGATTAATATTCTTTTATCATAATAGTAGTGTTTATTGATGCTTTTGCACTTTGATACCTCAGATCGATACAAATGCTTACCCACACCCTAATGTCTTTTTGCGGGTAATAATGTAAGCTGACATCATTCGATCTTTGAACTGCTCAATTGAAAGGGAACAGTATCTCCCTGTCCTAGAGTTTTTTTAAAAAAAAAATGGACAAACAATTATCTAAAAAGACAAAACGTTTAATAATTCAGAATGGAGCAAGCACTAATATCAAAACAATTATCTAAAAGCCAAAAACCCTTGGCCCTGTTCCCCTTGTTTAGTCTCGGCTTGCTTAGTCTTATTTGTGCTGAAGACCAAAAGGTCTCGATTTCGTACAACAGCAAAAAGGTGCTAAATACACTTCATAACGAATAAATAAGAAAATAAACAAATGCATGAGGGGCTTATGCTACGCATAATGCAAGCTCATACAACGAAAGGTACATAAACGAATTTAGATATTTACAACGAACCGTCAATTCCGTTTAAGCTTACCCAAGAGAATCCTCAACCATAGCCTCCTCGCTGTCACTGCCATCTGAATAACCTTCCTCGATGCCTTCTTCCGTCTCAGCGTCAGACATCGGTTCCCCATTTCCAACTCCACTTCTGACATTTGCTTGCTGAATTCAGGATCAACAATTCCAATCATGGCACTAAGAACACGATGATCATTTGTTTTTTTGGAACTGGCATGCTCGACATTATCCCTGGCTCCCAGCCGCCTGGCCCGGAGTTCATCAAAGTTAACAAAGCATCGGCCGCCTCGCTACCTCCACCTTCGCTTTGCTCTGTAGCATCGGCAGCATCTCCCAAGCTCCTTGGAGATTCGTTCTCCCATTGACAGATGGACCCGCTTTCCACTGCCCAGCTCCCAGCAACTTCTGAGGCCAACAGATCACCCGTCTCGATAGCTACAACATGTCTGTCCTCCCGTTTGCTCTCAGAGCAAGCACCCCTCATGTTTCTCTTCAGAGCATTGGCCAGTGCCATCATGGGGGGATTGAATAGGGAACCACATTTTCCAGTGGCGCCCTGCATCTTAGCTTAACATTGGCCAGTGCCATCATCGGGAATGAATAGGAACCACATTTGCCTGTGGCGCCCCTGCATCTTTAGCAATGCAGTAGGTTCCTCGTTCTCTGAAGCAGCACTTCATCCTCTAGCGCATAGTCTCTCCTCCCATATTGTCACATCTTTGGTCATCACGACCAACATGACCAGTTTGGCTTTCTGTCTCAGGAACTTGCTCAGTATCTGTTACTCTCCCTCTCAGGAGCTGTAGAAACAGGATTGCCATGAAAGCCCACCTTCTTCTCCTCTGACCTTTCTGGACTGGTGCATTCTAAACCTTGAGTGCTGCCACCATTGGCAGTACCATCATCATCGTGCTGCTCAGTCATATTGGCATCTTCATCACTGAACTATGTTCAGTTACCTGAGTATTTTCTGGTGAAGCTCCCACTGTATTTTTTGAGCAGTTTACTGGCTTCATACAAGCATTAATAGTGGCTACGTTGGCTAGAGGAACTTCATTGAGATCCAAATTCATTAAGGTGCTCCATAGTTAGTCTTTCATCCTCCAAAGTTCTCTGCATAGCTTTCAGCTGTTCCTGCTGTTTTGCAAACAGAGAAGAGATTTCTTCTGTAGTTGAATAGAAAAGCACGCAGCTGAGTCTCCTGCAATAAGCAACATAAGGGGGTATAGAAAAAGGATTATACATAACTAGTAGCGCACCACTTGGGTTTTAAATGTGTCTATATAAGACCTAAACATGATCCTTACCGCAGAATAACTGCTCGAGCTCCTTGATACCTCTGTTTCTCAATTGACAGATCTCTAATCGTGGCAGCTTATTTCAAGCTCAAGAGCTGAGACCTTTGCCCAAGCTTCTTCCTCGAGCAGCCTGCTAACAAAAGGATATGCATTGTCAGCTTGTAAATAATTGAGAAAAACCTCCTAAGCATGCTCATCTCACTGAACATTTTTTACCTCTCATTCTCAAGTTCCTTCTTCAGTTTTCAATTCAGTTTTCCAGATTTTCTGATTTCTGGGATCACAGGGGTGCAGAAGGGGTAAGATATTATCAGCAACTAAAATACAATGAACAAAAATAATTAGATGTAATTATTTAAGTCTACCATGCACAGTGCTTGGTACCTTCGATTGTTGGCTGATACTAGCTGCTCATCCTGAAGCTGAGCTTCCAGCTCCCTTTTTTTTTTCAGATGTTACAAGATTATCTGAGCATCTTCCTGCATGAGAGAAGAACACAGAACAAATAATTGTAGTGCAGTAAAAGGAATGGTAGATTTGAAGCATTCATTGTGAAATAGCATACCAGCTTGACCTCAAAGTTTCCACAAACAAACGGTTTTTTTTCTTTTCTGATTCCTGAAAAACAGAGTGGAAGGTTATTAAATATATGATGTGGAAAAATACATGAGTTCATGATCAGACTAACTGAGATATGTATAACCCGAAGCTTGCTAATAAATCTTTTCTTGTTCCCTGGTTGTCTAAGGCAAGACTCTGCCTGTTTCTTAATTTCTTCTTGAGCCTCGGCTTGCACTTTTATGCAATGCAGATTTCAGGTCATGTGCAGCCTTATCACGATCTTCTCTTCCTCAAGTTTCGCCTCCTCACTTAGCTGTCCCTCAAGCTCACATATGATTGCTTTCTGGCTGGAAACATTTCACAATTCAAAAGATATGAGATCCTTATGTAATAGTAAAAGCGATGCATGGAAGAGATGGACATTCTTTTGTGTTGTTGTCAAATGGTAACAAGTTAATCTCACGGCAATGCAGAATACCTTGAAATTATCTCATCAGCATTCCTGCTGATTGTTTAGATGCACTCAGCCCTTCCTTATCCAGATCTTTATAGAGTTCTGCAACTCTGTATTTGATGTACTGAGTGAATCTATTTGCTTCTGTTTTCTCAAGTGCGCTGACCTAAGAGATTTAGTTTGATCAAGATAAGAAATACATAGTTTCTCTCAACACCTCAAGTTCCTACAGCATCAGATTTGCAAAATTTCAATTGCAGTATTATACAAAAAAGAAAATGAGACATGATGACTGACGAGTACAAGCTTCAAGTAAGTATATAAACCTAATCAATGACAACCAAAGAGGAACTCTAAACGTAAAAGGAAATGGTTGTTTCTCCCTACAGATAAAATAGGGTACTAACTTGATTGAATACACGCATCAATTTATCAAGGTATATTGAATTCTGCACACTGACAAACAATGGTGGAACACCATCATCAAGTAAACTAATATATTAGAATTAGAATTTCAAAGTGCTATTGGCCATGAAATACTGGAAGCAAAATTATTTATGCTAGGAGAGATATATCACCAAGACAAAAGCAAAAAAATAGAAAAACATGTGTCAAAAAAAAAACGAGGAGGGACATAGAAGTAATATATAACCTTTCCATGCTGCACTTGGGCCAAGTTTTTTATTTCAGCCCCAAAGTCTCAATTGTCAGAACATGTGCCTCAAGTTGTTCCCTGAGATCCTGAATCAGTTTATAAGCTTACCTAGTTAGCAAATTAAGAAACAAAAATTAGTGTCATATCAAAAGATTTCAACTTACAGCATTAGATTTTTCTAGTCTTCGTATTAATCGCCTAGTGAAACAGGACCATCAGGAGAACCACACAAGACCTTTTTAGCCTCTTTGCTTCCAGCAACACCCCTCCTCTTCTCATCAGGATCAAACAAAATAGAATCACATATATCAAAACTTGTAGCATAGTACATGACCATCAAAACCATGATAACTATCAAAAACTTGTAACTACCTCTGTCCCAAAAAAAGAATGGAATTTCACTTCCCAAATAGTAAACCTATTTGGACATATAAATATTTATGTTATACTTATAGACTTGGTCAAACTTGAGGAAGTTTGACTTGTCCCAAACCTACAATCGCATTCTTTTGGACAGAGGGATTAGTCCTGGGATCACCAAACAATAAGATAGAAAAACTGCTCACCTGATTTCCCTTTTTAAGAATGGGAGCCCCATTCTGGCTACAGAACCCACTGCATTAACTTCCCGGTAGACAAATACAAAGGAATTGACTGCAAAAGCAAATATACAACTTGAATAGAAGATTCGCAACATCAATCACAAGACAACAGTGATAACATGCCACAGACACATTATAATGAATTGAACAGAGAACAATAGTAGCACACAGTGGTAGCAAATGAATACAACCCTAGTGAACCCAGTATGAACGAATCAGAATTCATCATTGGCATCCACTGCCATGAGGAGGTGATGGAAAATGATGACGCCGCCAAGGATTAAGCTTGACAGGGATGAATTTTTCCTGAGCCTTGTCCAGTTAATCAATGCGCCGGGTCAGAGTTTGCACCGGTGAGATTAGTTCAACAAATGTAGGAAAAGAAAATGAAACTGACAGATACTGAAAGATCAGAAGAAAAACCAAACCTTGTGTCCTGGAAACAGGCACAGGCCAGTTGTAGTTCAGCTCCCTATGACGGGTTGAGTGTCCTTGTATATCTTGCAATGCTTCCCACTGATCTGATGAGCCACAATCTGAAACCGCTCCTCAACACTGCGTCCTAGGCAGTGCTCGTCAGCACTCAAAAGAATGTTCATCCCCTTCAGTCGATTCATAGAACTCCAATCAGATGGGTGAAGGGAATATTAATGCAATGTTAGCAAGGCCAAGCCAACAACATCAGTAGCGGACCATGAATTTCTTAGGCCATGAATTGAAACATATTAATGATGATGACAACAGGAAGTCTGCACTTTCCCAATTATAAAGAGGCTTGCTACATTCATAATCAGTAACTGGTGAAACCAAAAACAAATTAAATAAACGGGCATTGACATTAATAACTTATAATAAAGCCAATCACGA
>JADLZK010011433.1:0-380500 GCA_015847255.1 Hyparrhenia diplandra | reverse complement strand
GGCTCTTGAAGGAGTTCGAGAATATAGGGTTCAAGGATGGGGAGTCCGTGGATGATTTTGCGATGAGGATCACAAATCTCGTCGGCAATCTCAAGACTTTGGGAGAAGAAATCAAGATGTGCGCTGGCGTCAAGAAGTTCTTGCGAAGTTGTGCCGCACGATTCTCCTGTGTCGTGGTCTCCATCGAGATGTTCCAAGATCTCAAGAAGCCGCGGTGGACGATCCGGTGGGGTTCCTGCGGGCGGCCGAGGAGCGCCTAGAAGACAAGCTGGACCACATCACCGACAAGGCTGGCCGTCTTCTTCTTGCCGAAGAGGACTGGCTGGAGAAGTGGAAGAACCGATCCAAGGAGAGTGGGGGCGGATCAGGCAGTGGATCCTCCAAAGGGAAGCCGGCGCACGCAAGTCCGTTGATGGTGGCGGCTCCGGTGGTGTCAAGTTGACATCGGAGGGCACGCCGCGGCGCAAGGGCCGATGCCGAAACTGTGGCATCTATGGCCACTGGGCGGAGGACTGTAAGCGGCCCAAGAAAGAGAAGAAGAAAGACGGTGGACAGCCAGAGGCGAACCATGTCGTCGGGCGGTGCGAGATCGTGCCGCGCCACGATGCCGGGCGGCCGCGACGTCGTGGGTGGAACACACTGCGTCCATCTGTCAGAGAAGTCAAGGCCAGTGGAGGTGCCCGAGGGTCACTGGGTGCTGGACACTGGGGCCGGTAACCATATGACAGGATCAAGGTCAATGCTGTCATAGCTTGATGAAGGAGTGCGTGGATCAGTGAGATTTGGTGATGGGTCACGCGTCCAAATCCAAGGTATGGGTTCTGTGGTGATGCAAGATCGCCACAATGGTCACAAGGTCCTTACTGATGTTTATTATATTCCTGCATTGAAAAGTAATATCATCAGTTTGGGTCAACTAGAAGAAAAGGGGTTCAAATATGTTGGTGAAAATGGGAGATGTTGTGTGTTTGATCAGGAGAGAACATTACTGATTTCAGCACCTAGAATTAGCAATAGGTTGTATCTGGCCAAGTTTGATCTGGTCCCACCTGTGTGCTTGTTGTCCCAAATTGAAACTGAAGCTTGGAAGTGGCATGCAAGGTTTGGACATCTAAATTTCAGATCATTGAGTGAGCTGAACTCAAAGGGTATGGTGGTTGGGTTACCTAATGTGCCTAGAGTGGAAAAGGTGTGTGATGGATGTGTTCTTGGCAAACAACATAGAGCTCCATTCCCAAAAGTGTCAAGCTATAGAGCAGAGAAAGCTTTGCAACTTGTGCATGCAGATTTGTGTGGGCATATAACACCACCATCATTGGGGGGTGCTTCCTATTTCCTGTTGGTTGTTGATGACTGCAGCAGGTATATGTGGGTGGAGATGCTCAAGAGTAAAGACCAGGCTCTGGAGTGTTTCAAGAAGATTAAACTCAGAGCCGAATCAGATTCTGATGGCAAGGTGAAAGCACTGAGAACAGATGGGGGTGAGTTTAACTCCAACTGCTTTCGCCTTACTCGCAAAGTGAGGGTGGCATCAAGCATTACACCACTACTCCTTATACTCCACAGCAAAATGGAGTGGTAGAACGAAGGAATCAGAGTGTGGTAGAGATGGCTAGGTGTTTGATGAAAAGCATGGGTGTTCCATCTGAATTGTGGGGAGAGGCAGTGTGTACTGCAGTGTATCTGTTGAACAGGTGCCCCACTAAAAGCTTGAACAACAAGACACCATTTGAAGCTTGGCATGGGAGAAAACCAACAGTGAGTCACTTGAGGACATTTGGTTGTGTTGCTCATGTAAAGAAGAATGGTCCAGGGTTGAACAAACTGTCTGACAGAAGCACCAAGATGGTATTTATTGGTTATGAATCTGGGACAAAGGGCTATAGATTCAAGCTTGTGGTGAGCAGGGATGTTATCTTTGATGAAAGTGTGCCTTGGGACTGGAGCAACAAAGAATAGCTACCGTAACCTCGGGCAGATGGCTTCGAGGTCCACTATGAGTTGCCTGTCGAAAATCCGACAATAGAAGATCAGGGTGAGCAACCTGTCAATGAGACTGGGAATGGAAGCCTGGATCAGCAGGGAGGTGCTGTGGGTCAAAATGAAGCATCACCAAGCTCTCCAAACACACCACAGCGCCGTCAAAGATCAAGTCATGGATGGATCACACCATCTACAAGTGAATTCGCATAGTTCTTGAGAGGGACCCGTCGATTCGTAACAGTGAATGATCTGCTTGATTCAACAGATGAAGTATCGGATTTTGAGTACGCTGGTGTTCAGATGCTTGCAAACCGATGAACCAACCGATGTAGAACAAGCTCTTGAGGAGAATTGTTGGAGGGAAGCCATGAAGGCGTAACCGAGGCAATTGAACGTAACAAAACTTGGGTGTTCTCGGGAATTACCTAAAGATCATAAGGCAATTGGCCTCAAATGGGTGTTTAAGGTGAAAAGGGATCCTGCTGAGAATATTGTAAAGCACAAGGCAAGGTTGGTTGTGAAAGGTTATGCACAAGTTCATGGAGTGGACTATGATGAAGTATATGCACCAAAGGGCCGACTTGAGAGACAAAGGAGGTCAAGTTATTTGCTCTAGCTGCACAAGGTGAGTGGGAAGTCCATCATATGGATGTCAAGTCTGTTTTTTTGAATGGAGAATTAAAGGAAGATGTGTACATTCAACAGCCACCTAGTTTTGTGAATTTCAAAGCACCTAGAAGTGTTCTGAAACTAAAGAAGACTTTATATGGTCTCAAACAAGCCCCCCGTGGCCCGGAATGCCAGTCGGATCAAGAGCCGTGCAAGTTGGGATTCGAAGAAGTGTTGAGGAGCATGCAAAGTGTATAAAAGAGGATCGTAGATCCCCGCTGTTGGTAGGGGTTTATGTTGATGACTTGATCATCTGTGGGCCCGACAAAGTCTTTGCTATTGTCAAATTCAAGCAAATGATGAAGGAAAGTTTTAGTATGAGTGATCTTGGGCTTTTGAGCTACTACCGGGATTAGAAGTGAAGCGTAAAACCAGGGAGATCACCATAAGCCGAGTGCATATGCTAAGAAAATTGTGGAAATTGCTAATATGAAGGGATGCAATCCAATTGACACCCCAATGGAACAAAGACATCAAGCCGCTGCCGTGCAAAGCTAACTTGGTTTCCAATGCAACAAGATACGTAAGTTTGGTGGGCGCCTAAGGTACCGGTGAATTCTAGACCTGATCTTGCTTTTGCCGTTGGTATGGTGAGCGTGTATATGGAGACACCAAACTCAACACCGGAGTGCCCTCAAAAGAATTATCGATATGTTGCGGAAGTACTCGAAACTTGGTTGCAAGTTTGTCAAAGGACCGCATTCGAGCTGATTGGGTTCATCGATAGTGACCATGCTGGTGACTTGAAGAAGAGGAAGAGCACATCTGGTGTTCTCTTCTATCTGGGAGGAAATGCAGTGACTTGGAGTTCACAGAAACAAAAAGTGGTGACTTTATCTTCTTGTGAATCTGAGTATGTTGCTGCAGCCACTGGTGCTTGTCAGGGTGTATGGCTTAGTAGACTGTTGTCAGACTTGGTTGGAGGTGAAGCAAAGAAGTTTGTGCTCTACATCGACAATAGGTCTGCTGAAGAACTGAGTAAGAACCCAGTGTTCCATGATAGAACCAAGCATATAGACACTCGTTATCACTTCATCAGGGAGTGTGTGGCAGATGGAGTAGTGGAGGTGAAGCATGTTTGCACTGATGATCAGCTTGCTGACATTTTGACCAAGGCACTTGGCAGAGTGAGGTTCATTGAACTGAGAAGGCAGCTTGGCGTCGTCAGAGTTTGACAAGATTAAGGGGGTGAAATGTTGCATTTGCATCTTGTAATCGTGTCAAACATGTGTTTCATCATCTAGTCGTTGCATTAGCTAGTGTTGCATTGAGTTGTAAACATGTTTATGTACCGCGCGTAGAATCACGGGCAGGTGTGGAGACATGCACACGCCGCGCCGTGACCGCGCCCACTTTGTAACCTCCGCCATGGCTGGTTCACCGCGCTTGTCGCGTGGGTTCCGGAAAAGATGGATCACCACGCAGTGAGCGATCGTGGCGGGGGAGTTAAGGAACAAGCAATGCATCGTGAACGAGCTGCGCCATTCGCAGTAACATCGTGTCTCTCTTGCTCTCTCGCGTTCCTTTGCTCCAGCTCTCGGTTAGGGTTTTAGTCGCCGCGGCCACCACTCGCCGGGACCGCGTCGTCGCCGGGAACTCCTCGCCGGAGTCCTAGTTCCAACAGTGTATTCACAAAAAAATCGGTGTCCTATTAGGAAACCTTTCCTAATATGATCTACTTATTTTATTTTTTTGTCAATATTTAAATATATTTGTTTATAGAACATGTAGCATACTGTATATCAAGAAACAAGTAGGCAAGAAACACGTAGGCAAGAAAATCAAATGTGGTGACCATGATGAGTCCAACAGAGAGCATACGACTGCATTACCAATCTGCAGAATGCCTAGTACTAAAAGAAAAGGAAAACAAATGTATTGAATGTTAAGAGCAATCAACAACTGAATCATATCCCTCAGAATGCCGCATCTCAACAGTGTACACAGAGATATCACAATGCAACTGCTGATTTGATCTAGTCTTAGTATCAGCTATAAGCAAAACTTTCCGAAGAAAGCAAAATACATCTCAAATTATCAGCTTGCTCCCCGTCTGTAAATAGAGAATTTCCAAATGATAGGCCAGGAGCATATGCTGTATCATGGCTAGTTACTACAGTCGAAAGCAGGTACCATTTAATCTTGACCAATTGGATTATGATCACATTAAGCTTGCACAACATCAAAGTATTTCTCAAGCACTAATGCTAAGTGCACAAGAACCATCCAAAAAGCATCAAACCATTTTATTGCAGCAAAGTGGAGGGCAAAACTCAAGAACTTATAAAAAAATATTGAAAATACTGAAATATGAATGACTGCACAGTTGGATGTCTGTCTGACAAACACAACACATACAGTGTATATCAAGAAACAAGTAGGCAAGAAAATCAAATGTGATGACCATAATGAGTACCATCAAAACTGCATTGCCAATCTGCAAAACTTGTACTAGGTATGCCACAGTAATTGGTATAGCATCAACAGTACTCCTCAGAACCTCAGAGCTGGAGGTACAACCACATACTCTGACTCATCAAAACCTATACCAAGAAGGTCCTGGGCTCCTGCTTCGATGAACACTTTGCACAGCACCTCGAGCATCTCACCGGTCACACCCGCAGCAGGCTCCACCTTCATCGACGGCGGCTTATCGAAGCAAACCCAAACCTGAATGGCCCGGCGACACTCATAAAGGTGCCCACCATTTCAAACTGCTTCCACACAGGTGGTGAGTGGGGCAGCTGTTGTGAGACCCAGGCGGACGCAGATTCACCGAACCCAAACAGGGTGTTGGCGGTGCTGATGGTCTGGGCGCCAGCGACCATCGCCGTCGTCATCGGGAGATTGAAGGTGGAGCCGACGATCTGAACTGTGGCGGGTAGCTTGTGCAGGTGCGCTCTGGAGTCCTGAAGCCAACCAATCGCGGTCTCGTCCGCCTGCTAGGCATCCTCGAGCGCTCCCTTGAGCATGGTGCTCCAGGACCTTGAAGCACCTTTGTTGGGGTAGACCAAGCGCCGACTCCTCGCAGGCACTGCATGCGGCAATGTCCGCCAGGCTCGTGCGGGTGAAGACATTGGCAGTGCGGCTGACATCGACCGCGATGTAGGAGGCGCCGAGGAGGAAGTAGAGACGCGTGAGGGTGTTGGGGTCGACCGGACCGACGCCCCGGACAGGTTCCCACGGCACGCGGGCATCACATGTGAACAACTCATCGGAGGCGAGGTCGGGGCGGGATCCATGAGGCGATGCCACTGCAGATCGTCCGCGGAGAGCCACCACATGCCGACCACGCTTCCGTGTCCTTCAGGATCGTCGTCGAAGCACGCAGACCAGCTTCCTGTCGCTGGAGTCGATGGCGAACTCCTGCTCCTGCATCTCGCCGCTGCTGCCGCCAGCTTGCAGAGGACGCGGGAAGTCCACGAACCGTGACGCGGCGGGCTCGCCGGGATGGAGAAGGAGCAGTCCGCGGCGGGGGTCCACGAAGACGATGCGGACGCGGTCGCCGGCGACGCCGCGGTCATGCGAAAACCACACGCGTAGGGGCGGTCCCGCCAGCAGCCGTCCCCGCCGCTTGTATCTCGTCCCAGGGCGTCGTCGACGCATGGCGCCGCCCCAACCCGGCGATCTGCCAAATCCCGGTCACACAAACCTAGTATATAACGCACAAACATAATTTTTTCCCCATTTGTGCTTACAATCCTCTGTCAGTTTTTTTAAACAATCATTATTTATAACAATAGTTCCTAAATGGTACTAGGGAAACAATATCCCAACAATATAATTTTCATTTTTTTGGAGAGTATAATGTTATTGAAACGTGGATCAGATACTCTCAGAATTTGATAAAATGGTATGTGTCGTCAAGTCAAGTACGGATCAAGAAAATTGTTGTGTAAACATCTTTCGATGTGCTTGGAAATAAGGATCCCAACAGAAGGAGTGAGGGTGACTTCGAGTTACATGTCATTCTCCACTTTCTCTTTACATGTAGCTTAGTCTCACCTTTTATAGGACTAGTGGGGATCCTTTTACATTAATGCCTCGATACGGTATTACTCAAGATATTCCTTCACTTGAACTAAGCATTGGGGAGCAACATAAAACTTCTCTTATGATCACCGCCTTACTCAATGGGCCTTAGCCGAAATCCATTGGAGGCCCATCAATGGGCAGAGGCTCCTACCGACCTAGGGAGCACCTTTGCCATACCATTTGTGTGAAGTGTGGATGTCTTACTTTGAGGAATAATTGCATTTCTAGAAGTTGGTTTGATTTTTCCGAAGAAGAGAACAAAAGTCTAGTCAAAACATTTCCCCTTAACCTTTGATCGTTTTGGTATACGACGATAAAGGTAATCGATAAATTTCTAGAAGTTGGTTTGATTTTTCCTCGCGCCATGAGCGGCGGGATCACGTTTTATGGTGGGCACTGGGCTTCATTAGAGGGCAGACTGGGCCGCCTAGTCAAAATCCGAATATATATACATGATGTGCTTCAGAGCTTGCTGAAAGGAAAATAAAATCAAGAGAGCTTGGAGCCAAAGCTAGTACGTACGGCTACCCTACCCCTAAGGTTGAAGCTTTAGCTCAACTGGCACATAACCAATTCTGCGCTAACTAACGAAAAGGCCATGTGAGTGATGACGACGCAGCGACATCCACGGGGATCGACGCTAGCGAAAAATTCTGCCGCCACATGCACACATCCATCTCATCTGCCCCTCACCTACTCCAAGCTAACCTATAGCTGATACTCCATACTGATGATCCACCAAACCAAAACCCGCGCGACCGGGCACAATATCGTGGAGAATATACGTGTTTGATGTTTCTAAATTTCCGGTGTTTCCACACGACCCAAACATAAATAATTCAATCTTCATCTTAAATTTCTAGCTAGTAGCTGGAGGCAACAAGCTAGCAAACTGCAAGCTAATACTCAGACTCTGCAGATTCAGACGGTTGTAAGTTGTAACGTCAACCTCAACTTCTTCTAGTTCAACCGAGATCGAAGGCTGGCTTGGTCGCTTGGAAGAAGTTAATTGGAAGTTGCAGCGACGTGCGTGCTCGCCTTGTTAGACCATCATCGAATCGTGTATATAAAACCACGGAGACCATATGTGTTGACTTCAACCCTGAAGCCAGCAGTTAGCAAAAACGACCGACACTTTTCAGGGTGCTGCAGTGCAAGTCCTATATGCAATGCAAGCAAATGGCGGCGACCCAATAGTAGGAAGCATGCATTTGGAATGAATTCTAGGTGCCAGGCACGACGTGTACACGCTAGCTAGGTGTGCACCGTGTCGCCAACATCGCGTACGCCGGCCTCCTCTACTTGTGCCAGCCTTCTCTTCATATAATTCATTCATATTCATATATAACCGTTTCAAATTATAATTTGCTTTGACTTTTTTAATACATTGCTTTTTACTATGCACCTAATTATACACTATGTATAGTAAAAAAGAAATGCATTTAGAAAAGACAAAACGATCTAAAATTTGGAATAGAGGAAGTATATACTAGTATAATATACTTTGGTTGTTGCTGTGTTTTTCTTGATCAGCTGCCAATCCTTATGGATTATATTATATTATTATATTAGTATACTTGTGTGTCGCATTGTGTCGGCCGTTGCCTAAAAAAACCACGGGTGGGCAGGTGATCGACCAACCAAGAGGCCAGGCCGCAATCGGTGGCCGCACATTTTCCACAGCGGAAACGCTGAAAGAGACCAACACAGTATGTACACTGCCAGCTAGAAAAGACGCGTAGAGACCACCGCCATGGAGCTGAGGCATCCTCGGGCTGTCATGTGGACGAATGGCCCACACAAATGATGATTAGTGGCCGGACCGGGCTAATAAACGAGGTTTTTCTTTTGGCTACTGAACGAAGCAGCAGTTAGGATTTGTTCGTAAACTTCCACGCGATGATGATTAGCCAACAAGCTAGAAAAAGGTGATGCCACCACGATCTCCTGTCCATGCGCATCAACTGCTGCTGCTGCTGCTTGCTGCTCTCTCCCTATACTCCCTAGCTTTGTTCTCTTAATTAATTATTAATCGTGCTTTAAAATAACAAAAAGAAGTGTGCAGTGGCCGGTGCGTGATGTGCTGTGCTTATTGGTGTCTATCGATCATGATGATCAGCTAGGAAGGAAGGCACCGTGGGCGCGCGGGCGGCCTGATGATGGTTGATATCCACCACGATCAACTAACTAACTAACTATAATTACGTACCATGGATGATATGTATGAGTCTCTAACTAGTACAACTAGAAAGTCTTGTTTGGATCCATAGAGTTAAAATAATCACCAATACTTAGCTTATTTGGATTAATTCAAACGGTCTAACTAGTACTTTAGCTAATACGGAGTATCTAATTAACAATTACCTTATTAAACGAGCCAAATCAGCTAATAATAATAACCAATATTAACTATAAGCTATTCGCTAGCTAACTACTACTATTAACAGCTAATAATTTTTTAAAAGGGTGCGCTTGCTAGAGCTACTTGCAGCTTGTAGCTGCTGCTTTTTTTTGCGAAGACTTGTAGCTGCTGCTTTGGCTGCAAATTAAAATGAACTGAACTAGCTATGTTGTGGACATAACTGCAAACAGCTAACTACAACTGCTGCTAAATAATCACAGCTGAAAGATGCGCTGCGGCCGGCCGGGCTTGTAAGGCCACGTTTAGTTTGCTAAAGTTTTGCAAAGTTTTAGCCGGCCGGGCATTAAATACTTGCTCTAAGCTATATGCTGGCTACTAAAAACAACTAGTAATTAGTAATTTTTTTAAAAAGGGTGCGCTTGCGAGCTACTTTTGAGCTTGTAGCTGCTGCTTTGGCGGATAAATGAACTGAACTGCAAACAGCTAACTACAACTGCTGCTAAATAATCATAATCACAGCTGAAAGAAACTTTACCCAACTAAAACGTAAAAACGACGCTGGCACGAGCAACCGATCGATCGATGTGACAAGCTAGGGGACGTTACGTATTCAAGCGGCACCGAAAGATGGATATCATGAGACCACAGTGCCCTACTCCACCAGACGTCGTCTAGCTTGATGGAAACTACTCGTAGCCATCACTACACCTTGCATCATATCAAAGCGCATGCACGACCTAATTTGCCTTTTAAGAAATGCATGGTCACCAGCACCACTCACCAGTGGGCTGTTTTCTCTTCTTTTCAAAAGAAACGAAAAAGAGGTTGATTTCATCGGTATACAGAGGACATATATGCCACGAGCCCCCCACGAGTGTGTTCCATATAATTTATCTTTATTATTAGTTTCATTTGGATTCACAAAGAATATATATATAATTATATAAAAAATATCTTCGGCACGCCGTGCCTGATTAGTTCAGGATGTTGACCATCTACCGCTGACTTCTTCTTTTGCTTATATGCATTTGTTTTTGGACAAAAGATTATTCTAAAGGCACACATGCATGCATGTACAACATGTGTGGCTTTATGTAAACTTATTAGCTCCAATATATCGACAAAATCTGATGCAAAACAACGCAGGTGAGCTGCCGTTTTCATCGTGAGATCACTCCAGTGATCTGAGATCGATATATATTCCATTGTAATTGTTGCATGGCCTTCAACAGCAACTTATTTCATTTCCGGATGAAAAGGAAAAAATTTGAATACTGTAGGCGTGCAAAGTTTTCAAAACACCAAAAAGACATTTTTTGACAATATTATGGTTTTAAAAACTAGAAGGTTTTTGTCCCATCCAAACATCTAGAAGATTTGAAAACCAAAAACAATTTGCCAAATCAAGGCTCCGTCTAATACTTAAAAAAATGCTTTGCAACCAAATAAGGTGTGAATGTCCTATTTGCGCACAAAATGGAGAACAACAAATTGTTCATGCTCAAATAAACATAAAACTACGTCGTACCAAGAGCGAGTCCATTTGAAACACAAGAAATTCATAGGAAAATGTGAGATTTATAAAACGCGAAGTACACACGGTGCATGCCCCTTTGCGGTGGGGCAATGGTGAGCAGCCGTAGTGTGTGTGTGTGACAGAGGGATCAAGGCGAAAGCCTGGACGGCGACGCATGTGGTCGTCACTTTCTCCTTGGAGGCGCTATCTTTGTACCTTTTTTCCTGCTCAATTAGAATTTGTGGGTGAAAACCCTTTCTATGGTGGGCTTAAAAGGTCGGTGCCTTTGCCCTTCTGCTTTGTTTTCTTCATGTAGACGTCATTATGCATTTTTTCCCAGCTCAGCTCTTATATTTTATCCTTTCCATCTATAGCCATGGTCGTGCTCCAGGTTATTTTGTCGGCGGTGCTCGCCATTGTGTCGAAGCTTTGCTTTTTGTTGGTAGCCAAAGCTAGTTGGTTTTTTAGGATGTGGTGCCATGAGTTGTTTTAGTTGTTTTGTTATTTAGGTTGATTTCTTTTTGACCAAATTTGGTTCGGTATGAGCAAGTATGACCAAGTTATCGAAGTTGTCTGAGACGAGTGATGCACTCTCTTTGACTTCCAATTGTGTGTTTTTAGGCCTGATTTCCACTCAAAAAAACTCGCACTTGCCTTTTATTTTTCTTCATCTAATCTAATAAAAATAGTGGCAAAGGTTTTGTTAACGTGCTCGAAACAATAACCATCCAAATATAATGATGCTACTTAGTGTTTCACTGGGTACCAATTTCCCACTTCATCAAATATCCATAATACTGCCAATACTAAATGCCCCGACTCGGTATATGGAAAATATTTTGAATTTTGGTCAAAGATATAGCCTAGAAGGAACTTAAAGTGATAGGCTACATAGGAGCAGTTATTTTAGACCCACACTAGATCCATTGACAGTCATTTAGAAAATAAAAAGGGCATATACACTAATACACTACTGTAGGTCACAAATACAAGGGGCGTGGCCGTCTGATATGTGCCCTACACACACGCTTTTTATTAATTAAGGTACAATACAGTATGTTTTTTGACATCATTATAGCAAAATTGGTTGAACACCTTATTAGCAACTAATCAGATAGAATTCCA
The DNA here is from genome assembly GCA_015847255.1 of Hyparrhenia diplandra. Classification (NCBI taxonomy): domain Eukaryota; kingdom Viridiplantae; phylum Streptophyta; class Magnoliopsida; order Poales; family Poaceae; genus Hyparrhenia; species Hyparrhenia diplandra. The sequence continues at coordinate 368,810 of JADLZK010011433.1, read as the reverse complement.
CCTATGGTCTTTTTTCCTCTCTTTTTTTTTTCAAAAGTACGTAGAACGACCTAGTATATTTTTGTCTCGAAGAAACTTCATCGAAAAGTCTCGCACTAAAATACACACTAGCTAGTCACGCCGCCGGGAGCTAAATGCCAAAATTAGCAGTAATCGCAGTGTGATCGATCTCGGCGATTGCTGTGTGTGGCATTCCTTTTTGCTGTTTTCCATGAGGCAGCTCGCCGGTCGCCAGCGAAGCAGCGCCCGCCCCCTCCTCCTCCCCTGGACTAGACATTTGACTTCCCCGGCTCACCCGCCACATGCAGGAGCCAGGAGCCAGCAGGCAAGTCCATCCTCAACCATCCCCACCATTAATCCAATCCTCTCCCTCTATTCTTCTTAAATTTTCTTCTTAATTAAATCCACCCTCCTCTTAATGGCCTCCCTCTTTTTCGTCGCCCCACTCCACCTTTATTTCCAAACACTGCAACCCCTTCTCCTTCCTCTTCTCCTCCTCCTCCCTCTCCTCCTCCCTTTGCTTCCCATTTACTCCCTCTCTCTCTCTAGAGTCTAGACCCTCTCCCTCCCTCTCTCTTCATGTGTGCAGGTGCGCGCCGTGCTCGGCTTTCCGGCTTCTCCTCTTTCGGCAAGGAGCAAAGACCGCTCGCCCTTGTCCAGGCTCCGCATTCCGGCAAGCAAGAACAGTAAGGGGCCTGCCTTGTCCGGTGTTTGTTCTGACTGAGGGGGCGCGGAGGGGAGCTCGTCATGGAGTCCTCGTTCAATGGGGTTTGATGCGAGGTGCTGTGCCAAGGTAATTTCCTCTCTCTCCGTGCCCCGTCTCTCGTTTAGGTGTCGACTTGCCATGTGCCCTCAGAATTCGTTCTATGGTGTGTTCTGATGTCGACAGGAGGGCCCCCCTAATTCCTGCACATTGTCCGGATTTTTGTTCTTAAGAATTCCCTGTGTTTTTAGTATGTTGCGTTCGATGTTCCGCTATGTGATTTAGTTTCCTTGCTTTGCGTGCTCCCTCCCCCCCCTCACATGGAAGTGGAACTGTGTGCTCTCAGATGGATGATGCGTACAGCTTTCTTCTCGAGACAAACAAAATTGCCCTTTCCTCGCTCATGTGCAACTTTAGGTTCCTGAGTTGGCTAATGTACCTTTTCCCTTTCTTGCGCAGATAAAGCTGTTGGGATAAGTTTGTAAATTGCTTTGTCAAATCACGACAAGATTCTGAATTAGGGGGGGTTTGTTCATCAGACAGGCCGGAGGATATGTCATCACCTAACAATTCTGTCAGCGCGGCGCTGTCAGAGACGACCCCCGTGTTCCAGTTGAGAGTATGGCAGTTGATTGCCATTTCTGTTGGGATTGTCATGGCGATCCTGCTCGTCGTCGCGCTGTGCCTTTCGTTCCGGAGGAAAAAGAAGACGGTGAAAGGGTTTGACAACACTTCGCTGGCTGAGATCCCTATCGTTTCCAAGGAGATCAACGTTGACAGAGTTGATGCGCAGAGTGTACGTGACAGTGAAGCGCCCTTCATGCCGGTGCAGGATAAATATGCGCACACCAAAGGCCCGGGGCAGCTGGGAGAGACTAGATCCGTCGATGTCGATACGTTCAGCCAGTGCAGCTCAGTGTACAATGTAGAGAAGGGTGGGAGCAGCTCAGTGTACTCTGAAGATTACAGTTACAGCAGCTCTGGTCCAGCTAGGAAAGGTAGCTCACCATATGCATATTCAGCATCACCGCTGGTTGGCCTGCCTGAGTTATCACATTTGGGCTGGGGCCACTGGTTTACCTTGAGGGACCTGGAAGGCGCAACGAATCGGTTTGCAAAGAGTAATGTTCTTGGGGAGGGGGGCTATGGAGTTGTCTACAAGGGCCGTCTGGTGAATGGGACTGAGATTGCTGTCAAGAAGATCCTTAATAATGTGTAAGTGTGCAGTCTTGCTGAGTTTACCTTGTATTAACTTAGAGCTAAGATTTGATGTCTGGGTTTGCAGGGGGCAGGCAGAGAAGGAATTTAGGGTTGAAGTTGAAGCCATCGGTCATGTTCGGCACAAGAATCTGGTCCGCCTTCTGGGATACTGTGTGGAAGGGATACATAGGTTTGCATTTCGTCCTTTTGGTTCCTTCCTTCGACTTAGTTTATTACATTGATAGTGAAAGATCATAAAAGCCATTTCAAGGTTCAAACTATAGTAATAATAGTTGTTTATGGACTTGATATGAATATTTACCTGCAGGATGCTTGTCTACGAGTATGTCAACAATGGCAACCTAGAACAATGGCTTCATGGCATTAATCAACACGGTGTCCTTAGTTGGGAAAACCGTATGAAAATTCTCCTTGGCACTGCAAAGGCGTAAGTTTGGAATTTGGACGTGTTTCACTTTATTTCCTGAAATATTCTTTCTCATGGACTGTTGACTATTGCATGCTAATGCCGGTGTCCATGATTTGCAGTCTTGCGTACCTTCATGAGGCCATAGACCCCAAAGTTGTACACAGAGATATCAAGTCAAGTAATATCTTAATAGACGACGAATTTAACAGCAAGGTTTCGGATTTTGGTCTGGCTAAACTTCTGAATTCCGACAAAAGTCATATCAATACAAGAGTGATGGGAACATATGGGTATACCTTTATTTCATCACATTCCTTGTCTTATTGTTATCTCTTTTATCACCTGGAAAGCTGGAAAGAAGTTTCCTAATGTTCTTAATCTGATGCCAGGTATGTAGCGCCTGAATATGCAAACAGTGGAATGCTAAATGAAAAGAGTGATATTTACAGTTTCGGAGTGGTGTTGTTAGAATGTGTGACAGCTAGGGATCCAGTTGATTACAGTAAGCCTGCAGATGAGGTATGACCTTTTCCCATTTCAGAGAATTGGCTTGATTGCACTTCCAGTTACCCCATAAACCTCTTCTATTGTTTGTTTCAGGTGAATCTCGTAGAATGGCTTAAAATGATGGTTACAAGTAAGAGGGCAGAGGAGGTAGTGGATCCAAACCTCGAGGTAAAGCCACCAAAACGTGCCCTTAAGCGGGCAATCTTGGTTGGCTTCAAGTGTGTTGATCCTGATGCTGACAAGAGGCCAAAGATGAGTCACGTTGTCCAGATGCTTGAAGCAGTTCAGAATGCATATCATCAAGTACTCATCTCATCCTAACATATTCTTTCTCGGTACTCTTGCCTTTTTATTACAGATATGTATCCTTCTTGGGTCATCTTTTAACATCAGCGTATTTTTCTTATCAATGCACAGGATCAAAGAAAGCTCAGCCAGGTGGGAAGCATGGATATCGAGTCACAGCAGTCGCTAGAGGAGACCTCAAACAATGCTGATGCCTGAACCTCCGATTCTGAACAAGCACATCAAATAGGACAATCATCTGATAGGAACATTGGTTTGATTATTGCTCGGTACTTAATAGAGTGAGTGGATCAGGTTTACAGTTTGCATATACTGGAGGTGGTGGTTAAAATCAATTAGTAGCAAGTTGTTGATTCCTGTTCCTTTTTACCCCTGTTTCCGGGTGTGCTTCTATGCTCCCCTAAAAGGTTCATCTCTTTTACCGTTAGGATATGTATAGTTTTCCTTTAGGGGAGCATAGAAGCACCTTCATTTCTATTTGTCGTTTGAGTTACCAGGAGGGACTAACCTCAGGCATATGACTACAGTCACTGGATTTCGTTACTCATGTGTAGTGGCTTTATGGAAACCCATTATTACCCTATATGAAAACTTGAAATTTCTGCTGTTTAGTACTAACATGAAACTCATTATTTTTCTGACAATTGGTCACCCTGATCGAAGGTATCTGCACAAGACGAGGCAGATGACCGTCCTCGGAAACAAGATGGCACGCCACTCTGTTGTCATATTAGCTACCGAACGTTACTAGTCATTTGAACGATTGAATACTGCATTCTTGACTGCTGAAATCCGGGGGCAGATGTTTGGCCCTGGCACCTGCAGACCGATTGGTTGCTTGTTCCTGCACATGAATGATTACAGGATCCCAATGATTGGTGCCTGCTTGTTTTACAAGTTTTGACACCTTCGATGCCCTTTTTTGAAGGACTCGAATCAATCATTGGCACCTTTGCAGCTGGTTCTGTTACTGAACCCGCACTCCTTGCACTTTCTTTTTTTCTCGACACATCATTCGGTGAGTCTTGTGTTTTAAGCATACCAAATTAACATTTGCAAACTGATGGACAGTGCTTTAGAGTACCTGCTTCCATGAGTGTGCTTCGCCGAATCATCTGACTGACTCGCAGGCTTATTGGGGTTTCTTTTCCTGAATCCTGACCCCCAGATTTCTCCGACCAACCAATGATGCCGTGTCTACCATTTGGAACAAGGATTACTCGTCGTTTCCCTGTCCGGCAAGATTACCAGACAACTACCGTCAGAGTCTTTCAGAAACAGAACTACCGTAGCCGCGACCTCAAGCGAGATTACCAGACAACGTTCACTGGCATTCATCCGTGGGGATGCTTAAAAGCAAGGACGCTTACTCCGTTGCTCCTACTGAAAATTCAATAAGAAACTACCATAGCCGCGACCTCAAGCAACAGAGGAAAGCCAACCTAGTGCTACAATTATATCCAGAGTTTTGAGGTCAAATTCCTCAATTACAATTCTTAGACACTTGTAAGTATACCACCATGTACCCGACTTCCCTTCAGAATCAGTCTTTCAAACAAGACCTTGCACATTAGCGAAAATTTTCCCATCTCAGGAGATAAGAATGTACCCTTCATCAGAGGCTGCAGATGACCTGGGTGAGGAGCCATGCCGGCTAAGGCCTTCCCTGACCTTGCCATGCTGCTCTGCTTCATGCTGGAACATCGAAACCAGCTGCTGGAGCTCCAACTTCCTCACCTTCACCTTCTCACTGTTAACTGGATTTTGTAACCCAAGATACAGCATCCCCATGCCGATTAGGACGATCCCAATAAAGAAGAGAAGTCCCGCGAACAAACCAAAAGCATAAGGAGTATTCTGCGCTCCAGGTATGCCATCGACATTGATTCCAAAAAGGCCGGTGATTATGGATAAAACCATGCCACAACCGCCAAAAATTGCCAGATTATGTGTAACTCGGAGGCTTCTATCCTGCGAAAAGGCAAAAGTCGGCAATCCAGCCAATTTTCAAATCAACATTGCCACAAGAAATACAGAAAAGCTTACTTGAGTTCAATGAGTCATACCTGTAACCACGCACGAACAGTGCTCTGCATAACATCCTGAATAGTGAACAAGCGCCCGCGCACAGCTTCCTGCTCTTCCAACATGTCCCTTGTACACTTTCTAATACTCTCTAAAATAGCTCTTGTGGCATTGCCCCTCAAATGTCTGAGAAGCTCAAGTATTATCTCTTCCCTTGCATGAAGTGACCATTTAACCCTGATTACCTACAGCATCAAGTCTATGTTCTTATACATTCCAGCTCATCAAATATGACCAGACGAATAATAACATGCAAAAAAAAGCTGTGTGCAAACACCATAATCTGTGAATTATCCATTCAGATTGTTATAGCTGGCCTTGCGCCAATCCAGCAAAGCAGCAGCTGTGTATACGCTGAGGCAGCAATTTACTTGTGTGGCAATTAGTTTGTTAGCTTGTTAGCATCATCCATTGGTTAGCTAGCCAGCTAGTTATTCATTAATTAGCCGTATCTCGTGGTTGTTTCTAGTTTGTTAGGTTCAATGGTTCGGTTGGTAACAATTAAAGGATGAGCTCCCTGTAATTGGCAAAAAAAAAAAAGAAGCAGAAGAAACTCTAAAAGCAGTCAGAGCCTCTAGACAGATGACGACGAGTCAATTTTTTTTTTTCTACTATCCCATCCATTCCTAGTCAATATATATCACCAATAGTGACTAAAACACCCAAAAAAGAAAACAGTAGGACTGACAACACAGGCAGAGACAAACGAACAGGTTACTGAAATGCATAAGTTCAGCAGAACAACAAGGATTTGGCTATTGACTCGATATTAGGACACTTGATTTGATACCAATGTTATGACTGGTATCAATCAGTCTGATGCAACTGAGCCACGCCATGATAGATATTTTTATGTTGAGTATTTTTATGAAATAGATCTGGTGCTGCCAATAAGGAAAAATACCAATGGACTAGTACTTCCTTTAATCCTAAATATGCCATTTTTAACTTTGATTATCAATATCTAAAAATTATATAGATTTTTTTCTGAGTAACTACTGTAAGCTTATGCCGATCTGAACCTTGTATTAATTGAGAAGGTTTACACATACATTATTTTGTGAAGCAAGAGAAGAACAGACGATTAAATCCGTATTAGGTTGTTACAGATCCTAGCTTCACTCCAGAGATGCAGAAGGCTCTTGTGCTACAAATTGGATGATCAGTAGAGCCCTGTAGACCAGATACAGCCCTGAGAAATCTTGGCATTTATATGGATTGATAACACCAGGTTGACATTCTTGATTCATTATGAAAATACTTTCATAATATATAATATAATTCTTTTCAAATAAGAAAGTATACGTATGTTTGGGTCACTGCCCACCTCTTAATGAAATACACAAAACGCACATTCTCGAGAAAATATAAGAAAGTATATTTTCATAGATAGACTTAGGATGGACTTAGATGGACTTATATTTTTTATCATAGGAAGTAGTTAATTACTGTTAATGTGCAATTCCATAGGAGCAGCCCAATGTATCAAATCCAATTTTCTAATATTGTTTAAAAATAGTAGTCACATCACGTCAACCACTCTAGTAAATTTTTGGACATGAGAAAAATTTCGATATGCACTTATTGGTAGAAATAAATACTGGACAAAAAGGGGATCAATATTGCATGTTTACCTGTGTTGCTAACCTTCTGATTTCCTGATTTAGTATGATGCTGAGAAGATTAAGATCTTCACGATTTCTCCTGTAAATTTGATATTTTAAAGATGTAATGAACATTTAATAGAGGCTTGTTAACTTAGAATGTGACGAAATTCAGTTCATTTAGAAATTAGAACATTAGCAGTTTAGAACATCAGCTAAAAGCCTAAAACAAAATGTTCTGTCAGTTGAGACGTGTTTGCACAGTGCTCTTACCTACTCACAAATTTCAATTCAATTTCATCTGCTTCCCCAAATACATATTTCCGGAATAATCTGGAATAACAATGTAACAGCAATTTTTAGTAATTTTGTTGCAAGCAAGACACAAGCATTTAGCTATAATATGATATAATAAGGAATAGAGTTCTGCTGCCTACTGTTACAAGACCAATGAAAAAAAATCAATGGCGAAGTATGGAAGGGAAACAGAGATTGAAACTCTCACCTGTCATCCCAACGTGAAAGACGGCTGACCAAATGTGCAATTACTTCATGCACTGATCTAGGTGTTTGGCTTCCACCAGCAAGAAGCAACTCCTGGACAGATTTTCGTAAGCATGTGTTAACTAGCAAGCTTAATAAACACTAAACACTCCAAGTTTGGTACCTGCACTTCAGTCACTCCTAACACATTTATATTGGATGAAGGGCCTTTGACATGCATTGTTGTAACAAGAAAATTTTGTGCTTGCCAAGACCTAAGCACAATAGGTATATCTTCCTCTTCATGATTTGGATCTCCGATTGACTGACCAAGAAGCTCAAATAACAGCCCTCCTGCAACTCTAACTGGGACCTGAAAAGATAAAACAGAAAATTATATAATAAATATGATATGACAACACATTAATACAGAGTCAGCTAATACATTGAGCTGTTAGAATAACACTGACATATGAAGCAAGATACAAATATAATACTACAAAATGGTCAGCACCATTGTGGATTCATGGTTCAATAACTAATAATATGGGTATCTGCCACTAGAAATACAAAAAAGAAAGAATACTGGACTTTAAACTGCCTATTTCAGTTAGTCTACACTAAGTATCAAGCGTAGAGATACACAAAAAGTAGAAAACTACTTAGTGACTTTTTTACAAATATATACTACACAGCAGATACACTACTTGGAGAGTATATTTTCTTGTTAAGTTAAAGCTGATTTTAAACACTCAATTAAGGTGTATGTGATGCCTATGTCACCACAAACTCCACAGTGAAAGGTCAATCACACAGTTAGCACATGAAAAATATGGTAACACAGAATATTAACAAAGAATTCTCTTGGAAATGAACAATTAGTGATATGTACAATAAGAGTAGTTATTGCAGTTTACAACATGCTGTTCCTTGTTTGCTCGTTTAACAGATATATAGCCATGTAAGGAGACTAGGATAAAAAAACTAAGTGCCTACTGTTAAGGGAACCTTCAGACACGGAGCTAAACTCATACTGAAGGACATTGACTAATTTATGTAAAAGCAATGTGAAGTTGAAGAGCACATGTACTTACATGAGGCAGAAATTACAAGCAGAGATGATAGTATGCACTCTAGACTCAGGGTATCGAATTGTGAGACAGTAAATAGCTGATGATAGTTTTATAGGTATCTTATAATTATTAAAAAGATGAGAATCAGAGAGAAAACCTCATAGAGAAGGTACTTCATCCGGTCACTTATCAGTTTGCTCTCATCTCTCAGTGCAGTTCTGATGGCGGGATGCATCCAGTGAGCGCTATTCAACCATGCATCGATTGAAGGATGGCCTGCGGCGACATGACACCACCAAGTAGGCCCCACAGGACGCTGCCAGTATGGAGCTGCAAGATCAGCCACAGTGTAATCATCTTCACTATCACTCATGTCCATCAACTCATTCTCCCAGCTGGAGTCCGATTGAACCCTGAGGACCAGCTCAGCGATCCTACTCCATCCAATGGGCACCCATTTATGATCCAAAATCTCCCCAGAATACAGTGGCCTATCTTTGAGCACTGAAGGATCGTAACTGAAATCAGTTTGATGGGGGTTTTCCAACAACATCCTCTCATCCACTTTCGGCACAGGGATCTGATGCCCATTCCTTCTTGAGTGCTTCCTCGTGTACATAGTGGAGCCTCTCTCCTGCATCTGCTCAATTGCTGGCCATGATTTGTGTTGAACAGGCTTCCTATGACTCTTGACCAGCTCAAAAGCACAGATGAGCCCATCCGTCCAGAGCTCACTCCCTTGAATGGGCTCTTTCCCAAGACTGGGCTTGGTAACACCATCTAACATCTTGGACATGCTGCTGACCTGAGCCGGCTCCTCCTCCTCTGAACCATTCATCTTCCCATCAAATTCTATCTACCTGGGAATGGATAAAACATATTGAAACGTTAGAAATTTTAGTGGGTACTGAATAATGAGTAGGACTCATCTCTTCAAACATGGGGGCAATTCTCCAATTTATTGAGGAGCTGGATTCAAAGGTCTAAACAGCTGTTCAAGGGAATTCTGGACGAAGTAGCAAACGCTCATGGGAACAACAGGGCCGTATTATATTGTATATTGGAGTATTATATAGACATTAAAACCACAATTCTGCCATCTCCTAACGATCCTTATGATGGCAAAAATACATTTCCTTTTTTTTTTTGCGACAAGGAGGGTTTTCATTAAAAATGCAAGAACAGTACAACCCCTTTTACATAAAGGCCAGGTGTGTTTAGATCCCAAAATTTTGGTGCAAAATTCCTGTAGCGTGTCACATCGTACACTGTAGCACGTTTCGTTTGTTAGTGGTAAATATTATCCTACCATGGCGTAACTAGGTTCAAAAGAATCGTCTCGCAATGTACATCTAAACTGTGCAATTAGTTTTTTTATTTACCTAAATTTTATATTGGCCGGCAAGCGTCTTTAGGTGCATTGAATGTTTCGATGTGATGGGATGGGATGTGATAGGAATGCAGGAAATTTTGGAGAGAAGTTGGGGCTCTAAACACACCGTAAGGACCAAGCTGCAAGAACTGGCTTCCACAGCCTTCTCCAGTCTTCACACCGCCGCATCGGTTCCGCCCCAACCACTGGCCGCCACCGCACCGGAGCCGCCTAAGATTGCCGGAGAAGAAGAGGAAGCACGCATTGCAAACGCCGCAAAATCCAGCTCCCCAGCCACTCCACCAAGTCGCATCTTCGGTTGAACGAACGTCGGCAGCCTCCCTTCCAAAACCGGCGAGATCACCATACAAAACCACGAAAACCATGGCCAGCCAGACTGGGAGTCCCAAAAAGCGGAATTCAAGGAAATCAAGGCTATAGCCTACAGCTAAACGCGGGATTCAGGAAACAGCGCCCGCCGCAACACCTAGCGCCAGTGCCGGGGGCAAACCTTTCCTGAAGTCGCCGGCAGACCCCAGCCACCGCCCACCGCACACTACGTTCTGAGCACGCAAGAGTACGGTTGACTAGCTTCGCTGATGAGAGCAGCAAAAGGGATTTTCGAGGAGACGGAGACGGAGGCGGAGGGAGTCAGGTGTGGAGGTGGTTACCGGAGCGAAAGAGACGACGGCGAGGGAACCGGGTCTGGGACCGTGGGACGTGAAGCGTAGCGCTAGCGCCGGCGTGGAGCAACGGGCGCTTCCAGAATGGAATCAGATGCAGCTCTCTCTCTCGTCTTCGCATCGCCAGAAAATTTGGTGGATCCGATATCCAGACTCCCACATGTGTGTACTAGATTACCGACGCGTGGACTCTCATTCTTAAAAAAATCCTACGCCCGTTTGCTAGGACGCCCAGTTCGAGGCGACCGAGCCAGTGAGTTACTCTGGAAAAATGTTTGTCTTAAAAAATTGTGCCGAGCGCATAGGGCTTGGGGCTTGAACTTGGAAACGGTGATGGGAGTGCGGAGTCACCTCTTTTGTCAACGTCTGGTCCAGCGTTGGAACTTGGAAGCATATGGCGTAACAGCTGTCTTCTCCTCGCGCCGGGGAGCGACGCGCGACGGCGACTCCCCTGGCGACGGGGCGGGCGGCGTCGGATGTTGCGGGCACAGGCAAACGGGACAACGAAGGGGAGAGGGAAAAAGAATCTGACAAGTGGGCCTTTGGGGTGTTAGTTTTTTTTTTTTTTTTTTTTTGAACCCATTGGGGTGTTAGTCGGTATAAAGGACTGCCTGCCGACGCGTGTGCCGCCCAGCGGGCGGTGCCCAGCTTTGGGCGACCTCCGTAACGTGCTAGGATCACCGTTGTTTCCGTTCGCCGTGCACGGGTGCTTCCATTACACTCACCACCACGCAAGTTCACAAGGTCAACAGTCACAAGACTCCTTTTTTTTTTTTGAGGGGAAAAATGGATTTCCATTAATCAGACAATGCTGAATCGTCAGCAATTACAGAAATAATATGCGCTGGAATTGAGACCAACACAGGGTCTTCAATCGGGTCACAAAGGCTACCCAAGCTAGCTAGCTCGTGAGCTACTTTTATTACAAGAACGATGACAATATTGGACTTTCCATGAATTGAAGTTCCTTTTTGCATATACGGAGTATAAGTTTAGCCCGTACTGGTTGGTAATTGGAGATTCTGCAGTACAAGCACAAAGGTACCGTAACTGGAGGGTTGCCAGGCCCTTACAGACAATGAGACAAGCACATCAGTACTCGTAAGTCAGAAGCGACTACTAAGCGCTTTGAACACATCATAAGCTATTCAGACTCACAGATTTGTTGGATTAGAAGTCAGTTAACTGAGATGTCTCATCAAATGGGCCTCACGTATACTCCATTTCTTACACCATGCTGCAGCACAGCTGCAGAGGCCACCAGCAACATGCTCGCCCTGGACTGTAGAGGCGGTATTGACGCTCGGATACACCGATGCGCAGCTTATGGTATCAGCGGAGCACGCCATAGAGAGAGTTGTACAGTCAAGTGTAGTTCTGTACCATATCATTCTACCATATTAAGTCATCTGACACTGCAAAGCACAAAAGAGAGGTTTGAACCACCCAAAAAAGCATGAAGAACTCAGAAGCAGGGGGCAAAGCCATACAACAATTCTGCAGTTGCGACCTTGAACATAATAATGCCTTGCTCCTTTGTTTGCTTGTTTGTTTATTGTTGTTGTTGTTCTTTGGATAGTCCATTGTATGCAGAGCAGTAAGAACCAACTACGCAGCAGTAAATAAAAGTTTCTTACCGTGAGAGAACCTTCAGAATCTAATGCTTCATTGAAGCCACAAACGTCTGTCAGCTTAATTCTTTAATTCTGCATCGTGAAAGGTAATCTCTGGCTTCATTGAAATCTGTCACAAAAAGAAAATCGGTAAACGGGGATTACATTGCAGAATTCAATTGGCACAAAAGAAATCTGGTGTTTTCTTAGAGTACCAGGAAGACGATTGTAATCCGGTTCTATTCCATTCCCATTGATATCCTTGTGGTTTGGCGTCACGTACTTGCCAACTGTGACGACAATACCAGAACCATCATGAAGTTCAAATACAGATTGGATTAAGCCCTGCATCACCCCAGACATTGAGTTACCATACCAAAAAAGGGCATGATATAAATTCAAAAAAAAGGGCATGACAGCACCCGCCCTTTTGGGTGGTTCAAACCTTGCCAAAAGTCCTTTCGCCAACAAGAACAGCTTTGCAATTGTCATGAAGTGCTGAAGCAACCTGAAAAATTATTGGTGTGAGCTTTGGCAACATGCCAAGTCAACAAAAATGTGTACTTACTATTTCACTGGCGCTTGCTGTCCTATTATTCACCAGCAACTGTCACGATATGTACATAAACATATGAGAAATACAATCAGGAGTCTAATCTTAATCTGATTACATAGCTGGCATACATGTATGGCATGGTTCAAAAAATATTATTAGAATTATATATTTTTTAACTAGAGGTTACTAGAACATATAATCTGAATAGTACCATTTCCAAGACCAAGCGGTCAAAAAGTGTAAAATCTGAAAAACCATGTCCACAGACATTAACAAATGCCCTAAACCTTGATGTTTCACTATGTCAAATTGAGTAAATAAGTGTCAAAATCCATAAAAGTGGACTTAAAACAATTTTATTGCCACTAGGAGCATGTGCAAATGCAGCTCTTCACACTTTCTATTGAATAGTTTAACAGAACAGTGTAAGACTAGCATCTCTATTTCTTAGAATTACTTCTTCTTGAAGCTTGAAATAGCTGTATCACAACATAAACATACCATAAGGGGAGTATCAATCATAGGTCCACTTTCAGCAACAATTGTGTTTTGGACTAGATGATCCCGGCCAGCAGTATAAATGATCTGAAGAACATAGACACATGAATGCTTTGCATAAAAAAACATTATATAAAGGACAAATAAACAATCAAATTTTAGAGTTTCAATAAACAATAGAATTGCTGAAGTACTTGTTAATACACATAGGACAGATAATTGAATTTCAGAAAAGATTATATGGAAGCATATGACTTAACTATAGGCGCATATGCATGGACTATTTTTTTTCAGAAGTCAAGGACGGGAAATAAACAAAAAATTAAAAAGGTCCAAAGTTGAGGGGCCTTCTCATATTGTAGACTCTATTAGAGTAGCTGGGATAGTTGCCCCTTTTCAAAGCTGTCAACAAATTACAACTTCAAACTAAGATCCAACTTCAAAGCGGTGTTGGCATCAAAACGGAAATAGTGATTTATTGTTCCTAACTTCCAACCAAAATAAAAGGCATTTTTGCACTGTTACTGACTTCAAATTTGGAGAAACTGACTAATTGTTCATGAGACTAAGGTTATACTGAGACTTTATTTCAAGGTTCATGGGATTTAAAAAGAATTTGAGGAAAACATGCACTATTACTTTCACACATGTAAATTTTAAGAATGGTTACAGAAATCCAGTTGGATATATGGCAGCATTACTGCATCCTTACCGTGTCTCCTTTATTCAGAAAGAGCTTTGCTGTCTCGATTCCAGCCTTCAAAAGGAAGTCAAAATAAAAGCAAAGTAAACATCATGCCATAAGCCCGTAGCAATATACAAAATAAGTCTCGTTATTTTCTTCCATGTTGCAAAGCTTGCGAACAATGAATATAAATAACTCAGACCAACCTTGGAGGCTTGGAGTGACTAGTTGGCATTGTAAAAAGACAAAATAGACACCCAAATTCAAGTTGAAGAGACTTGAACCTGGGTGGAGCTGTACACTTACACTCATATGGTCATATACCTCCCATAGGCTCAGTTCCTTACCATCAAAGGGGAAAAAAATGATACCTCTAATCCTCCACACACATCAAGCAAGTCTAGTAGACCAAAGACAGGCATAGCATGATATATGATTGGAAAGAAAAGGGATGGCATACTTGCACTAGTCCACCAAGATTGTCCCTCAAATCCAGAACGAAATATGAGGCGCCTGAATTCTGTAGACGTTTTAGCGCTGCAACAGACAACATAAGTCAAATTGACATAGCATGCTATACCAAATTGTTATCATAAAAAATGATTTCTACAGTCAACATTACTGATATTTCAATATAAACAACACATGAACTTCAAAGATGCATAAAAAGATAAATCAATATTTGAATTTTTTCGGATCTTGTTGTTGCTGTAATAAACTGATACATATACATCTAAGCATAAACCTCTCAGTTTAGACAATAAAAAACTTGACCATAAGGAGAGACTTCCACTTGTCTTTGTTAAGAGGTAAGATCATGCCCTTTAGGGGGGTACTCACTCTACCTGTGAACACCCGGGAGTATAGACATAAAAATTAGACTATCAGGCACAGTCGACTAAACTACTGCATCCAGAATATGGAGAAAAAAAAAGGAAGAAGATAAGGTCAACAAACCAGCAACACACCACTAACCAAATCTTTTTTGGCCACTGCGTTGAACTCTGTAACGTGAATATACCCAACAGATGAATCATCATTTTCTCTTTTCTCTAAACGATAGAAGACTGGACTTCGAGCAACCAGTTGTCTCTGCACCTTCATTGACTCAACAGGACCACAGTCACCGTGCTTAACCTAGAGATAACATAAGAAAAGACCGCAATAATCAGATAATGGGTTAAGAGAGATCCTGATTCCTTTACGTAATCCAGAAAACATAATCTATTCAGATTGTCCATTACCTTAATCGTCACAAACGTCTCCTTTGGACCTTGCAGCATGGATGAAGCATCAAATGCAGATTTACCCCTTACATCAACACCGTTGACTGATAAAAGCTCGTCACCCTGACAATTGATCAAATAACTTGAACGGTTATTTAAACTGTGCATCTTATCCAAACATAATATGTGTATCATTAATTAACCCACACATGTATAGAATCAAAGATCAGAAAAACAGACACGTACAAAGATCTGTACCTACTACATTATTTGCCAGTCCAAGCAAGCAGACTCAAATATACCAAACAAGAGTGCCCTGTGATAATAATATCATCAATAAAAAACTACTAAAGAACTGCAAGTCCAAACTAAAAAAGTTAAAATCAGTAGAAACAAAATTTTCCCAAAGTTTCTAAGTTGCAAAACTTGTAGGTTTTTAGCAGTGAACAAAAACAACGTGAGCTGAAATTAATCATGGTATCTCATTCAACTCCTTGGAACCTACTTCGATATAGAAAAGGTTCATTCTTTCTAGCTACAGTACTAATCTTTAACATAATTTAGAGGTAGGCATGTGTGCTGTGCGCATATTCTTTAATCAGTTGGACACCTTAAGTGGGAGTGTAACTGAATGCTGCACTATATCAATTCTAAATAAAATATACAATTTATTTTAGTACATATGAAGTTTGAGTCCTCACTAAGTCAACATACTACATCAATGTTCATTAGAACAATTACAAAACAAACAAATGTTACTAGTAGTATATCGATAGTCATGAAAGCAATTTCCTCATCAGAAAGCACATAACAAACCTGTCTAACACCAGCAGAGTAAGCAGGCCCATCTAACAGCAGTCCTAATACCATCAACTTAAAAGAACCATTGTCATCAGGAATCTCCCGCAGGTTTAATCCAATTCCCGTCATGTCATATTTTGACATCTTTGAGAACTGCAACAGATTGATTACACATATGCAAAATAGTATCAAGGATTCAAAACTGTAACAGTTAGAACATGTAACCACAACAAATGTCCGAGAACAGTAAAATGAAAGGCATTGATACCATTTTGTCTGTGAAAGCAAAGAAAATAAGGAATATGCCATAGCAGGATAACTACATTAAAGAGGGGTTAAAGTAAGTAACCCAGAGGGTTTACCAATCATACCCACATGCAATCATTTGCGCAGTTCAAAAGAAACTCAATTATTTCTATGCTATACCTTATGGCCAACTTTTCCTTTTCAAAAGACTGTCTACATCAATTTTATAACTCATAATTGGCCATGTCAGCAAACATGTACACCAACAAGATCACGAGAAAGAAAGAAATGCATTAATGCAAATGAACCCAGTACATTGAATAGGGAAAATGCTGAGCTCGTATAACCAGCAGCGTGACAGTGGTGATACTAGTGAAAAACTTACTTCTGAAGGAGATAGAAACCGAGTATAAGGGTCACCAAGGCTCGCTAGCATCTTCTGAATGATATCATGGGCTCTAGCACGGGATTTAATTGTGCCTTGGAGAACATCCTGCTTCCTTTGCTGCAGTGGATCAAAATCAACCATCAGTCTACGGGGAACACAATATGCTCAGCAATCAGCAAGCGAAATGAACATTGTGGCTTCAATGTCCGTAGAGACTTGATGCTACGCAGTTGAACACACAACACACCACGCTCGCCGGTCGCAATGCGGGAGGTCAAACTCACCATCCACATCTCTGGCGACCACGGGCGGCTTGCGGCGTCGGGGAGGAAGCTCTCGTTGACCACCTCCCACGCCTCCTCCACGAGCTGCTCGTTAGTCACCGCCTCGGCCCTCACCTCCTCTACCATCGCCGCGCCCCCGTTCCGGCACACCTCCGTGGGCTGCGCCGCTGGCGCCGCGAAAACCGCGCCCACGGCGTTGCCAGAGATGAGAGAGAGGAGACGGCGGCCGCAGCCGCAGCCGCGCGGAGGGCGTCGGGGAACGGCAGCCCGCACGGCTGCGGCCTGGGCCCGTGGCCGGGGTTTGCTCGCAACTGCGTCGCCGGTGCCGGCGCCAGATAGGAGAGTGGCCGCATGGCGCGGCGCGGCTCGTCGCGTGGCCGGAGATTGGAGGGCGTAAAGCCTGCCCTCCGAACTCCGGTTAGAATTGCTGGCGGGGGTTTGGAGTGGATGACGATAGGTAGTGGGCTGACTGCTGTGAGCGGTGGTGAGCGCTGCAGGGGGCGCGCCAGTCGGCAAGGCCGGCGGCCCGGCTGGATAGTGGAAGAGGAATTTTGGGCTGCTTTTTCTGCTTTCCCCCCTTTTCATGAATTATTTACGCTTTATTCTTCTCCTCTCACTTTCAACAAACTTAAAAAAAGAACTTCATCACTAGTGTCTAGACAGTCCCGTATAGTTTGTTTAATTAAATTTTTCCATGTACACCGTCACAGCCCACATAGACCGGATAGACTTTAGACTTGTGCTTCATCGAGGGATATAAGAGAAATTTTTACAATAAACAAAATTGCGCATGCAGAAGCTGGAATTTTGGTAGCTACCGGTCGAGCTACGACTCCAAGATTCTTTTATATATTTATTTCTTAATCGCTAAAACGGAGGTAGTGTAGTTTAGTAGTGGTTAAAAGAGTTTGGTTCTGGGTTTGACTCCCTATGAAAATGAATACTTCATGATTTATTTAATGGCCTTTTGCTAATGTATTCAACGACACACACACCCTCTCTGCAGAACCCCTCTGGTGCTGAGATTTGGTGTTGCCTTTCAAACCCTTGGTGCTTGAGTGCTCACCTAACTGGTGGTACTTGAAGGTAATATTTGCCTTGGTTGAAGGACACCATGCAGACCCTATGCTCTAAGCTCTACTAGTGGGAGAGATTCAGTAGATAATTGGATTGACTCGGTCGGTAGGATTTACGCTCCGATGCTGCTCTTGGAGCATCGAAGAGTTGTTCCAATGCATAAGTAAAATGTTCACCTAATTTTGTTCTCAAAAAAATTCTAGAGTGGCTAATTTCAACGGATCTCCCACATGATGACATCACACATAGTGCGAGTTAGCATTCTCAAAAGTTCACTTGCATCTTACCACGTCACTTGATCTAAAAGATATTCATTGTTAGATGTCAAATAACAAGAATAGATAATTGTATCTGCAATGAGTTTTTCCTTTCTTAACAACTATTATGATAACATGGTCATCTCAATCTTCTCTAATAAACCCATGATAGCCCAGTAATATTGTCATTTAACTACACCGAAATGAATCTTTCGCCGTTTATATTTGTAGAGTGTGGTGAACTTATCCATCATAAGTTGAAACTCTTACAAAATCCATTTGAAAATGCAATTTCTAACTTTGTGCGTCTATTCAAACGTCTTGGCTAGGGGGAGGGGGCTAAGCCGGGATAGTCAAAGCACCAAACTCCTTAGAGGAAGGTCTCGAGTCCGAACCTTGAGTGGCGCTCTCACTGGGATGTTAGGGATGTCATCGACCAAACTAGAATTTGGTCTCCTAATTAAGCTTGAGTCAAGAAGCTGGAGGGTACCCAACCTCTGCCCCCCTTTGGCCAGTTTTGCAGAACTTCTAGATGATTTTCAAGGGTGTATACTTCCTAAAGCCATGACTTTTTCATTTGGATTACAAATTAGGTGATATATTTGTCGTTTTTTGACTTTTAAACTTCATCTTTCCTCCGGCCATCCGTCTTATTCAAAATATTTATGCAAATCATAAAATAAAATAATCAATATTCAAGTATCTTTATTGATAAAATAAGTCATAACAAAATAAATTATATTTGTACAAAAATTTAAATAAGGCACGGACTTATTCAAGAAGCGAGCAAGAGATGGAAAAAGATGGCGCGGAGATGCCACCGTGCTAGCTGCCTCCCAAGGCTCCCGGTGGGGCACGCCGGCCGTGGGGCGTGCGAAGGCATGCGGATGTTGAAGAAGACTTCCTTGGAGCCGTCGGTAGCCAAACGACTTTTTTATTTTTATGGATTAGTAAAAATTCACTAGGTGATATATATTTTAATTAATTTACAGACTAAAACACCATTAGAAAATCAACCGATCAGGCAGCTGACATCAAACCATTTTAGGCGCCAACAGAAAGCATAAACATACTCCGTCAATCCGTCATAAGCAGCGCTTTCTTCTGGAGAGAAAAAATGCTGGCAGAAGGACATAAAGGGTCGAAGAATCTAACCAAATTCGGAAAGAGCAGGTGAAACTTGCCACTCCTGCAGATGTATGCCCACCTAAAATCAGTGAAAGTGTGTGACGAGACGAGACGAAGTCACGAAACGGAACGGGATCCCACTGACTTCCCGCGTCACACTGGCACGCAAACAGGGGACTTGACTCTCGTGTACTCCGCGGTTCGCCCATCCTTCCCTGACAAGGTGTCCCCCAAGGTCATCCTGCTTGAAGATAAGCCCGCCACACTGGTCAGACGTTGTATGACACGTAGGGTCAGGGAATAATTGACCCACATGCTAAGCCTCGGGCGGAACTTTCCCGTCGTGCTTTGTTTGGGTTGCGATGCGAGAGTGCACGACTCCGAGTCCGCGGAGGGAATCCCTCCCTGCATGTTACACCTACGTGTGGGCCACGGTGACCACGTGTGGGCTCTACGAGAGTGGACCCATGATGTCAGTGTAGCGGGCGTCGACGTGTGACCTCAGGGGATCAACGCGGCGGCGACAAGTGTGCACGGGGTGGATAGAGAGGAGGAGGGAGAGTGGGGTTGCGCGGACAAAATTGAGAAATTGTTTTTTTTATTTTAAAATCCATTTCTTCTCGGCCGCAGCCCATATGATGGAGGTATAAAAAGGTAGGCGAGGGCGAGGCAGGGAGGGTTTTGGAATTTGGCCGCCGTTTGCGTGGGTGGGGAAGGAGCAGGCGGCCAGGCGCAGTCACAGGCAGAGCCGCAAAAGCAGACGCGGAAGCAGGCAGAGCCGAAGCGGGGAGGCGACGCCGCTGCACTGCCGGTCAGCGATTTGCCGCCTCGCGGGAGCCAGTTTTGGCGTCGGCGGCGTCGGCGGGTGGGAGTTCCCGGAGAGGGGTTCCAGTGAGGATGAGCGGCGGCGGCGGAGGAGGAGGAGCCAGGGGGCCGTCGGGGCCCGTGCCGGCGTCCGCCAGGAAGCTCGTGCAGGGGCTCAAGGAGATCGTGAACCGTCCCGACGCGGAGATCTACGCGGCGCTGCGGGAGTGCGGCATGGACCCCGACGAGGCGGTCAGCCGCCTCCTCTCCCAAGGTCCCCATCTCGTGACACTCCCCTTTTCCTCACCGTTTCGTGTGCAAGGCTCGGCCGTTACTGCAGGGTGTTTACGTGCCTGACTGGATTGGATGTGTGCGCGCGCTGGGGAGTTGTCTATAGCGTCGGGTTATCAGGAACCGTGCTTCCCTTTACCCTTCTAACCTGTTGATTTGCGGCGATTTGCTACTGCTCTACTAGTAATAGTATTCGGGGGCGACTGTGCTGCACGCGAGTGGCAGCCTGCCAGGACTGGCGGGAATCTCTGTTTCGGATTCGATTGATTTTGCGGAGATTTGGTTCAGGCCTTTGGTTTGCAAGTTTTTGGAATTGTTTGCAGTGTGAAATTCAGTACTTTTTCAGCGCTTTATTATTTGTGATTCTCAGTTCGTTTGTGACTCACAGTAACTGTAGAAAATAAAATTTGGTCCTTAACCACTTTGATGGGTTACTTTTAAGTTGCTGGGACTGTAAGGAGGGGTCTCTATTTATGAACTCGAATGAACTGGAACTGTTTCTTCCTGTTATTGCCATCACGCTATGTTCCCTTGTTTTGCGTTCACAGTTTGATGGCTTAAACTGTTTAGAGCTGCAGTAACTATGGATCTGTCATATGTTTGCATAAGGAAATAGGTAGTTCAATTTTTCTCGCGTGTTTTGGCATTAAAATATGGATTGGATTGGCTGAAGGATGATAAAACACGTGAACATTTGGGAGATGCAAAAAGTAGCTCAACTGGTTAGAAGGCAAGGAAAGGTGAAGCCATTGAGTGAATGAATACAACAGAGGCTCTAAGAGCTCTGGTTGTTTGGCTCTCGAGTTTTGTCAAACAACAACAACAAAGCCTTACTGGTCCCAACAGAGGTGGGTTGTTAAAATAAGAAGATAGAACCAGAATTACATGTCTAAACTTAGCTTGTAGTCAGATACAAAGGATATAATAGGGGCGGAGCCAGGATGAGCCTCCAGGGAGGGCTAATTAGTGAAGAGTTAGCAAAAATCAAAAGATTTAATGATAAAATAAAGACTAAGCTACAGTAATTAACACTTGAATTAACCTCACCAGGGCATCCCCTGGATCCGACCCTGAGGATATTACTCCTTACTTTTCAACTTCACGGTCTGATTTCTTTCATCTCAGGCAGAATTTGGATGAACTTGCACATGTCTTGTAGACTCTGTTTACTTTTGGAATGAGCATCAACATGACAACATCTGTCTTCTCAGGTTAACCGTGTGCTTCAACATGCCAATAATATCCTATAGATTCCATTAAGATGATCGTGTTGTCTTTATACACGAGCTTAACTTTGTCAGACAAATCCCAATTTGTGATTTTTAAACTATTATTATGCGTGGACCTGGATTGCTTTATAGGTCTGGTTTCTTGTTTTTGTGTTTGGTACTGAAAGAATGAATTGGTGATTATGGTCTTAGATTCCATATTGAGTTACATTCTTTTGTGGTTCATGAAGTTAATGATCTGTTTTAACATCTGCTGTCACTTTTGTTGTCAGAGTGGCCTTGAGTTTGTAATTTGCAATTTTGCGAGAACTTGTGAAAGATGGTTAGCTGAAATATTATCTTCAACCTTTGTTACATTGGTCACTGGCTGCTGAATACCTTATTTTCATGCAAGACTAAGGGTTTCATCATGAACCTTGGGGATGCCTTGCAGTAGCTACTTTGTTTTGTCCCAAATGGCTCTATTTAGTTCCTGTTGTCCCATTTAACCTGGTGTAAGTCTGTACTGACACTGGTGGCATCGCTGTGCATGGTTGGGTTAGGCCCTTGGTTGCCTTGATTCCGACTAAGAACTGTTTGAACTGGTTATAGTTATCTGTTAAGGGTAGAACTTGCTTTAATTTAGATGCATCAGAATGCAATTCGGATTTTGCTTGTTGTGGAAATGTTGTATAACTTGTGTGACATGTTAATATACATATTATGCATTTTTAAACGCTGACCCCTCTGATCCTTACTGTTCCTAACTTTATGAGGGAAGTCAGAGAATGGATTCCAACAAATGTTTGAATTACATGGGCATATTTCTAAAATTATCCATCACAAATTGTATTGATGAATTTTGGTATGCTGGTATTGCAGTTGAAGCGAGTTCTTTCTATTGCTCCATTCAATATACAGCAATTTTGTTTTTTCTTGACAAAATATACACCAATTTTGTGTACACCAGCAACATAGAATTAACATTGGTTTATTGTTTTTCATCGTTCCAGCTATTCACTTGTATATAGCTCATATATGGTTGATCTTTCTCCAGATACTTTTCAAGAGGTAAAGAGCAAGCGTGATAAGAAAAAGGAGGTCAGTCGAGTATCATCTTTATTTCAATCTGCCAATGCTCTTGGTAATTTCAGTTTGCCTGATAGCCAACTTGTTTTTTCTAACATTTGAGAATATGTTTTATTCAGTTTTTCCTGATAGCTCTAGTCAACTGGTCTCATAAAAAGAGGCTGTAGCTTATCTTCAGTTACCCATATTATTCTTTTGTTGGATATATAGAATCAATAATGATTGTTTAGTATACCATGTGTTTAAAATCAGGGCTGATGTTTAACTCTGCTAATCTTGCGTACAGTATCTCTTGATTAGCTTTATTGTGTCTTGCTTTAGTCTTGAGAACTTACATCAGTATTTACTGAATTTCACATAGGTTAAAGAAACCCCAGAGCCAAGATCTCGAGGAGCAAGTAACTCCAGTCGATCCAGTAGAGGTGGTGTGGACCGTGCTGGACGAAGCAGTTCAGTTCAGTCTGGATCCACTGGCACTGGTATTTTTTTTATTAAGGAAGTTCTACTCCATGAGTTTTGGCATTTGGCCACTCAGTTTCTCATCTTCCATTTTCAACCAAACCAGATTATATGGCTTCAAGGTCATCAATACTGGGACCTGCTGTGCCAGCTACGAATGCTATGCAGAAGCCAACGGTTCCTAGGTAACGAGTGTTCAGGAGCATGAAGTTCTGATATATCTGAGTGTTTGTATGTAGTAGTGATAACCTCTATGCATGCTATTCTGTTGCAGTTTGCCCGCAAACAAAGATGTGGTTCCTAATGGATCAGTTGGAGCACTGCAATCATCATCTAGTTTTCAGCACAATTGGTTTGGGGTGCCAGGTCAGATATCAATGGCTGATATAGTGAAAATGGGAAGGCCTCAAGTGAGGTCTTCTGGCAGGCCTATGGCTGCAGCAGACACATCGTATGCTGGTCAAACCCCATCCTTATCTAGCTCTGCAAGCACAGCCCTACCAACTACGTTTGACCAGGGCTTTCCTGCTCTCCCAGACCCTATTCCACATACTGTGAACTCTAGTCATGGTTCTGCTGGGAACAACCATACACATGAGAATGTTTGGTTTCCTCAGGATGAGCCGCCATCTGGAGCTCAGTCCACAGGCATTGAGGCATCCGGTGACCAGTCGCTATCTGTGGCATCACTGGACCAATCTATGTTGGTTGCCAATGCTGCTTACTCACAAGAAAATTCTCACGCAGAAGAGAACAACTCCACTGCAGTTAATGCAATACTGTCTTCTGAAAGACACTTGGAAATTGTGGAGGAGGACAATCATTTCAATGATGGGTTATTGCAGAACTCAAGTGGTTACCAGGCTCAAGTGCATTCCTATGTTGATGATGAAGGTTTGTGTTAAGAAACTCTGCCAGTTTAGGTCTCTTCTCTAGAACAGAATCTAGGAGCTCTATCTTTGGTGTCCAGTGGGCACCAAGCATATTTTACATAATATAACCAACAAATTTTGAAGAATACCATTTATTGTTTCTACCAGGCTATAATTTCAGTGTGGCTTTGCCTTTCACAAGAAACCCAAATTGACTATTTGTTTAGTTTTGCATTTTACACCTTGTCTCTTCTGATGTCTTCAAGTGCTACTGTGCTAGTGTATATTAAGATTGCAATCATCATCCTAGAAGAATCATGTTAAACTTTGAACACAATGTCAGATGCAACGTACATACTGTTTGTTTTATTAAGATAAGAAATACTTACCTTCCTGTTACTAAGTCGATTCTAATTGCAGTATTAATATCATTGAAAAGTCATGTTATTTGTAAATTTTTAGGTGCTATTTTTTCCTCACACCAAGATCAAGGTTGTTGCATTAGTGTCCTGAAAGATACAAGATCGAGACTTGTACTTGGATGGAAGAACTTGTATGTGTTGTCTTAAATATATATATGGTCGATAGTATCACAGTTTCAAATGCAATAGCATAATTGTGTCATATAGTATGTATCATGTCGATATGATTTGATACAGAAATGTGTGGTCATACATACCCAAAGTTTGTGGATTGTTTTGAATGTACAGTGCAAAGTCTCAGCCCACAGAATTTAGTGCAAAATCTCAGCCCACAGAATTTAGCTGTGAGCTAATTATTCTTGTACATTGGAGCTATGATGACCTAAGCTGGTTTAGGCTGTTATGCATGATTGAAATCATTGGTTCACAGATTGCTGTGACACAAATGAGCCACAATCTAATTGTGCTTGTTCACAGATTGCTGTGACACAAATGAGCCACAATATAATTGTGCTTGTAAATTCTAAACATGGACTCTTTGACCATGCTTTTGAACCTTTTCTGTTTGTTTCACAGTTGGGATTTCCAATGTTGATGCGGAATCAGCTGCGGCAAACTTTCAGCATTTAAGCCTACAGAATGAAGATATAGCTGCAACCAAGTCTGCTGAAGATAAGCCTGCGGTTATACTCCCTGATCATCTACAAGCTTCAAATGCAGACTGTGCTCATTTGAGCTTTGGTAGTTTTGAATCTGGTGCCTTCTCTGGCTTGCTTTCATCAAAGGTCCCAACAGGCAGTTTGGAGGAAGACGAGGTGCATATTCCAGATGATTCCCCATCAGTTAATCAAATAGATGCCAGGTGAAAACTTTTTTCCTGCAAATTTGTGATTCAAAATACGAGATATACACTCTTCTGATGATGTTGCTTTGCAGGAATCAAGATTACTATGACAACGATGCTCTAAATTCTTCAGCAAATGAGGATGTTGAGACAAAAATTGGTACTAACATGGATAACATTGATGGACCTTCAGTTTCAGAGTCTGATGTACTGAGGCAGGGGCCCATAGATGTGCCTGGTCTTCAATATGATCTGCCATCAGTTTCAAGTCATCCATATTCAAACACAACACAGCCAAGTACAATGGAAGACCCACAAGGAAACACACATGCACAACCCCTTTCCCATTTTTCTGGCTTACTGGTACATTTCTCTTTTTCTCAGAAGAGATAGGATCGCTGACAGTTCTATTA
This sequence comes from Hyparrhenia diplandra, assembly GCA_015847255.1. Classification (NCBI taxonomy): domain Eukaryota; kingdom Viridiplantae; phylum Streptophyta; class Magnoliopsida; order Poales; family Poaceae; genus Hyparrhenia; species Hyparrhenia diplandra. Next base: position 343,203 of record JADLZK010011433.1, on the reverse strand, counting down.
TGATGAAATAAGAGCTAGAAACTTAACTTCACCTGTTTAAAACTTGTTCTTTTGATTTGTTGCCTTGATCACAGAAACATTAAGTTGACCAAAATTGAGCTTCTTTTCTTTGATGAAGCTACACATTTATCTGTTTAGCTTCGGTTGAGGACGAAAACAATATTGTGGATGTTCAATAAGTCTTTACTTGCTATTTCTATTGCATTAATTGCTTTAATGTTTTTTTTTTTTTTAACAATTAACAAATATCCAAACTGGCACATATATGGCATATGTATTGCTCTGTTATGTGCCAGTGTAATGCCTGGGTCCAATCTGTAGGTGGGCATGAAGCTATTTGACCTGTATGAGGCATACTATAGTATCAGTAATTCTGTACTCATGCTGAAGAATGTAGCTACTTTGGTTTCAAATTTCAATACAATAGTATTAATATGCCAAAAATATGTGCCTGCCTTCTGAAGGTTGTAGCGCGGAGGATGTTTACATATATTCTCCATTGGATGTTGCTATCAAATTGATTTATATGTTGCCTCATGGGTACCTTAAATGTCCTAATGTTTGTTTGAATACCGTAACTTGAAAATTGGAATTAAAATTTGGTATCAGATTTCTTACAATGATGACAGCAGTGGAATGGACTTTATTGTTTTACTATCTTCTTGGCTAGTTTGGTGTTGTTTTGTCCCCCTTTCATAGTCCTTAATTCCTTATTTTTGCTCTTCTGATATCTTCTTGCAGCAAGCAAATGCCCTACCCAATAACTTGTTGGGGTCAAATCTTACCCCTCTTCGGGAGTTTGACTTCTCACAATTGCTTCATTCACAGTCAGCTACAAAGTATAACCCACCTGTTGCACCTAATAATCTGCCAGCAATCTCCATGCAAGAGGTAATTCAAAATTTCAAATTTTTGATATGTTTCTGTATATTTTTTATCCATTGTGTAGTACAATGGAACATATGGTGCAAGCTTTTTAGACATTTCTGTTTTTTTTTTTTTTTTTTTTTTGCACAATCCAAATTTCCAAGTGTTAAGAAAAGATTCCCTTATTTGTCCATGGAAGTTTGTGGCATGTTTGTAAAATGAATCATATGATCATGTAACCTGTTAGTTTGTACTTTTTTGTCAGCTAGATGTATACATGTTGATGTGCTGTTGCTTCAATTATCTCATTGCTGCAATTCACTTTTTTGGAACTTTCTCCAGACTTTAAAACCAGGAGGGTTCCCCAACACTCAATCTACGCAACATGTTCCCAGTACAAGCATTCCATCTGGTCTTCCTCTCCCACAACAATTGCCTGTATACTCTCAGCCAGCTCTGCCTCTTGGGCCTTTTACCAGTCTGGTTGGCTATCCATATTTACCTCAGAACTATTACGTACCATCAGCGGCCTTCCAGCAAGCCTACTCAAGTAATGGGCCTTTCCATCAATCTACTGCTCCTGCTGTGCCTGGAGCTGGTATGAAGTATTCAATGCCACAATACAAGAGCAGCCCTCCTGCTTCGAGCCTACCACAGCCATCATCACTCTCTGGTTATGGAGGGTTCGGAAATGCAAATAATATCCCTGGAAATTTCAGCTTAAATCAGGGCACTCACTCTGCGCCCACAACTTTGGGATTTGATGAAGCTTTAGGCACACAATTCAAGGACCCCAATCATTATGGAGCTCTACAGCAGGTAATGATGACACGATGCTCTGGTTAATCTTCTGGTGCCCTTGGTTGGATCTGTAGCCTTCTTTGGTTGCATGAAGTTTTTTGTGTCTGTTTTTGTTTTGGGGGCTCATTTCATTCTGAAGCGTGCTTCTTTGTTTCCATGTCAGAGTGATAATTCAGCAATGTGGCTTCATGGAGGCGCTACTTCAAGAACAGTTTCTGCAGTTCCGCCTGGTAACTTCTATGGTTTCCAGGGCCAGAGCCAGCAGGGTGGCTTCCGCCAGGCACATCAGCCCTCTCAATATGGTGGTCTTGGGTACCCAAGCTTCTATCAGTCGCAGGCCAGTCTGCCACAGGAGCACCCCCAGAACCCCACCGAGGGAAGCTTGAACAATCCCCAGGGGGTACCATCCCAGCCATCGCACCAGCTCTGGCAGCACAGCTACTAAACCTTCTGTGCTCTCTTGGGAGATGCCTCTCTATGCTGCCAGGTTACCTGCAAGCCTTGGCCCGCCGCGCCGTGAAGCGAGCAGACTAGCTGAGCTGCCGTCTTGAGCGCTGCTGAGCAGAGGACGATCCATCCAACAGCGATGAAGTGTGTTGTTTTTCTTTTCCTTTTTTTCTCTTCCAGTTGTGTGTTCTGGAACTAAATTAGGCTGTCGTGGTTTTTACTTGATAGTGAGTGGTGTTGCAGAGGTGCTATCTTGTAACGGTAAAGTCCTAACTCATCTAACAGATCTGCCTCTCATACCCACCCCTGTAATGTGCCATTTTGTTCTTTATGCCTAGAAGCTTCTACATGTTGCAGCTACACTTGATATGCATGTATGCTTATGAAGAGAGTGGGTGCTGCTAGACTGCTACATATTTCCCATGGGGGGTTTTGTACGATTTGTGGAGCTTTGAAGATCCCAGCAATATTAAAAGTCACCAATCCGGTGGACTCAACTGGTAGCCTACTATGCTCACATGCCATGCAAATGGTGACCACTGCAGTAATTTATAAACCTGCTATGGTGTTCTCGAGCGAGTTTTAATGGATCGGCAGCAGCGTGCCATGCAAATGGTGACAACTGCAGCAATTTGTAAGCCTGCTATGGTGTTCTCGCGCGGGTTTTAATGAATCGGCAGCAGAGTGTCATGCTGTCCATATAAATTGAGCTGTAATGTATGCATTAGGGGTTCTTGCGCTGAAATTCCAGGACTATTCTGACAAAAAAAACATCGTCAGAAATTTGGAACACCCTTCCTTTTCCATGTTATTATATATGAATGATTTGATATATGCTTGTCGAACAATTGCAGAACTCAAATGAGAACTAGGACTAACTAGCTCGATGTCACCCCACACGCAAGGTATTGCAGACAATTCAACCTTTACCAGCAAGCACGACACTTGTTTCTATCACTAGGGACTAAGATCTCAATTGTCGAACATGCCAATTTATAAGTCTGATGCCCTATCTTAAAGAAAGTAGCAATGGCTCGCTATGTTTCCTCGTCAACGTGTTGTTTCAAACTGCCAGGCAACCAAGTACGATGATGAATTCAACGTCCATCTCAGGGAAATTACTAATTAGCAAAGTACAATGAGCTATTTTTCAGCAAGTTAAACTCATACTCAGGTGAGGTGACCTCGAATTTTGACTTCTCCAACGCTGTATACATTTACCCAAACAAATACGAGTTACATATTGTGAGTGGAGTACATAAAACAGGACTGCTTGGGTTGACAGATCTGAGTTACTTCTGAGACATTGGCTATGTAGCTTTCTTCCTTATAATGCCTTCTAAAGTGAGATCGTTGATCTTCGCAGCAAGGATGAAATCGTTACTTGTTAAACCTCCTATAATAAACACAATAAATGATCAATACCAGAGCAAAGGCATGCCTCAGTTTTTTAATAGAAACTAAGTTGGCTGGGGTTTCCAGCTCACAATTGAAGTGCAATTGCATAACATTGACACCCAAAACAAGCTCTAATAGACACCTAATGTGGTGAAAAAAAAAAGACACCTAGCGCTAAACCATTAGTCGATAGACTAACATAACAGTTCAGTTTGATCCTATAATCCTACAGTATATCACCTAGTGCTAAACCATTAGTAGATAGACTAACATAACAGTTCAGTTTGATCCTATAATCCAACAGTATATCTCCATCCATTGTCATGAACTTTAACAGAATAAAGGATTCAATATAAACAAGTGATTTTATCATTTTTAAGCTTTAGCATACCTTTCCCTGGGCAAATTTGCAATTGCAAAGTCCTATCCTGAGCTCATACTTTTCTCTTAAAAGTTTGCTTGAATAAGTTCCTTAAAAAGAATATAATGTTTGATTGCTTTATGATGTTTAAAACCATATTAGATATCACAAAGCAAAAGAAAAAAAAAATGTGGGTCTGGTTATTTGAATGGGAAAAATTGCAAACTGATTGATAACAATGTTCAAATCCTTGAAGTAATAAATTTAATGATGGGACTTGCCTGGTCATCAGACTTATTGTGACCAAGGTGATGTCTAGTTTTGGAATGAATAATTTGAAAAAGAAGCTAATACAAGTGATTTGCTTAAATGCCACATAAATCAAAATAAACTAGAAAAAAAAAACCACATGAATAACTTACTGACAGAATGAGTCCAAACATCAATTTTCACATTATTCCAACCAACAAGATGAAGATCTGGATGGTGACCTGGAAAAAAAGGCATATCTGTTTGAACATAATGTCCTCACTCCTCACATTGTTATAAAAAGAAATTCTGCACCAATTTATTAGATTCTATGTGGACAGCAAAACTTACGACCAGATTTTGGATGGTTTCACTAACTATGAAACTTTCACAGCATGCTATACATAATTGTAACGTGTAATGCAACTAGAGTAAACACCCTGTACAGTACATTGATGCGAAGTAGCTTGCTTCTGACATCTTGTATTTATGAGGGAATAGTATCTCATGAAATATTTCAGTTTCATTCATAGGAATTCTAGAATAATTCCCCAATTTTACTGCAGTTCAGATAATAGTCATAGGAGAACAGGCAGTTAGATAACTACATTCTACAGATAAAAACGGCTGAGTTGCAGTTTCTTGGATTGATCCTAATTGTTTGACAATATAGGTGAAAGAGTTGACTATTGGCCAAAGAAATAAAGACAATAGGTAATTAGAAGAAAGGAAGGACCTTCTTCCTCAGCGATAGCAGCAACAAGTTGAAAGAACTCAAGTCCTTTAACAAAGTTCTTCACCTTCCATGCTCTATGTAATTTCAGAATACCACCTTCAGTGATCAGTTCCCAACCAGGCACCTGTTTCCAGGTATCAGCCAATGGAGTAGTGATTAGGACAAGATTAACCAAATTTTCACTGCAAAAAATATACAAGATCAAGACCTGTTCAAGCAACATTTTAGCAGAATCTTCTGACATAGGATGTAAATCCTTAGAGTTGCATGGAACACAGCTTTTCATTGCTAATTCTGAAATAACAAACATTAGATTATTTAAAGATTGCGAGGTGTAGACATACCATTAAAGATTGGAAAAAATATGTTCACAAGAAGAATATGATCCTAAGTTTCTAACATATATTTTTTTCTTATGAAGAATAAAATATAATGCCTTTGGGAGTATAAAAGCTTTGCGCCATTATGTAATTAATGCATCACTATTTGTTCACAATGGCCATAAGAAGGTACCCTAACTATAACTCAGGAAGTACGATCATGCGTGCACGTTTATGATGTGCTTATTATTGTCTTGCCTCTTTTACATTTCAAAAGAATTCATTGAGAAGGATTACTTCAAATCTGAAAACAAAATCACTACAAGATAGATATCATGACAAAATATAGAATGGTGTGACTTTTCCATGTCTTCTCATCAGTGATAGATTAAGATGCTTACAAATGAACCTTAGTATGTATAAAATTAATGGAAGCATTAATGTATGCATCAAATCTGTGTGCGATGAATTTTAGTCAGTCAAATTTAAAGAACCCAATGTACATGAAGATGACCTTGACTCTCAGGGGAGCTATGGCACCCTCTTTCAGTCAAAATTTTATTTTTGTCTTGCCCTCTAGTGTCCATCTGATAGAAAGGGCTGCAAAAGTAGTGATGCCTGCATTCAGTAAACAAAATATAAAAAGCACACACAGGATATGAAATAATACCATTTATCAGGGACCTTGAAACATAAGAGCCATAGGCTTTCAAGGCAATTTGGTGGATAATCATGAGTTCAGAAAATCATAGGTCCATCAGCACAGCTTTACAAACTTGGTTTGCTAGGTCAATCTTGCATCGTTTGCACATCTGGCCATGCATATAACAGGCATGAAAAGGGCGCTTTTTGATTGAATAAAAATGTTTGCAAAGCTGTGTCTTCAGTAACATACTCCATCGCATTTCTTCAGTAACATATCAAGTAGTGTAACAACTCTTTGGTTCACTAAACAGATCGTTGTACACACAAATTACAAATCCCGAACTCCACATGAAACATCAATTCTTAATCCTTTCTTGAGTGGGTTCTTTTTTTTAAAAAAAAAAATCGAAAGACCATTCTTTCAACTTAATAATCTGATTATAGAACAAAAACACTATATGTTCCTGGGATATGAGCCAAATGGCACTGAACAGTTCTTTAAAAAATGTTCCTGTGATCCCACTCTCTAGAATTAATACAGACTTCGCTGAAGTTCTTGCACCTGCATAGCAATAGCCACTCGTAGGGCATGCAGGCGCACCGCGCACGCATACTCAGAAAGTTGTAGGTAAAACAAGGATATACCGTACGCACCCAAGATGCGAAGGCTTCCTGCGGACGAGAGGCCAGCGAGAAGCTGCCTTTGCCTGCACGGCCAAGAGAGAGAGGCACATCAGTAGTGCACGGGGGGTGTTTGATGATATGCTTACACGGAGATCGGAGTAATCCTCTGACGCGATCGGAGTAATCCTCTGACGCGCACCTGCCCTACGTAGGAGCGCGATAGGAGGAGACGCGCGTGCACCGTTGCGGCCCGGAGCATCGGTGGTTCCCGGGGCTTCGCCGGAGCCGGAGCCGGAGAGGGAAAGCGAAGTCCGTTTTGCGTGGCGCCTGAGAAGAGCAAAAGATCCGAGAGGGACGGAAGGACAGGCTGACGTCAGACGATTGGGCGGGCCGGGCGGGCCGATAGAAACAGATTTATGCCAACCAGCAAGAGCATGCCGCAGCCCATTTGGCACTGTCACAGCTAATGAGCTAATGCACAATCAGCCGACCGACTGTTTTATGGCTGCTCTGTGCTGCCACGAAATGCTGCAACCAGCACAGCCAATGGTTAAAAAAGTTTTTGCCCCCATCTTTTCTCCCTCACACATTGGCTGAAGATTGGGATATTTTATTCTCCTATGGGGTACTTCAATTTGAGGTTAATTTTAGCATTCAGTATTGGTGCTATTTTCAAATGCTTTCCAAACTGACTTCAACTCCATCAGAAAAGTTGCTCCACAAGATAAGTCAGTGCCCATTTAGCAGGAGCCCAAATCCTACCAAACTAGCCCTGAGTCAAAGGGACATACATGTCTCTTATAAGTTATTTCGTATCTTAGCTTAAAGGATTCACACTCGTCCCTTATACCCCCTAAATCATTATTATATTCAACATGATGCTACTCATTTCTATTGTAACCATTCCTACTTCAAACAACGAAGGGATGTCGGCACTATCTCGTGCCAACATCCTGGCGCCACAGGGCATCCAAAGAAATTGTGGAAGGTCATTGGTGTTGGTGAGGTATTGTCCTGCTATCTATATGATTAAGAACTTTCTTTCTAATATGTATGCCATTGACTAAAACTTACATCCCTAATTTAACACCTAAAAACCCAAATCATGTCAATGCTACTATCCATAAATTTTATTTTCTTTCATGCCATTATTTATCATTTATCATATATTCTTATAGTCTTAGTTGACACAAATCTTAAAATAGGTTGTTGTGTGACGATTGGATCAATCCATGCTACCAGTTGGATTATCACCGTTCTAGATCCCATTTGACATGTTCATATGTTTAGCCAAACAATTGTGTATGGAAATTTAACATTAGCACACGAACGCCCTGACTTTTTTTTTTTTTTTTTTTTTTTTTTCACGGACACCAGCCACAGTTGCCCCGGAGAGGACAAAGAAATTTGTTGATAGAACAAAGAAATTTGTTGATAGACTGCCGCCGGTGATCGCGGCCGCCATGGACGATCCAGCTCCCAGCGCACGGCGGAGCCCGTTTTGCGCAGCGCTCGCGCTCTAGCTTTGGGGTTTCTGAACGACAGTACTATGACGCACTCTAGCATCTGCGCTAGCGTTTTTTAGTGTGTGGAAGTTTTATTTTTGTCTGCATTCACTTTCCACGCATGCTTTACTCGTCGCTGGCTAGCTAGTACTAGTACTTTGAGCTCACAGAAACTGGTGCTCTATCTCAATCAATCAAACGGCTCATCAAAGACGGCCCAAAGGATCACACGGCTAGAAATCCTTCTTCCACCGCTCCAACCACGTCACTAAAAAACTATTTCAGAATATATGTCTCCACGTCACTATAATAAAGTTGCCCCACGTAGACGCCTGACTCCACTCTGCTCTCGCGATCACGCTTCCAGCCCTCACCGAACAGTGCAGCACGCCAGCACGGGTGGGTGGTTGCTCCTGCTCAGCGCTCATCAGGTGAGTGCAGAGTTCTTCGCTTCGGAATTTGGGTTGGGCTGTACGGAATCGCAGGGTGATTCCAACAGATTCTAGCACTCGTGGTATCGATCTCGGTCAGTTTTGGTGGGTTTTGTAGCGGCGGTGGATTCAATTCAATAAAACCGAACCGCAATTCCGCTATTTTCAGTTCGCTGAATTTTGCGTGTTTAGCTCTGGTTTTTCTGTTTTTTGTTAGTATGATCTAGTATCCAAAAATCTCCCCAAATTGGTGATAGTTCGAGCGGCTGTTGCGATTTTTCCTAAACCCTTCCTTGACTCGCTTTCGCCTTGATCACCAATTTTGCATTAATCGCTTCCTCATCTTAATTCGTCTTCCGATTTGCAGCTCGCCGTGCAGCCATGGCAACCGGCCGCGTCGCGCTCCTCCTCCTCCTCCTCTCCGCCGCGCTGATGCAGGCTCTCCTCCCCGCGCCGGCAGAGGGCTTGGTCCGCATCCCGCTGAAGAAGCGGCCCGCCGACAAAAACGGCCGCCTCCATTTCCATGACGACCGGCGCCGTGGCTTCCTCGGCAGCAATTCCGCCGCCACCGCCGCGGCCTCGGAGAAAGCTGAGGCGGAGGGCGACATCGTGGCGCTGAAGAACTACCTCAACGCGCAGTATTACGGCGAGGTCGGCTTCGGCACGCCGCTGCAGAAGTTCACCGTCATCTTCGACACCGGCAGCTCCAACCTCTGGGTGCCCTCCTCCAAGTGCTATTTCTCGGTGTGCACGGTGTTGGATTCTGTAATTTGAGACTGTTTTACTAACTCTGTCCTTGTGTGTGGCTCTGAACTGAAGAAATGCCTTTCGGGTTTTTGCTGCAGATGGCTTGCTACTTCCATGGGAGGTATAAGGCCAGCCAGTCGAACACTTATAAGAAGAATGGTTTGTGATTTCGGTCCTCCTTTTGCTTTGTGGAGATTAGTAGTGTATTGCTAATAGTAATATATATATGATCTATCAATACTCTTTCAATGCCTCATGTAAGTTAGTGGCTATTTTGAGTACTCCATATGTTCCAAATTAGACTTCACTTAGGCTTTGTTCTAAAAACATATTGCATGAAGAATCTAACAGAACAAATTTAATGTTCTAAATGTTGGTGGATTTTTCTACATTCTCATTCAAAGTTAAAAGAAGTTTGATCTAGGACAAAGTCAAAATGAACTGATTTGGAACGAAGGGAGCAGTTAATTTGGCACAGCTACTTCAGAAATTTTAGCTGGATACTGATGTACATAAAGTATTTTAAAGACATTTTTGTTATAAAGCTAGAATTGTAGTGTTTGTGGAGTGACATGCGGATATTGAGAAGCTGAAAATTTTGAAATATAAGAATTATGTATGCTTATTTAAATATATGTCACAGTACTCTTCCAACACTTCCACCCCTTTCCAGATAATTGGTATTAGATGCATTGGTATCTCTGAGTCCATACCGTAACACCAGTATTGTTTCAAGGTAGGCATGAGCTTCACCATCAGGTGGCAGGTGCGACACAATGTGGAGGTAGGGTTGGCCACTGGTGTAAGCGAGAAAAAGATATATTAAGTAGCTCATTTTTTTCATGAATCAATTAAAATCAGCAGTATTCCTTTAAAATGGATACCTTGACTATTTGCACGTGAATGATGTGTACCACTATGGATTTTTCATGCTAGTTTTGCCCTTGTTCACTATTAAGCTGCTTGCTGTCCATTTGCTGTTGGAGAAGTAATAACCCATAATTTCGGGGAGATCAAAGATTCAACTCAAGTTTGTTCCAGTTATCCTTGAGGGATAAACAAATATTACATGGCTGTATGTTATTAAGCCACAGTAAGATGTTTGGTTAATCTGGTTGTAATTCATCGCTGCGCCTTCTTGCAGGGAAATCTGCTTCAATACATTATGGTACTGGTGCAATTTCTGGCTATTTCAGCCAGGACAGCGTGAAAATTGGTGATGTTACTGTGAAAAAACAGGTTTATTTGTGTCACCATGTAAACATTTGTTTTATGTTATCTGGTCATGTACATCCTTTTTTAGAATATGCTGATTTTTTCATTGTTGTGTTAGGATTTTATTGAAGCTACGAGGGAACCAGGCCTTACTTTCATGGTTGCAAAATTTGACGGCATTCTTGGGCTTGGATTCAAGGAAATCTCAGTTGGAAATGCTGTACCTATATGGTGAGGAAGTAAATATATATGTAATGTCTGTATGTTTGGTAATATGTAAATTGATATGAATGCTCCCTCTGTGCAACCTTATGGTTACTAGATCCAAATAATGTCACTCCTTTTTTTAAAATGAATTGTTTTGAAAATCTGGTAACGACTACATCTTGTATATTCTGCACATCTCCCAATTTGTAGGTACAACATGGTTAACCAAGGTCTTGTTGATGATCCTGTTTTCTCATTCTGGTTCAATCGACATGCTGATGAAGGGCAGGGAGGTGAAATTGTGTTTGGAGGAATTGATCCTAGTCACCATAAGGGAAATCATACATATGTCCCTGTCACTAGGAAGGGATACTGGCAGGTGTACATCCACTTCTAGTTCATTGTGTAACTATTAAACTTTGAACATATGCACTGGTAACAAACTGGAAAGAGATACTTTTTGCTGACAACTTTGACCCATGAATTGATCTCTTGATCTCTCATTTGCCTCCTACAGTTTGATATGGGCGATGTCCTGATTGGAGGGAAGTCCACAGGTGGGTTTATCATTGCTTTCATTAGAACATACCTGTATTTAACACAGAATGTTTCTACTTAATTTGTAATGCCTCTCTGTTTCATTAGGATTCTGTGCTGCTGGCTGTGCAGCAATAGCAGATTCTGGAACTTCGTTGCTTGCTGGTCCCAAGGTGTGTTGTGTACTTTGTTTGGTTTTGTTCTTACTTCTTAGAAAGGAAAACGGGTCTATTACATCTCATCCTAGAGGACTATTAACTTATAATTGCTTTATTTAATGAATCCCAACCTATGGAAATGAATATGATTTCACATTTATTATATTAATTAAGGAAATGAGCCTAGTCAATTGGATAGGGTGGGAGGTGTGCATCTCAACCACCCAAGTCCGAGTCCTGTACAACCGAATTTGGTTGTTTACTTTCTTTTTAATGAGAAACACCTAGTTCCTCCTAGGTTGGATCTCGTTTTACATTTCTGATATTATATATCTCGAAACACCTAGTTCCTCCTAGGTTGGATCTCGTTTTACATTTCTGATATTATATATCTCTGATAACCAAAGTGACCAAGTGATATGCAGAAGTTTGACTACTATGTTTAATGCTTAAAGGTGCCTTTTTATTAGCAAATAACTTGTGCACTGCAACAGTCCAAAAGGTTGATTTTTTACTTAGTGCTTCTCGGTTGTTACAATGTCATACTAATGAGCTAATGCGACAGTAATATGTAAAATAATATCTACACTATGATCGATATTTCTATCCTAGTGGATCCATTGCATTTTTTTTCTCTGTATTTAGTGAATTCTGTGGATATGTAGGCCATAATTACTCAGATAAATGAAAAGATTGGTGCTGCTGGGGTAATCAGCCAAGAATGCAAGACCGTTGTTTCTCAATATGGGGAAAAGATCCTAGATCAACTATTAGCAGAGGTTTGCACATTTATAAAGCATGCTATCCTCAAGCTTGTGTCATAGTTTTTTTTATTATATAATAGGCATGTCAAAAGGATGCTAAATTTTCTCTGGGCTAACGATGCAGACACAGCCAGCAAAAATATGTTCTTCGGTTGGTCTATGTACTTTCGATGGAACTCATGGTGTTAGGTATGGGTTGTGAAAATAATAATAATCACTTGAATTTGAGTGCTACATGATGATCAAATATCATAGAAAGGGTGAACTGCATGGATTTAGTGATTTACTGTTCCATCTATTTGTGTGTTCTCACATTGTATGTCTGTGTCTTGATATCTGAGATGTGACATATAGATTTGTGCGGTTGTATCCAACAATGCAGTGCTGGTATCCGAAGTGTGGTAGATGATGAAGCCGGGAAATCAAATGGTCTCTTTAATGATGCAATGTGCAATGCCTGTGAAACAGCTGTTGTATGGATGCAGAGCCAACTTACACAGAACCAAACTCAGGATCTAGTGTTGCAGTACATTAATCAAGTTAGTTTCGTAGCTTGTAATACAAATGGAAGAATCAAACTTAGTACAACTCTTTAAATGTTGCAAAAATGGTTCAACTTTGCAGCTATGTGAACGGATCCCTAGCCCTATGGGAGAATCATCTGTGGATTGCAGCAAACTTGCATCCATGCCTGACATTGCCTTCACCATTGGGGGCAGAAAGTTTGCGCTCAAACCAGAACAAGTACTGCTTCTTCGCTGCTGCTGTTGCCTTGTTTCTATGTGGAAATTCCATCTGGATTACTTATCAAGCTTAGCGAGCATAATCTTTTTCTTGAGTAACTTAAAACTATATACAATTGTTAGAATATCTTCCTCCCACTATATCCCTTACATTAAAAATATATTCAATTATTTCTATATTACCTTTGAGTTAATGAGAACACTAGAGGTACTTTTTCATGGAATCGTAGTCATGCAAGTATCAATACAACAGCATTCAAATTGTTATATTCTGCTACTCTGTTAGGATTTTCAGAAGACTAGTCTAATTTCCCCCCTTTCATTTCTGTTGTTCAGTATATCCTGAAGGTTGGTGAGGGAGCTGCTACCCAGTGCATTAGTGGTTTCACAGCTATGGACATTCCTCCTCCCCGTGGTCCTCTCTGGTAAACTGTTCTCCTTTGTGGATTCTTATTACAGCCTTTCCCATCCAAAATAAATACGTGAGCCATCATCTAGCTTTCTTGTTTTTAATCATCTCTCATGTAACCGATGCAAAGTTGTTAAGCTTTTCCAGATTTTAAGCATTATTTATGATGGCCGGGCTCTACTGTTCGTGGAAATTTCTCCCCAATTTTTGTTGCGTTTTACTGATATAGTCCTTGTTTGTAAAATCTGAAAGAAAAACGAATGAATGTTCCTCAGTCTGAAGCTGACAATTTGGTGACACAGGATCTTGGGCGATGTATTCATGGGAGCCTACCACACAGTCTTTGACTACGGCAACCTGAAGGTTGGCTTCGCAGAGGCCACATAAGGTGGCTCCCATGTCGATCGAACTATGTAATGCAAGCTTGTATGTATATTCACATGATCAATGATGCTTATGTGATCTGAGGTTATAACCCTGTCTGTTTCAGCAGGCTAATGAATTTTTCGAGGCAGGGTTTCAAGCTAATTTCGTGGCTGTTGTGAACTTGTGAATTGTGATGTTTGTGCTGGCCTCTTTGAGTATTGAAGATATATGCTTTGGCTGCAACTATTTGGAAATGGGTCACTGGGTAACCACAAACGTGCATTGCATGCTTTTTAGTTTGTCAGCAAGGAACAAGATGACAGCAGCTTACAAGGAAATTGAATGATCAGCACCCAGCAGTTCATAAGGTGGATGGGAAACAGAACTATTTTTCAAAAAGAAGGTTCTCTACCTGAGCATTTTTTTTGGGTCGGGTCGAAAAAAAACCCGGTTATTTTGGGCTAAAAAAATTCTACCCATGACGTCCCACTGGGCAAGTCGGGCCTAGCTTTTTTGGGTCGGGCTCGGGCCCCGGGCTTGGCCGGGCTGCCCGCGTATTTTACACTACAAAATAGCTAAAAAAAAGTGTTTCGGGTCGAGTTCGGGCCAAGGAAAATTTTATCGGGCTTCAAGATCTCTGTCCAAACCCGGTCTAGTAAGGTTCGTAGGCAGGTCAAAACCCATCGGGCTCGGACCGGGCCTGCGGGCCGGGCTAGTTTTGCTCATGTATATTCTCGCCATAGCAAGACGCTGCACTTTATCCCATGGAAAAAGTCTGGATTCACTCCTCCAACTATCACAAAAGTTACTTTTCCTCCCTCAACTTCGAAAACCGGACATATCACCTCCCTCAACTTTTCAAACCATGCAAATTACCTCCCTCGAGCGGTTTTGAAGTGGATTTGCTACAGTAACCGTGGTTTGCTACAGTGCCAGTGGGTTTGCTACAGTCACGGTGTCTTTGCCTTTTCTTTTTTAAAAAATTCCGATTTAATCTTTAAAAAATCATAGTAAATTATAGAAAAATCATAAAATAAAAAATCCAATTTTATTGGAGTCCACATGATTAGATCTACACAGTGAATATATAATATGATATGCTTCAGTACAAAGTTTTTTGCTACGAAGGTTTTGTCTTTTTCTTTTATATTTATAATTCGTAGTTTGCAACTTCTATAATTATTTTGTTAGACAAAAGCACACCATATTATATATTCACCGTGTAGATCTACTCATGTGGAGTTTAACAAAATTGGTTTTTTTTATTTTATGATTTTTCTGTGATTTACTATGATTTTTTAAAGATTCAACTAAATAAATAAAAAGAAAAAAAGACAAAATCTTTTTAGCAAAAACTTTATACTAAAGCATATCAAATTATATATTCACTGTGTAGATCTAATCATATGGAGTCCAACAAAATTGAATTTTTTATTTTATGATTTTTCTATGATTTATTATAATTTTTCAAAGATTCAACAAGATTTTTTAAAAAGAAAAGGTACTGGTACTGTAGCAACCCACTGACACTGTAGCAAACCACGGTTACTGTAGCAAATCCACCTTCAAAACCGCTCGAGGGAGGTAATTTGCATTGTTTGAAAAGTTGAGGGAGGTGATATGTCCTGCTGTTTTTTAGTTGAGGGAGGAAAAAGTGAACTTTCGTGATAGTTAGGGAGGGAATCCAGACTTTTTTTCCTTATCCCATCGTCGGGTGGTGCTGCGAATGCGAGCGAGGCCGAATCGGAGGCCCAGCCAATTTTGTAGCTTATCATCCAGCTGGGCGGTGGCCGACACTGTTGGGAACAGCTGCTCCTTCCACAGCCTTTGCACGTAATTTCTCTCCTCTCGTGATCCACAAGAACACTTAAAAACATGCCACGGAGGACGACGCCAGATATAAGTATAACTTCTTGGCTCCCGGATGAATCTTCAAATCATCATCTCGAGGAGCCATCGATGCACACACACACTCAGTCGCCAGTGTTGCCACACACGTATTACGACCCCAAACGCACGAAAAAGACGCATTCTTGGTACGAGACACCCTGATCGGCAGCCCTTCACTTTCAGTTGCCGCCGCCCTTGGCGCCTTTGCCCGTCTTCCCTAGCTGGACCTTGCGCGCGCGCAAGAACGCACTGACAACTTTTCCAGTGGTAAAGATGAGTTTGAAGGGTTTCGTAAAATGTTTTAGGTAGATTCTCACGAAAAGGAATTTACCTCCTGCTGAAAGCGTTTGGCAACTGGATTATTGCCTATATATTGGAAAAGGAATTACCTACTATTGAAATTCATGTGGCAACTGGATTATTATCTAGTACAGTACTATTGAAATCGCTTTGCAACTGGATTTAGTTTCTTAGAAGAGTTGAAAGTCTCGCGTTTGGGCTTTCTTATAAGCCGAGTTATAAAATAACTCTTTTCAAAAAAAAGAAGAGTCGAAAGTTTTGAGAAAATAATTGGTATGAAACCACGATTTTGGAATCGATTCTCTACGATTCATTGCCTTGCATGTTTTCTAAAAAAAAAAAAAAAAAAAAAACATTGCCTGAGCTTGGCACCGCTTCTAGAGATTCCACTAAGAAATTCTTATATAAAAAAAGTTCTATACAATCATGGCCCCTAAATATCCAAAAATGGCTCGAGGTACATTTCGTGAGAAAACAGTTTTCATAATTCATCGCTAAACAAATACACATATAGTCATGGCAAGGGAGAGAGCAATCTTCGAACCAACTACATATAAGATTGGGACTCTTTAAAGTACATTTCCAAAAGCTAAAGCAGCAGCAACAACAACGTTTTTGTCCTAAGAAAATTGAGGTAGGCTAGAGATAAAACCCAAAAAGAAACAAAGGCGAAATAAAATATATCTCTTTTTTTTTTCCTTTTCTGATCAAGCACCTAAACTACCTAGCTTTTTTTCCTTCCTCCTCATCTTATCGGCTCCGTTGGGTAATGATGATGATTCAGACGATATCTGCATACTGGGCATGACGATAATTGTGTCCAAACACTTCATATTTGCATACTGGGCATGACTGTTTTCACAAACAAGAAAAATTCAAGTTCAGAAAAAAAAAAATAACGTCCCACCTGAGTCCACTTACAACAAATATAACATCCCACCCGAGCCCCACTTACAACTAGTAGCTCTCAAAAATTTAAGACTGTCCTCACTCGTGCGCATTGCTCCAAGCCAAACACACTGAACTTTAGAGTTGCAGCTTATTGGTATAAGTATTCTATCAATCTTATTAAGCCCTTAGCCGAAATATGATTATTCTAACAATTTGTTATTGCCAACAAATAGCAAGAGAAGATGATGCTTCATCATCTGCAGATTTACCTTGTTGATCTTGAGCCATTTGGTGACACAATCTGCGTGGTAGTGATGCCTGCACGGCAACGTTATCAAATACTCTTGGCTTCTGAAAATGGACACGCAGATAGGGCAGCTGCATGCAAACAAACCCCAAAAAACAAATCATGTGTTGTGATTGTGCATATGAATCGATTTATGACCCCAGCATATTTCTATTGTATATGTTTTTCCTACTATTCTTGAAACTTGTAATAATGTAAACTGAAAAAGGCAGCCATACTCCTGATTGACTATCGTGTACTTCCATGGCCGCAGACGGGAGATTTGTTCATCGGATAAACCTCTGTACTCCGTCCCCACAGATTCTACAAGTGCCACTCTTTGCTGCATCACCGCAAAAAGGGCAGGAAATCAGTGGCCTTCCAACCCAGGTGTAAAGTAAAGGTGCACATTACATCCATAGTTCTATTCTATGTTGTTCACAGGCTTTACATGTCACTTGATAAGTTGGGAGGGGAGAACATTCGATAGCCACACACCTCATAAGTCAGTTTGTCTGGATCATCATCATTATAAGTCAGTTCGTCTGAATCATCATCATTACCGTCTCCATCCTCCTGCCTGTCAGCCTGCAGACACAATTATCAGAATCTTCAGTTCTTCACTTTTCATATCTCGGAAGAATAACTAACTCAAAAAGATAGATGTTGAGCCTGCCAAGTTGAGCAAGGTTCTCCTTCGTGTTCAAGAAAAGAAAAATAAAGGGTAAAAAGCCATTCACCATTTCTGTTTTAGATAACTAATTAAGGAAGTAGCTAGAAAGATTTTTTATCTCATAACCTCAGTGCGGATGAACATTCTGCAGCCCCCGGTCATATTTACTTGACATTCAGGCGTGAAGTAGCCTACTATCTTTCCTTCCTAGTCTAAATTGTCAACTGTATTTTGACTCAGTAATAAGATCATGTCCAGATCACCTAGACTATGAGTTTAGTCAGCTAAACTTTTGGTTTTTAAAAATTAACCATCTAAAATAGGTCTCATGACTAAAAGTTGGCTGGGAGACACATAAAGTCCATTTTGCCCTTTGTTCTTCCTTTTTGTGCGCATAAAGGGATAACGTAAAGTGGGTACTCTAGTATTAGGTACGATTGGAGAATTAATGGATTAATGGTCCCCAATCCCCATTGAGTTTCAAAAAAATGGATTAATGGTTAGTTTATGGTGTGTCTAAAGTTAGTGTACTTTTTGTTTCTTGTTTGAATCGCTTATAATGGACTAAATTTTAGATATAAAGTTTAGTCCTAAGATCCACACCAGATCTGCCAACAAAAATAGATTCATTTGACATATTTTAATTGCAATTCCTGTATGCATTAACAAACGGGAACTACCGATGTGACTCTGTTGTTTGATGTTTTTAACCCCCCCCAAAGAAAAATAGTTTGGTGCACCCTCCGCCACTGCATAAAAGGGATGGTTATAAGTATGGATGACATTGAATGAATTTCCTCTAAACTTACATATGTTGCCGATGAAGCGTAGATGCCAGTTTCAATAAAACCATATCTACGATCCATTTCATCGAGCATCTCCAGTATACTCTCTGCACTTGGTCTCTTCACTGGGTTATCGCTGGTGCACTTTATGCCTATCTCAGCACATAGCTTTACATGTTCCAACCATGAGCTTTCCTTTGATGTTTTGAATCTAGATCTCCAACTCTCAAGCACCTAAGAAAATGGCAATCATGAGCTAAGGTTTATCAAAGAAATGGACTGCTAATGTTGGCATGGAAACAACACCAATATTACACTTAACGTGGTTCAGGAGTATTTAGTATTTCGCAGTCAGTTTTAGCTATTGGGTATAATATATATATAACCTAGATGTGATATGCATTTGATCACATAACAAGAAACTGTCATACCTGCAAAGAACAATACAGTCAATCGTGTGATTATTTTCTGTATGTGTTTTATTTCCATCCCTTTGGTTACTATTGCTCGGTTACTGGACGCTCCATTTTTTTTTCAATTTGCAATACTTACCTGATGCTTGGAAAAAATATGATTTGTTTTGCAATCACTTTGTGATTTATACTAGAAGATATACATTAACTTTTAATACTGTGACTTTTTTCTTGAAGGAATCTGTTCTTACATTCTGAATGTCAGGATAGCCCTTTTTCCCTGTCAATATCTCTTTAATTATAACACCAAGACTATATATGTCTGACTTGAGTGTGATTTCTCCATCACAGAATTCTGGTGCCATATATCCCCTGCATAATAATTTTTTATGGTCGGCACAACTTGAGAGAGAAACGATAACACAACATAATTCATACAGAAAAATGCTTAGATAGCTTACAGTGATCCA
Source organism: Hyparrhenia diplandra (assembly GCA_015847255.1). NCBI lineage: Eukaryota > Viridiplantae > Streptophyta > Magnoliopsida > Poales > Poaceae > Hyparrhenia > Hyparrhenia diplandra. The sequence continues at coordinate 323,965 of JADLZK010011433.1, read as the reverse complement.
TATATATTCAAAGTCATAGCCCGTGTTTGTGTTCCATCAAAGCACTTTGAGAGACCAAAATCAGCTATTTTAGGCACCATGTGCTGATCCAGAAGTATATTTGCAGGTTTGAGATCAGAATGAACAATATTCTGTTGATGAAGATAATGTAAACCCCTGCAAATTCCCTTAATTATCTGGTAGCGTGTCCTCCAATCTAGTCCCCTTGAAGCATCTGCAAAGTGGAGTACTGTTAGAGGAGCATGGCCAAGACATGCGGTGGACTGGGCAAAGGGGGTGTGCGGAGGAGGCAGCATGCAGGAAGGAGTTAGCCATGGCTTCTTAGGATCTAGAGTGTGGGTTTGAGTGGCTGAGTTTGAGTGGTTAGGGAGACAAATATATATAATTGGCCTATGAATGAACCAGACAAGAGATTACGCGGCCGGCGTTCCTAGCGCCCCTACAGCCACAGCCACCACCCTGCCCTCTCTTGTTCCTCAATCCCCTCAGCACAACAACGTCCATAACAAGTACACATTCTAGTCTGGAGTACTTTTGTATTATCTACAATAGTACTTTCACTCGGTAAAATACAATATAATTTTTTAGATAGTGAAGGTAATCTATGTCCTCTGTACCATCCAAGGATGACTCATAGAATCATTTTATCTTTTAAAACATGGGCATAAACCTTGAACGATAATGGAGCAGTCATACACCACCACCAAACCAACTTAAGGAGCTTATGCTATGTCCCAACAAAATTCAAATACACTACTAGAGAACCGCACATTACAACCTATAAGTTGCACGGATACAGATACGCGTATCAGTATCACGCCAATACGGATACGCGAATACGTCATTTTTCCAAAAATAAAACCCCGATAGAGTGATGACTGATTTCCAAGTAGTGATGGAATGGATGTTTGACGTAAAAGAGTACTCAACTTCAATATGTCTCTAGGAAGAATAATCACAAAGTAAAAGGAATGTGTATTATGGTGTGATTTTGATTCCCCACGTACATAATAGGATGAAAAAAAAAATAACATACCATTGATATAGTTATTAAGCCCACCCTTTGGCATAAACTCAAAGCAGAGCAGCCTCTGTCGCATGTCTGCCATGACTGCCTTCCCCTTGTACTTTTCCACTTTCACTTGTGTGTCACCGCAATATCCCAGGAATCGTACTATATTGTTGTGCTTCACCCCTATCAGAGTCGTAACCTCCCGGCTGAAGCTCTTGTCATCCATATCAACTGATGGAGACAATCTTTTTACAGCGACAATCCCATTCGAAAGTATTCCCTGGAATCACAATAATGTTGCCTTTCTTGTCAACATGAAGAACACATACGAGATTTTAAGTCAACCGTACGTTGATAAAAAAAAGAATGATTATGGTAGAGTCACTAATACGTACCTTGTAAACACTTGCAAACCCACCAATTCCAATTTTTTGATCATCAGAGAAATCGTTCGTGATGGATTTTAGAAGCCATAGTGGCAGATCTATCGGGGCTGCACTTGCATCAAGTAGCATACGTTCCAAGATATCACGTGCGCCGGTTTCACGATCCATAGTTGTAGCATAAAGAACGAGGTAGTAATAACCAATTGGTAAGATTTGCCCTGAAACATATATGCGTGTAGGTGGAATTGTCAGGAAACACAGATAAATGGAGGCAAAAAAAATACACAAAAAAAAACTTCTGAAGTGAGACTTTGGCGTGCAAGAATGCCAAAGAAAAAAAAAAAAAAGAAAAAAATTCTAATTCCTAGTGTAGCCTTTTTGAAGCTCTCATATATGTAGCATCTGAGATGTAATCTTTTTCTATAAATTCCCATAGCTATCTTTGTACTACAATCAAATTTGTTGATCCAGGCTTCAAGCCTATCAGTATATACTGAAGCCCATCAATATATATAGGTGGGGGAGTATAGATTTCCAACGGGCGGGCCGTGCCGTGTACTGCCTTCGCCGTGCCGTGCCGCTAAGGCACGTCGTGCCCTCGGGCCGGGCCGCACCGGGCTCCGTGCGACCTCGAGCCCGAGCCCGTCCCACGGGCCAAATCGTGCTGCCGTGCCGTGCCGCCCCCGTGCCACTGCTGCTAAGGCACGTCGTGCCCTCGCGGGCCGGGCCGCACCGGGCTCCGTGCGACCTCGAGCCCAGGGCCGCCCCACGGGCCAAATCGTGCTGCCAGTGCCGTCTTGCCCACGGGCGATTTTTAAAAACACTCAAACATGATCATTTTTTACACAGATTTCAAGATATTTGTACAATATTATACCAAATATATGTATAATATTATACCAAGTATGAAAATATCGGGACTAATATACCAAATATGTACAATATTATCACTAGTATATTTGCCACCGGGCCTCCCCTTTCTTAACGTGTCTTGGCGGGCCGTGCCCGTGCGTGAGGGGGTCGGCCCAAGCCCGCATCTGCTGCCCCGTGCCGTGCCGTGCCGGGCCCGTCGACCACCGGGCCGTGCCGTGCTCGGGCCGGGCCAAAACAGCGTGCCTCGTGCCGTGCCGTCGGGCCGCCGCATGGAAATCTATAGTGGGGAGTAATCCTGGCCCCCCGGTGAATCTTAGAAAAAAACATCACTACTGTACTCCGGAGAAGATACTGAGGCTTCGACTGAGGTCGCAGCTGCCTTTGCAGAGGTCAACTACAGGCCTTCATCATCGGCGCACGCAGAAGAAGCTCAAACAACAGTAAACAACAGCAAGCAGAACTAAGTAATAATCCGCGGACTTGCCTTGTGAGTCAGCAAGCAGAACTAAGTATCCGCGGACTTGCCTTGTGAGTCAGCTTGGTGCGTTTTGAACGCAGGTTGTAGTGCCTGGCTTCAGGTGGAGAGCAGGAAGAACTGCGTGACGGTGCCAGTGTGGGCACCGTTTAGGAGGAAACGATGAAACTTCTGCTTCGCTGCAGAGAACGTAAGTACCGGCGTGTGAGTTGGAATGAACGAGGTTGGGAAAAAGGGAACACCAAATCCTGGCTAAACTGGACGAAACCAACCTGGAATAACCGGAGCCGGCGAGGCGAGAGGCGATGACGCCAAGGAGCGGGTCGGATCCGGCGGGGACGACGGTGAACAACCCCAACAGGACGACGGTGAACAGCCCCAACAGGACGACGTGATGGTGGGATCCGGAGACGGGGACCGCTTCGGGAAACTGCGGCGGCGTCTCCGCGGTCGGTGAGGGGTCATTTCCCCGTGGCTGTTTGGAAGTAAAACCTGCAAAGGGGCGTCCGCTCTTGTTACTCTGACGCGCGGTTCAACCGTGGAAGTGTGGAACCCGCCCCTCAGCTAGGCGGATCGACGGAGCATCGAACCTGCTAAAATTGCTGTACCAGATCCAACTACGCAGTGCTATGCTGGTAGAGATATACTACGCACCCCAAATTCGAAGTTTTTTTTTTTTGTTGGCAAAATAGCCAAAATCCTCCTTGAACTTTTGTCAATGGACCAATTTCGTCCCTGAACTCTTGCAAAGGACAACTTGGTCCTCAAACTCCTGTTTTTTGATCGATTACGTCCGGAGATCCACGACGTCGGTTATCGATCATGGAGAACCCGTTTGCCCTTATTCTTGCGAGCCAACCCCTCGGTCGCCGCCTCTACCGTGATGTGGGAGGTTGAAATCTCATGTTTTGGTTTTGATAATTGATGACAGTTTGTTATGTTAATCTTTTACTCTAAGTGTCCTTAAAAGATAGGATTCCATGGATGACGTAGAGCAACATGATCATGGACATGGACGTTGATGATGGACATGGTGGATCATCGAGCTCACGTGGTGGAATGGAAAAGACCCGAAGATCAAGGCAAATGTATAACTTGATAGAGTTTGATTTCGGTGATCAAGACACTATAGAGAATGTGATCACATTTTGGATAGATAGCCGACTATCAAGAGGGAATGTCACGTCTAATCCGATGATGAAGTGCCTTTAGGTTCATATTGAATTGCATATGCATTTAGAATCTAGTGCACTAACTTCGTCTTTGAAATTACTTGTGAAATTGCTAACACACTTGCACATGGAGATGTACACGTGGTGGTGTTGGCACATTTGCAAAGGCGGCGTGATTTGTAGGGTTGAGTTGGGTTTGGGAAGCTCGGTGGGATTCGACGCTTTTGAGAAAATGATATGCTTATTTTCTCTTGCGCCGGATGCAATTTGTCGGAGATATCTTGCTAACCCTCGTGCTCAAGTTGGTTTTACTTGTTGGGTAGCAAATTGGAGCAAAGGCGACAACAAATCGACGAACTCGCGGGGGCTCAAGGCGGCCGGACGCTAGGGAGCGGCCGGACGCCGCAACACCCTCAACCGGCGTCGGTTGGCTAGAGTCCCGGTCGATTCGGTAAGAAGGTCCGGAATCGGCACTTTGGCCGACGGGCGTCCGATCGGCGACCGGACCCAAACGACCGAGCGGCGGCTTGGGCTCGATCGGTGCTTTGTCGTTTCTGACCGGAAGCATGACCGGAAGCATGTTCGATGCGTCCGGTCACTGACCGGAGCGTCCGGTCGGACGCTGTGTTGTTTTGAAGCTCCAACGACTCTATTTTGGATGGAGCCTATATATATTTGTGGTGGCCGGGACTTTGAGCTCCCTCTTGCACATTTGAGCATTCTAACTCTCTTGTGAGCCGAGAAAACTCCCCTCCACTCATCTCTCTTGTCTAACTTCAATCTTTGGTGAGATTGAGTGAGATTCCAAGTGCATTGCATTGTTGATTGCATCTAGTGGCACTTGATTCTTAGAGGAGCTACGTGATTCTTGTTATCTTGAAAATTTGCTTGGTTCCCTAGCGGCTTGGAGTTCATGACGGTATTGAGCTCGATTGGTGATTGTTCGAGGTCACACCAGTGGACTTGTGAGGGGTTGATCCTACCACATGGGAGATTCGCGAAATGAGTCACGGTGGATTGTTTGTGGCTTGTGGATCCCCTCTTGTGAGTGATTCATTGAGCTCCCACCGTGGGATTTGGCATCGGCCATTAAGCTTGTGAATCATCAAGTGGGTGTATCGTCACAACGGGGACTAGCGTGCCCGCAAGCACGTGAACCTCGGTGAAAAATCATCGTGTCAAGTGTGCTTTGCTCGTTGGAGATTTCATTGACATCGGTGATTGACCACAACCCCTACTCGACTCCTGTGGTATTGTGTTCTAGCACTTCTTTGCATTATCTTACTAGAAAATTACCCACTTTTGTCATTATTATTATTAAAGATAAAGATAAAAAATAAATCTATTATTTTAAAATCTAACGATTTTTCCTACCAGATATCCAAATTCATCTACGTGAGAAGAGAGGGGGCGCCGCCGGCCAATTGACGTGTGGTAGCCGAGCCAAGGAAGCCAAAACTGCATGCACGTACATCTACAACATCGTCCGTGCAGGCCGTCTTCTTCCACATATGTATACCTCCCTGGTGTGTACAGCTGCAGGCAGCAGGTCCGCACTCCACCCACTCTCAATTTCTTTGTTAAACTGCTTGCTGCTCTCGATCAATCGGTGATGTCTTTGTGCTGTTAGTCTGTGTCAGGCTTGGTCGTGTGGTTTTCGGTTGATTGCTTCCTGGCGACCTAGCGCGACGTGCGATCCAACAATGTTCCTTTGTTATATATCTTAAGATGTTTCTTTGACTCCTCTTTCACGATATTGCTTGCTTGCATAATTAAATTGTACTATGGGGGCAAGGCGAGTACTTATAGGTTCGGAGTAGTACAACATGGATATAATGAATGTTCAAATTTGAGGGTGTTTAGTGTGGCCTGTAGGGTCGTAGTGATCACCACGAATGAATGTTTGAAGCTGATTACTGTGGTGTGTGTATATGTGTACAAAATAGTTTGCAGCATTAGTCTGAAGGTTCTGTCATACACTTTTCTCTCATGCTATGAACATGATATGATACTTTTCTTAACGATATGATACTTAATGACTATTAGGTATAATTTTCATTTTAATTTTAATATCCTTGGATTACATCGCACAAATAAGTTCTGACCTAATCCTTATTGACCAAGTGTAATTTTTTATTAAATAATAATATTTTTTGAATTGTTGGCAGGGGGCCCCCCTACCTATTTTTTGTTTCAAGGGATTTCAACCCCACGTGCATGAGGAAACGAGTGTCGCATCTGACAAAAGGGCCCTCGACTGATCACATATTTGATCGCAATGGATGCACACAAGCTGGCTGTAGAGGGGAACACTAAACCTCAGCACTACATCAAAGGTACACAGAGGTTGCTGCTCACCAGACCTCGGCTCTACGTCAAGAGCATACAAAGGTTGCTGCTCGGCTGTGGAGGATTGAAGTGGATGCAATTATCCGGAGTACCAACTACAGGGCCTACAGGTTCTGCGTGAGCTAGACGGACAAGGATGACGCGTTCAACAACTTCTTTATGATCAACACCTCCTTTATCTATCAACGTCTAAAGCTCCCACAGATCATTGCAAGGTCTGCACCACCAAACAGGGGATCGAATACAACGCGTTGTAGAAGCGAGGAGGGTGATAGCATGCATGTTATCTCCAAAGTTGTGAAACCAATCTGATTTTCCCCTATTCTTGAACAGCTCTATGTACGCTGGCTGGTATTGTCATGATGCATGGAGTGGGCAGGAACACAATCAAGAACAACCCCATCTCTACATCAACGAACCACCGTAGCGGACAATGTTGAGAATAGTATGGACACCATCTGCAATGGCTCCTACCCCAACAATGATGCCACACGGAGAAGGCTAGGTGATGGTACACTATTGGTCAACCCCAATGAGGCAGGCGACACTACACCGACTATCTATCAATGAACACCAACAAGGAAGGTGATGCTACACTGACTACCTACCGGTGAACACCGATGAGGAGGCGATGCTACACTGACTACCTACCGACAAAATCATACCAATGAGCAAGGTGATGCTACACTGCAATGACTCCATCTACTTAAACATTACAGCAGCCAATGCCAAAATTATGGCAACGCGGACAAGCAGGTTGACGCTCCAGCTGCGCCAAGTCAACCTCACCTACTTACAAGGACGCACCACTCAATGCCGATGAAGTGGACGACATCTATGCCCCAGACGATCACTAACAAAAATACCCTAAATCTAGGCATGGAGCATACGCATGATGGAAGCCAACATACAGAAGGACATCAACTTCAAGAAAGGGAAGGCGAGAACATGCAGGCCACTGGCTCCGCGGCATCCATAACATCTACATCAACGCTATCACTGGTCGCAGCTATGGACTAAAGGTACGAATCCTACTAGATCTCATAATTACAATTAATTTTTCATTTATGACCTACATGATGTGATACTTATTGAACTGCAGTTATAATTTTCATTTTAATTATTGTGTCCTTTGGATTACTTCGCACAAATAAGTGTTGATACAATCCTTATTATGTGTTATGTTTTAATTAAAAAATGCACTGCTCAAACTGCTAGGTTGTAGTCTGTTCGCAACTTAATAATAGTGCCACTGAATTACCTTGAATTACATGCTAATGTTCCTAAAATTCAAACCTCCACAAACATAAAACATAATTAAACTAATCCAATATTTTTTTTTTTTTTGAAAAATATCCATCTCCATCATTATCAAAGATAATGCTTTGAGCCAGAGTTTGCATTTCAAATTACCCATAAAAGGCTTTTCGTAAGGCAATATAAAGTTGGAGATATATCTATATAATTTGTACCTGAATTAAACACCCATCGACCGTCACAAAACATTACCAAAAATCTATAGAATCTACGTTTAAATGCTAATATAAGCTATTTCAACGTCTATAAGTTAAAACCTACATTATTAAAAGTAATTATTTTTATACGTTTATCAAGCGCAGAAATATATCCTAAGTAAACCACGTAGTAACGACACTAACAGTTCACTTTAAGTTATAATAACACTCCACGAAGATAAATTTTGTAAGTCGTTGTCCAGAAAAAAGTTTAAACATTTTTGTTCTAAACATTATGTCATATGAATTAGTATGTTTATTTTAAGAATTATTTGTTCAAGAAAATAGTAGTAATAAAATACAATAAATTTAGCATCTTGAATGCCATGGTGCATGCTGTAACATTGACAAAACTAAGAGGGTAGCCTAGAATATCCTTATAATAAAATAAAGCAAGATTTTTTTTTTTTTACAACAAAGAAAATTTTTAGTTAATGATACAACACGCATTAGACTTTGAAATTAGTTCATGGAAGAATATATTACAAAAAATAGATCAAAAGCTAAAGGTTGAAGTATAGATTTTCATGATATCACGTAAAAGCCATGAAACCACAATTTATGCACTTTAAGTTTATGCTTCAACTAAATACATATGATGCTAACAAAGATTAATCATACAAATTATTACTCATGTGAACTGTAGAAGTAAAAGGGTAGATCATAAAATTCTTATAGAAATCTAAAACGTTATCCCATCAATTGGGTAGACTATACATAATCACCAATGTAAGTAATATTTGTCTTTTCTCAAGAATTAATAAAATTAAATTTGTAGAAAAGAATCACAATTTAGGTTATGTAAACAAAATAGATGATGCATCTGAAACGATTATAGTGTAAGAAAATGTTTCAATTAAATGTATATTGGAGATACACATAGGTGCTATGTAAAGAAGAAGAAACATATGGAGCACAATTCAATATAGACTACAAATTACCTATTATAGCTATTGTTTTATAATATTAGTGAACTAAAAAATAAAAATATCTTTTTTTTTTCTTAATTCTTATATAAGTTAATGTCTCAATAGATTATAACCCGTGCGAGAGCACGGGTTGATGGACTAGTCTTTATAGTTTTGCATTGTGTACCTTGATTAGCTTGTGTAGCTCCTAGTGTTAAAATTAGCTAGTTTATCTTGATCACCTCTGAGTAACTTAGCAACCTAGCCTTTGTGTGAGAGTAGAAACATTAAGCTTGCTAGAACTGCTAGGTGGCTTCCTTAGTTAGTTTGTAGCACCAGTTGGTTTGCTTCGCCGTCTTATTTATTAACCGGGTTTGTCTAAGTGTTGTTGTAGAATTTTTAATATGCTATTCACCCCCTCTAGCCACTAGGACCTTTCGGGGCGTCCCAGGGGTAAGGCCTAGACGGCGGCCGGTGGAGCACGGTCCCGGGCTCGATCCACGGTGACACGAGCAGCGCCGGGACACAGACGCCGATGAAGAATGGCGCGGCGTTGACGGTGTTGTCGGGGCTGGGCACGACGCCGGCGCCGCCGGGCGTGGGCACGTGGTCGTAACCAGCCGTTCTCGTCGTAGGTGACGAGGAGCGTCTCCTCCCACCATGGCCCCGACCGCAGCCAGCGTACTTGAGCTGCAGAGGTTTCGGTAGAAGAGCGTCGACGGCAGGTACTGGTAGAAGACGCTGAACGTGAACCCCTCGTCGTGGAGCGCGGCGGAGATGGTCCGCTGCTGGAGGCCCGCCACCAGCGTCTTGGCGTCGTTGTTGACGAGCCCGTGGGAGGTGGCCGAGTGCACGAACACAGCCGGTTGTGCTGCGTTGATGCTGGGTTGGACGCGAACCATCGGTCGCACACGACGAACTCCTTCACCAGCTCGCGGGGTACACGGGCATGGCGTCGGAGCGGAACCCGCTCATGACGGTGTTGGACATGCCGGGCTTCTCCTTCTCCGCATGCTGCGCGAAGCCTGACATGGGTGGCGTCGGTTTGCCTGGCGGGCTGAGTGAGATGGGCGTCGTGGCGGCGTCGACGAAGGTCGTCCCGTAGACCTGCTCGTAGATGGCCTGGATGGAGAGGCCTGGGTCCGGGTCCGGGTCCACGTACCCGGCGCCGTCGTTGAAGCCATGATCAGATCAAAAGGTCGTGAGCTGTTTCCTGACGACGTGGACGTCATTCTCAGACGGAGGACGGAAAAAAAAAAAAGAGTTCGAGTACTAATTTGGCCTTTGCAAAAGTTCGGGGACGAAATTGGCCCATTGACAAAAAGTTAAAGGACGATTTTGGCTATTTTGCCAAATTTTTTTACTCTCTCTTCGTCACATCAATTTTTAGGCACACGTATATAGCATTAAATGTTGATAAAATAAATAACTAATTACACAGATTAGTTGTAAATCACGAGATAAATTTTTAAGCCTACTTAGCCTATGATTGAAAAATATTTAACAAATACAAACCAAAGTGTTACATGAGTTTGAGTTGAAAAAAATTGCATTCTAGACCAAGCCTCCGTATAAATTGTTTGTTGCTGCACATAGGTAACTAGACATCCAAGTGAGTTGCATGTGTGTCTCTGTACGAGTGGCCGGCCGCAGACGATGAGGCCGCGGCCGAATTAGATTATCCCATCTGAGCTTGGCAAATTACCTAGCGCGGCGGGCATACGCGAGAAAGCACGCACGCGCTGCGTTTTACACCCTCCTTCTAGAAATCATGTAGGGCTTTTGTGCCTATAAAAGTAGTATTTGTTTGATCAAATTTCTACTAAATACTATTTTTACTTCAAATTAATTTATTAAAAAATACATTTCATAATGAATATAATGATATTTATTTTATAACATAAGTATGGATTAACCTTGAGAAACTAAACCATATTACTGTCCTAGAATTACAATTTCTTTTTAGGACAGAGAGAGTACATGGACGTGTCGTGTCGTTGTGTCGAGTGTACAGAGATGGATAGAGAGGATCGTATATGTGCGACCGATCTGCGTTCTCGGCGGCTCGGGGGGCATTTTGTTCGCAGCGCATCGTCCGCATTAGCATGGTAGGGCGTTGTCGCGCACACGCGCCGCATGTTCAACGGTGTAGGGAAGGGACCTAGTCCACAACAACTCTATGGTCTCCTGCTACGCCGCCCATGGCCTCCGGGCTCACCCCCAACAGCTTCACCTTCAGCGCCCTGTTCCGTTCGCCGCCGTGCCGTCACCGCCCCCACATCGCCGTTGTTGACACTAGGCAGATGCTCGCGATGGGAGACCTGCGCACAGCCTCGTGCTCAGGCTGGGTCTCCTCGCGTGAAGTGGTGGTCTCCACCGCGCTGCCCGACATGTACGCCGAGTGTTCAAGCCGGGGCAACGGGATGAGTGGCAGAGGCCGGAGGGCCAAGGGGAGTCATGGGTCGACCCTAGTGTCAATAGGTTCATGATCATTTGCCCCTCTTTTGTTCGAGAAATTTAGATATGTAACCCGTTATTCGCGTGTCATTCACAATTTGACCCGTTATTCAAGTGCATTTTGAAATATGACTCAGGTCATGCGAATTATTTTTAAATTTGACATTTTCAGTATTTTCTCTATTTTTTAAATTTTAGGAGGGTGTTTTCACTGTTTAGGCCATGGAAAATGCCATTACTGCCCCTTCTTCATTCCAGGAGTTGAGTTTGCTGCATCCTAAATCCGCAAAGTTTCTTGGGCGACATATAGGGCATGTTTGGTAGAGCTCCACGCAACTCCAGATCCAACAAACCAGCTTTGCTTTGTACTTTTCCAGCCAAATGGTTCCAACTCCAGCAACTCCACTAAGGATCTGCTCCAAAAAAATGGTGGAGCAGGCCCCCAAATTCATGGATTTCATGGAGTACCTCAAGGGATGCTCCACAAAATCAGATTTGGTGGAGTTAGAAGAAATTACCCACCACTGCGACTAGTTAGTGGAAAATAAACGTTCATTTTTATTCCCTTCCTCTCCCTCGCGTACCCCCCAACCGATGATCAAGTGCTTGTTTGGCGTGGATTTAAGAAGATCAAAATGGGCTCAAGGCGAATGTATAACCATAGGGCCATTTTAATTTTACACTCAAAACACCATAGAGGGTGTGAGTGACTTAGGATTGATAGTCGGACTATCAAGAGGGGAAAAACGTCGGGACCGTCGATCCTCATGTGCCTCTAGGTTCAACATCATATGCATGCATTCTAATCTAGAGAGCTAACCAAACCTTTCAAAATGATTGCGAAAAGACTAACACACAATCACACGATGATGTACGCTTAGTGGTGTTGGGACATTTGCAAAGGTGGTGGTGTTTGCAGGGTTGAAATGGGTTTGGGTAGCTCGGCGGGATTCGACGCTTTTGAGAAAATGAAATGTCTATTTTCTATTGCGTCGGATGCAACTTAGTGGTGAAAACATGCTAACTCTCGTGCTCAAGTTGGTATACTTGTTGAGTAGCTTGGTGGAGAAGTTCGCGACATCGATGTAACACCCGTGTTTTTGCATCATTTTAAAATTCACTAAAAATTTGAACTTTTTATAATTATCAATTAAAACTTGATTTATTTCTCTGCACAATCCAAAACCGCTTTTTGAAAACCTTGCATCAATTCACCATATAGAGTTAATTAGGAAATGTGTTTGAACGATGGATGTTTGTTTGCCTGCTGGAATTTATTTTGGCATCAAATAAATTACCTTGATTTATTCATCACATATCCTTGAGCTTGCTCCATCCAAATAAATCCCCTTGACATCCCATCGAATAAATTCTCCGTTGATTACCCTCCACCAAATATTCTCCGTCGACCCTTTTCCCTTGAGTTACCAACCACTACCTCTCCATCAATCCCAAGCACCACATTTCCAAATACAAAATCCTTTCGAGACCTAGTTTATTTTTCTGAGAAATACGAAGCCATTCCATATACATATATATGCACGATATATATGGAAGTATACATGTGCATGAATATGCTCATACGTATATTGTGTACATATACACCAAGTATACTAGAAGAATTCCCCGCGCGTTGCCGCGGGTACGTAGGAGGAATTGTTAGGTTTGTAAACATTTTGATTTAATATACTGAAGAAATACCACAGGCACAAATGGGCACGCGAATTTACAGGTTGTGCAACAGAAAACAAATACTGTACATCTTCAGGTCCTTTTACATTAGCCAGTAAGCATTCAGATCATATTTTCACAGAAAAATAATGTATGCTATGCAGTTCAGGTATATATATCAGCAATAATTCCTGTCTAAGGATGGGTACAATGCAAATTTTTCCTGCTTCTTCACAAATAGAACCGAACCAAATGAGGTTCAGAACCCAAACCAATGCAAAAGCTAACATAAGAAAACCAAGAAAACCAACATACTTACACTTTAAACTGGCTGCAGGCATAATATATATAACAAAAAGCATGAAACATCGCTAATTGAAGGAATTTTCTGTAATATTCGTACCACTGATCTTGGTCCAAGCTGCAGCACATGTCAGTAATATGGAAGAGGTAGAAGCGCAATCAGTCATGAACGTCTGAACAATTCGTAGCCAAAGCAAGGGGATGGCAGACTCACCAAGTGTTTATGCTTGAGAGCAGGCTGGGGATAGGGTTGAGCAGCTGCTCGATGTCCTTCTTCTTATCAGTGTTCTTGACCTTGTCATTCTTGAGCGTGGCGAGGACCTCGTCAGCAGCCCCGGCAAGGACGTCAAGGGGCTGGCCGCCGAGCTGTTGCTGGATGAGGCTAAGGCCCTGTTTGGTTCCTACAGGGATTAGTGACTAATTTTTAGTCTCAATTATTCCCTAATTTATCCAACAACAAGACTAATGGACTAACTTTTAGTCCCCAACTAGTCCCTAGTCTATTAGCCTCTCTTGAGAGTCTAATTGGGACTAGTCTGTGCTCTTGTCAGTCGTCAACTCATTTGTGCACTTGTGCATGCACTAGTCATTGTCAGCTCTAGTCCCTCATTAGTCTTTTGAACTAAACATCTTTTAAATGAGACTAAAAATTAGTCCCTAGTCCCATGGGAACAAAACAGGCCCTAAGCAGGGCCTCGTAGGCGGCATTCAACTGTTCAGACATTACTTAGGTTTTGGCGATACTATTATACTCCTTTAACTATCGGCACATATGACGCCATCTCACTATTCAAACAAATTGTCACTGCAAAATGTCACATGTAAAAAATGCCTGAAATTTTGACTATCTGCATATATGACGCATTTAACTGTTCAGACAGTACTTAAGTTCTGGTTCTACGATTCAAGCAATAAAAATGCAGTGATGAACATGAAATGGCACATGAAACAGTTCTTAATGGTGATGACATTGGTTTATCCAGAGAACTCTATAATGATTATATTCCATTGATTTTTTTTCCTATAACAAATTATTTACACCCATTTAGTTCTTCACAGCCTTCACCCCTAGTCAAAAATCAGATTCCAAACCTGTTCAGACCCCAAATCAATGGCAATTTGGCAATGGGGGAGAAGAGAAGGAAAGCAAAAACCATTTGCTTCTGCTTAAATTTCTCCCTACCGACTATAATTTTTTTGAGTTAAAGGGCAGAGCCCCTGTCATTGCATTGATAAGCAAGGACACAAACGTTTACAACGTATAGGTGGGATTCACCTGTTCCTTATTACAGCTCAGAAACTCTCAATCTTTCAAAGAAAGACAGGAAACAAGTAAAGCATGAAACTGGTTGTGCAACCTGTCACGCCCCACTTTTAATGGGTCGTTAATTACACGTGTTTGCGCCAGGATCATGCCACAAACACGTCTGTTAGTCACAGATAATGGTACATAGAAATAGTAGTAATCCGAGCTTAATAAATATAGGATGGAAAGGGGCTTACAGTGGCGACGTAGGGTCACCTGTCGGGGTTGCGATATCAGAGTTGGCCAACCGAGAAGCGGTGGAATAACTATGACACTGCCCCGTACTCCACATGCAGACTTGTGCATGGATGAATTCTGGGCTTCAACGTCCTTCTCCTAAGCAAACATCTCGCGAACTCCTACGATACGCTGATCCTCTACCTTATCGTCGATCTTACCTTCGCATGTGTCGATATCTGTAAAAATAGAGGGGTGAGTACAAACGTACTCAGCAAGTCCCAACTGGGGGGTTGTAATTATTAAGGGTTTGGGCCCTAGCAGAGTCTCTAAAACTGCTCTCGCTAGTTCCCGGGTTATCTCATATCACCACCTTCACATTATCACAAAAGGTTAGTTATAGCTAATCATAGATGTTCATGCCTAGTATTCGCCCATTCCAAGGACGTGACTATTCGAATAGATTTAGGTGACTCTGCAGAGGTTGTACAAATTTCCCCACATGATAGGCACTGCCCTTACCATCGCGACTTGGCTTAGACAGGCCTAACGAGATCCGTACCCGCTTGGGTGCTACCCTAGGTGTATTGGTATAATCTTCACCACGACTTCTCAGGGGTTGGAAAGGATGACGCATCATCCTAGACAATACGGTGATACCAAATCACCCACGGCTTTACAGGTAATACCTTATTACCCAACCTATACTGTCACGCAACACACCCAATCATTAATCATAAATATGTGCACCTAGCACTGCGCCACTGCACCCAAACACTTACGTGGAAGATCACTCAGCATCCACGCCAACCGGACCATGGGGCCACTCTCCCCATGTCTGCTCCCAATAGGTCGTTCGCCTACTCCGGCCACCTTGGCTCCCAATTATACCTCAACCCAACGGGGTGTGAATCAAAGCCGTCCCATCTCGGCATGTGGCTGTACGAAATATCACACTAGGTAGAAGGTCTATGAACCGGTCCTTAGAGAGGCGAGTATCTCTCCGCAGGAATCCCTCATGGCGATTCCCGTAGTAATCCATCTCACAATGAATTACTATCACCCACCTCTTTTGTTGGTTAGGGTTCATTAGGCGATCTCATGTTATTCTTGATTACAACGTATGAGCGTAGATAACGTGGATGATTACGTCATCCGGCTTAGCTCCATAGCTACATTATCAGGCTCATACCTCACTATACTAGTCCAGTTATCATCTTCATCATCACTACTTACTTAAGGTCATGATTAGGGGGGTAAGGACTTGCCTGGGAGGTTCTTACGAATCGGCACGACGTCGAACGTCTCTAGCTTACTTCGGACGGAAGCTCCTAATCGGGTCGATGTAGAACTACGGTGCATACGTTGATAACCTAGCTTGAACTAGAGCAACCAAAACAAGCATAGAACATTATGGTGGCAATGGGTTAGATGCATAGAGCTAGATTTTAGATGAATTATGGAAGTCGTTTCACGCGAAACAGAGTTAATTTGCATGAGATATGGAATTTATAATATTAATCCCTAATTAAATCATTAGGGTAATATTATAATATAATTTTATCATGTAATAAAATAGGAACTAATTACATGATAAAATTCTATAAATCAAATAATGAATTTACAAATTTTCTGGGAATTTCTCTGGCACGGGAAGGTCTAGTTTTAGAACTCTGTGTACAATAGCCTGGTAGACCTAGCAATTTACATAGTGTACACAGAAAGGTATCCATACACGTGGGTGCCACGTGGGTCCACGTGGATGCCACGGTGGCTGCCACCTGTGCGCCACGTGTATAACGGGGCCGTCCCGTTGGCCCGTGACGGAGGGGGACGGCAAGGCGACGTGGCGCCTCTTTATTGGTTGGCGCATTGACGGCGTCATGGTAACAGGACGTCGTCGGGTTGGTTCCCACCCGTCGTCTTCTGCGGCGGCGCTCCGCCGAGGTCCGGCCGGATGTGGCCGGTGCTCCTCCTTTGCTCGCCGTGCGGGTCTCCTTGGATCCCTCCTGCCACCCTGAACTCGATGACGTACTCTGGAGAGGCCATATGGAGGTGACTCCTCGGCGGCGGCGTAGCGGACGGAGCTTGGCGGCGGCGGCGCTTGAGAACGGCCCTACATGGCATGATGAGAATGCGACACCATACGTAGCAATTGGACTCACCAATTTGGAGGTGGGCCGAGGAAGTCGACGACGGCGTGGAAACTCAACTAACGGCGGCGGCGGCGGACCGATTTGGGGCAAAATGCTCCAGCGTGGTGGAGAGGGGAAAAGGAAGAAGAGGGGGAGGGAGCACCGCGCGTTCTCCTGGCTGCGGAGCTCGGGGATGGTGGGGCGAGGTGAATCGGTGGCCGGGAGGGGGGTTTTATAGTCGCGCCGCGCGGGCTCTTGCCGGCAAGATTTTCTCGCGCCGCCTTGATATTTTCCGACCGCCCATGCCGGCCGCGGACTCTAGCTGATTCCAGCGCTCGAGCTGTCCTCCGTGTGTGCGTCCACGTGCCCGGCGAGCTGGCTTGCTTGGTGTCATCGCTACTGACGCCGGGTTCTGCGGCCACCATGGCGGCGATCGTCCGCCTCGGCTCGCCGATGCCGCTGTACCGATTGACTTGCGCCTCGTGGCGCGGGCCGTCCTGTCTTTGCTCCAGCGAGCGGTCCAGCTTGGCCTTGTCGCCGGTTGATGGCGGGTAGCTCATGGCGGGTGTGGCACGTCTTTGTGCGAGGTCAAGCGGCGGGCCGGCGCCGGCGATGTGACGTCTCGCGTGGGGCGCCGTGCCTTCCCCTGTTCGTTGGTCCGTGCTGCCATCCGTGCCTGGTACAGCGGGGAGCGGTAGGGCCATGGCGGTGCGTCGCGACGCTCCGGAGAAGAAGGGAACGAGGAAGACGACGGTGGGGTCCAGGTGTCAGCGAGGGAAGGAGAAGGGATGAGCCGGGCCTCGTTTTCCTGGTTCGCGGGTTTCGTTCGCAGGCCGGCCGTTCGCGCTTAGGAAGAGAGGAAAGGGAGTTGGGTCGGGCGGGGAAGGAAAAGGGGGAGGAATTGAGCCCGAGAGCTCTTTTTCCAAATTCCATTCCCTTTTCTATTTCCTTCTTCTATTTCTATTTCTCCTTTTCTATTTCTCATTTTCCCTTTGGTATTTCATGTGTGTAAATATATATTGTAAATGTTCTCACAAGTACTTAGATATTCCCATGGTTCACACATGAAAATATTTATTCATTGTACTTGTATAAATAAATATACACACACATGTTTCCCGAACTCTATTATCTCATGTGTATTTATATTGTAAATAATTATACAAGCACATATATATTCTCGTGACCTTTATTGATTGAGAATAATTATTTATTATGCTCGTAAAAATATTCACCTATATATTTTTAGTACACATGTGTGTCGGTATTTATTGTTCCCAGAATAATTCATAAATCATTACTTATGCAATTTCTTCCATAATAAAATCTAGAACTTACCTTGCATCCTTGGTCACCATAAAGTTCGACAAAAGGAACCTAATTTCCATATGGTGGGATTTTGAATGCGGGTTTTTCGAAAACAAGGTTTTGGTTTGGGAAAAATAATCAAGTTTTAGTTGTAACTTGAAAAGTTCAAATTTTTTGTGAATTTTAAAATGATGCAAAAACACGGGTGTTACAAACCAACGGGATCGATCAATCACCCAAAAGGTGGCATTAGCTTAGCCATTCAGCAGACTTATCCGGGTCCTTCCTTCGAACTCCATCTTGTTCCCTGACAGTCTTGCCTTGACCTCCGATGGAAGCTCACTGTTGTCCCAGTTCAGTGCATTCACAAACATATACATGTCCCACTTGTCTTCTATCTTGTTCAGCCACATAATCTTGCTTGCCACGAAGCTATCTTCTTCAACTTGGTCAGCTTTTCTCCAAACTCCAGTTGCCGCTCCACCGGGCATAGGATCATCCAAGATTGAAGCATTGCTGCGATACTGAATAACAGGTTCCTCACATCTAGCCAAGGTCCTTTCTGAAAGCATATAAAATTCCTTAGCTTCCATAAATCCCATAAGGCCCCAGCATAAAAAATGTTATGAACAAGGAACTTCTTATCACTAAGCCACATCTGACCTATTGACATAAAATCCTGACCAATTGATCTATCTAAAACTTTTGACATTGCTATCCAAAGCTGTTTAGCCACACAGCAATCAAAAAATAAGTGATGTCCTGTCTCAGGCTCTGAACAGAACAAACAGGATAGATCATCAAGTTTCTTTCTTTTATTCACATTATCTCTAGTTAAGTTTCTACCTTTAGACAATAACCACAAGAAAAAATGCACTCTAGGAGGTATTTTAATCTTCCAGAGAGCTAGGACATGTGCGGGTAGGATGCCTCTGTGATTCACAATCTTATACAGAGATCTGAGAAGAGTAAATGCCAGAAGTTTCAAATTGCCAGATCATGGAATCCTCTTCATCAGAAAAGGAAATAGTGTTAGCTAATTGGACTACTTCATCCCACAAATCCATTAGTCTTTGGTTGACACCCCTTCTAAATGTGCATTTCAAGTTAAGCCCATCCCAATTCTCTGCAATTGTGCTATTTTGTTCATGTACCAACACATAAATGTCCCAATATTGAATAGCTAGATGTAAGGTCCTAGATGGCTAGAGGGGGTGAATACCCTATTAAAATTTTCTACAAACTCACTAAACAAACCAGTTAGTATAACAAATGGCGAATAAGCGGTTTGCACTAGCTCTAGTGGTCTTGCAAGCCTTCTAGTAACAAGACTAAATATTTCTATGATCTCTAAGTCACACACAAAGTCTATGTCACTACTCTATCTAGTGAGCAATCCTAATAAGGTCCTTATGCTAGCAAGAACAACTACACAAGGCAAAGCTAGCTCTCTACTCAAAATAAACTAGGAAGGTAAATACAAGAGTTAGAGAGATATACCAACTCGTAGAGGATGTCAACCAATCACCGGGAACAAGATGAACAATCAATCACACGAAGGTGATGATCCACACGCCAAGACAATGAACAAGTCGATTTGTTCACCCGGAGTTCGCTTGTACACCGACAAGTTACTCTCCGGTTGTGCCGACCAACACAAGGATGGTGTTTGAGCTAGGCGGTGCCCTTGCTAGCCTCAACACACCACTCAACAAGTGTGGTACCCAAGACACGAGCAATGTATTCCTTGCACTTTGTCTTCCCGACGAGGAGTGTGTGATCCTTTCACAAATTAACCGGAGGTGGCCAAGAAACAATCACCTCTTCTTGCCAACAACTCCACCAATCCACCAAGCCGGCTAGGAGCGGTGCCTCTAAGAGAAACGGGAAATCCACCGTCTCACAACGATCCCCAAGTGCCTCTAGATGCAAGAACTCGATGCAATGCACTTGGATCAACTCTTCTCTCAAGAATGAAGCTCAAATCAAGAATGAGAGAGGAGGGAGGCTTGCTTGCTTGCTCAAAGGTGTTAGGAATGATTCAAATGTCCAAGAGAGAGAGCAAGGGGCAGCCAAGGGGGTATAAATACCCCACCCACGAAAATGTGGCCGTTGGGAGGAAGCCCACGGTTTTACAGCTGACCGGCCGGTTGCTAACGGACTCACCGGTGAGTCCGGTCGGTGGGTCCGGTCACAACCGACAACTCGAGCGATGACTCGACCCCGACCTCCGAAGCGTCCGTCCGCGAGTCCGATCGATGATTCGGTCACACGGAAGCATCCGGTCATCGCGTCCGGTCGGCCCTCGGCCAAACCGCGACTTACACCCTTTCGTAATTCCGACCGGACCGCACACCGGTGCGTCGGTCGAAAGCCTTGTGCTTCCGGGCAGTCGCGTCCGGCCACGCGAAGCCGCGAATTTCCGTCGTTTCGTCGTCGTTCCTTCGCCTTTGCTCCAAACCGACTTCCGCCACTTGATTCTTGTTGCCGACACGTCGAAGAACACCTCGACACCATGTGTTAGCATTTTCAAAACCATTTTTCGACAAGTGCGGAGTTAGCTCTTTAGGTTAGAATGCATGCATATGAATCTTGAACCTAAAGGCACGTGAGGATCGATATGTACGAAGGTTTTCCCCTCTTTATAGTACGGCTTATCAATCCTATAACCACCCACACCCTCTATGGTGTCTTGGGTGTGAAATCAAAAGCCCTATGGTTATACCTTTGCCTTGGGACCTTTGATCTCCAAACCACACCGAAATGGATGCTTGATCATCTTTTGGATCACCTCAATCTATCCTCCATGATCATCATGCACCAACTCTGGCACGACCAATCTCCAATCTAATCAAACACTTAGCATCGAGAGATTAGTCCTTAGGTGTCACTAATTAGCCAAAACCAAACTAGAGATCTTCAATCTCCCCCTTTTTGGTAATTGGTGACAACCCGCATAAAGGTTTTATGATTAATGTTTTTGAACATACAACGGTTGTCCAAGCATTTTGCTTACAATCATAGGATTGGACAATCATCATAGTTCGGTTTTGGTAGCATGAGCTCCCCCTACATGTATGCCACGAGTTTGGAACGAAGCATTGCATACATATATGAATATTGAAATTGAGGGTGAGTTATGTTACCAAAATGATGCTTAGGGTGAAAGAAATAGACCTTTGAAGCGTGATACCAATCGGAGTTGCGCCATTTTCACCATACAAGCATCAAGGTAACTAGATTTTCATCAAAACTCAAAGTACCACGTGAGATCACATTAAGAGCAAGGTACTCGATTTAAGAGCGGAATTTAGAAAATCTAGCTAGCTCCTATGCATGCTAGTTATTCAACCACTTGAAAGGCAACTTGTGAAAACTAGCATACACCACACAAGCATGTATATAGAATTTAAATACATGTGCAATGAGCAAGTCATATGTTAGTGCACAATCAAATGCAACAAATTGTCTATGAGCTTGCTCCCCCTACTTGTGTGAACCACTTGTAAACTCATGAGCCACATGAGAGGTTTTCAAAAACATGTGAAATTTTTAATTTTCCAAAAACCTTTCATGCACTAATCTCTCCCCCTTTGTCGACAATTTCCACAAAAGGTATGACCATGTTGTGTTATGGAAGAGAGAATAGTGCTCAAATTTGGTCAAATTTGGATCACTTGTCAAACATATATTTCGGTTTGAACCAAAGACAAGCTTCTTCACACCTCATGACAAGGGTTATCTTGCCTATGTTGAACTATATGAGTGAAAAGATAGCCAAATTCAACACCTGAGATTGCAAGCCCATACACATGTCATATGTCATCACTAGATCAAACAAGCATAAATAGCAATAGTGATGGCATACATACATTGAAATCCTTTTATTTTCTATGAATGCTTCCTAAGGCACAAGTTATATGTCTATATGTTCTAACAAGTCCTTAGATATTATGAATGCCATGTCAAATAATTTCACTTTTGCTTTGCTTGATGGAGGGGCATGTCATAGATGTGGGGTGCATTCAACTCATGTTGGAGAAGTCAAGGATATTCAACTCATTTCTTAACTTGCAAAACCTCTTCTCATCTAGTGGCTTGGTAAAGATGTCGGCTAGTTGATCTTCGGTGCCAATAGGTTGGATAGCAATATCACCCTTTTGTTGATGATCCCTTATGAAGTGATGCCTTATGTCAATGTGCTTGGTTCTTGTATGTTGAACCGGATTTTGTGTCATCTTGCAAGCACTTTCATTGTCACAATACAAAGGCACATGATGGAAATCAAATCCATAATCCTTCAATGTCGATCTCATCCATAGCAATTGTGCACAACAACTACCGGCACTAATGTATTCGGCCTCGACGGTTGAAAGTGTCACACCGGTTTGCTTCTTTGAGGACCAAGATACTAGAGATCTTCCAAGGAATTGACAAGTGCCACTTATGCTTCTTCTATCAACCTTGCATCCCCCATAGTCGGAGTCCGAATATCCAATAAGCTCAAAGTTTGACCCCTTGGGATACCATAGCCCAACATTTTGTGTGTGCTTCAAGTAGCTCAATATCCTCTTTGATGCGGTGAGATGACTCTCTCTAGGTGAGGATTGAAATCTTGCACACTTACCAACACTAAACATCAGATCGGGCCTAGAAGCAGTCACATAGAGTAAGCTTCCAATCAATGACCTATAGTACCTTTGATCAACCATATTTTCACTTTCATCATTGTCCAATGATCCATTGGTACCCATTGGTGTATTGATGCCCTTTGCATCTTGCATACCAAACTTCTTGATCATGTCTCTAATGTATTTTCCTTGACTAATGAAGGTTCCATTCTTCATTTGCTTGATTTGAAGATCAAGGAAATATGTGAGCTCTCCAAGCATAGACATCTCAAACTCTTTTGCCATCATCTTGGCAAACTCTTCACAATACTCTTGATTTGTTGATCCAAAGATGATGTCATCAACATATATTTGCATGACAAACAAATCCTTTCTAATCTTCTTGGTGAAGATAGTAGTGTCAACTTTGCCCATCTTGAAACCTTTCTTGAGTAAGAAGTCTCTCAACCTCTCATACCATGCTCTAGGTGCTTGCTTCAACCCATATAATGCCTTGTTCAACTTGTACACATGGTTGGGATGATGGTAATCTTCTAAACTGGGTGGTTGCTCAACATACACTAGCTCATTGATGAAGCCATTGAGAAAAGCACTCTAGACATCCATTTGATAGAGCTTGATGTTGTGTGCACATTCATAGGCCAATAGAATTCTAATTGCCTCTAGTCTTGCAACCGGAGCATAAGTCTCACCAAAGTCAAGACCCTCTACTTGAGTGTAACCTTGTGCAACAAGTCTTGCTTTGTTTCTCACAACAATGCCATCTTCATCTTGCTTGTTCTTGAAAACTCATTTGGTTCCAATGACATTGTAGTCCTTTGGTTTTTCTACCAATTCTCAAACTTTGTTTCTATCAAAGTTATTTAGTTCCTCTCGCATTGCAATGATCCATTCTTCATCCTTCAAGGCATCATCAACCTTTTCGGGCTCTTCTTGTGACACAAATGCAAAGTGTTCACAAAATGCCGCTAGCCTTCCTCTTGTTTGCACTCCACTTGCAATGTCACCAATAATTTGATCAATTGGGTGATCTCTAGCTATGCTTGAGCTTTGGAGTATTGGAATTTGATTGCTTGAGCTTGGTTGATCACTTGTAGTTGCTTGAGATGGTGTACTAGCTTGTTGTTGATCTTGAACTTGAGCACCACTAGCTTGAGTTGATTGCATCTCATCTTTGTTGTCATCATCAACTTGAGTTGGCCTTATATCACCAATGTTCATACCCCTCATGGCATTTACCAATTGAGTTCCACTAACATCATTGAGGTTCTCATCTTCATCTTGGGACCCATTGGTTTCATCAAATTCTACATCACGGACTTCTTCCAATACGCCACTTGAGTTGTTCCACACTCTATATGCTTTGCTTGTGGTGGAATAGCCAAGTAGGAACCCCTCATCACACCTCTTGTCAAACTTACTAAGTCTTGCACCCTTCTTCAATATGTAGCATTTGCACCCAAATACTCTAAAGTATGCAATGGTTGGCTTCCTTCCATTCAACAACTCATAAGGTGTCTTGTTCATCATGGGATGGCAATACAATCTATTGATGTAGTGGCATGCGGTGTTGATTGCTTCGGTCCAAAATGATTGACTCACATTGTACTCACTAAGCATTGATCTTGCCATCTCAATGAGAGTCCTATTCTTCTTCTCAACTAGGCCATTGGATTATGGTGTGTACTTGGCCGAAAGTTGATGCATGATTCCATAGTCATCACATAGCTCATCAACTCTTGTGTTCTTGAACTCACTTCCATTGTCACTTCTCACTTTCTTCACTATGATATCAAACTCATTGTGCACCCTCTTGAGAAATGTCTTGAACAATGAATACACATCACTCTTGTCGTTGAGAAAGAACACCCAAGTGAATCTTGTATAGTCATCCACAATCACAAATCCATACTTGTTGCCACCAATACTTGTATATGCGGTTGGGCCAAACAAGTCAATATGGATCAAGTCAAATGCCTTGTAAGTACTCATGAAGCTCTTCTTTGGATGAGTATTGGCAACTTGCTTGCCGGCTTGACATGCACTACATAGCTTGTCCTTGTCAAAGTGAACATCCTTCAAGCCCTTTACTAGATCATGTGTCACTAACTTATTGAGTTGCTTCATGACAACATTACCAAGTCTTCTATGCCAAAACCAACCCATGCTAGATTAAGATATGAAGCATGTGCTAATTTGAGTCTCACTAGCACCAAAATCCACAAGATAGAGGTTGTCAAATCTTATTCCCTTGAAGATCAAGCTTGAATCTTTTATATTCACTATCTCAACACTATCTTCACCAAAGATGCACTTATAACCAAGATCACAAATTTGTGCCACCGAAAGCAAATTATACTTCAATATGTCCACAAGTGCCACATTTGATAAGGTCAAATCATTGGTTATTGCTATCTTGCCTATGCCTTGTACCTTGCCACTTTTGCCATCACGAAATGTAATAGGCTTGTCATTCTCTTGAGTTGAATCAATAATGTTGAACTTCCTTGCATCACCGGTCATATGTTGAGTGCACCCACTATCAAGAATCCAATGATTCTCTCCAATCTTGTAATTTAGCTACAAGAAAATCAATAAGATTTAGGTACCCATTTGCCTTTGGGTCCTTGGAGGTTAGCAACCAAAGCCTTTGATACCCAAATTGCCTTCTTCTTTGGGCCAACAATGGGTGTACCAACAAACTTTGCCTTGACACCCTTCTCACCCTTGGTAAGCAAATAACAAGAATCAAAATGTATGGAATGCACTTTGCTTAATTTCTTGTTCATGTTCATTTTAGCACATTTTTGCTCTTGATGCCCCACTTGCTTGCATCTATTGCAATAGAACCCATTGCTCTTCACAAAGCTAGGCTTTGGAGTAGCAAAGGCCTTCTTGCCTTTCTTGGGGACATAGCCTAAGCCTTCCTTGTTAAGGGAAAACCTTTGGCTACCCAAGCACTTTAGCAAGCGGGCATCCCCACCATATGCCTTCCTCAAGGAGTGGGTGAGCTCATCCACCTCTCTTTTGAGAGTCTCATTCTCAACTTTTAGTGATGAATCTAAAATTACTCCATCACTACTAGTAGAGCTTGAGTGGGTTGATATGGATGTGGAAGGAATAGATGGTTCTTCAACATCAACCAAGAATGGTTCATCTATGATGTCACATGTTGAACCAACATCCTTCTTGATTATTGAGCAAGCTCTATCATTCTTTTCTAAGAGCAAGGCATGGGCTTTTTGAAGCCTTGTATGAGCTAGCTCCAATTCCCCATGGTCTTCCTTTAGACCCTCATGGGTGGCCTCTAGCTCACTAAAGTTTTGCTCAAGAGTTTTTACATTCTTTTACAAAGCTTTACATTCCTTGTCCTTAGTCTTAAGCATGATATGAGTTTGCTTAAGCATCTCTAAAAGGTCATCTCTAGTGGGTTCATCATCATCATCATCATCATCATCATCATCATCATCATCATCATCATCATCACTATCATATTTTACTTCATTAGCATTTAGTTCTTCATGCTCATGCAATGATACCTTAGTGGCCTTAGCCATGAAGCATGAAGGTGATGAGCCGAAGAGGGATGACGTCTTGTGTTGACCAATTGCACTCATGGCCTTGGCCTTCTCTTCCTCTTCATCGGAGGAGCCATCACTATCCCAAGAATAAACAAAAGCACCATCATTTGTCTTCTTGAATGTCATGGTCTTGCTTTTCTTGTTTGTCTTGCGACTCTTGTATGCCTTCATCTTCTCCTTCTCTTTCTTGATTGGGTAATCGGCAAGAATATGATAAGGGCTATCACACTCAAAGCACTTTTTTGGTTCTTCATTGCTCTTGGATGAATCATTTCTTCTTCTAGAGCCTTGCCCAAACTTCTTGCTCTTCAAGACTTTGCTAAACTTATTCACAAACATAGCAAACTCTTGATCAATCTCCTCAAGGTTGACTTCCTCATCATCTTCTTCTTGAGCCTTGGACTTGCCCTTGGCCTTGGATGTGGTGGTGGCGGCCTTGAATGCCACAACCTTCTTGTTCTTGTCATCTTCCTTCTCCACTTCATCTTCTATTCCATCAACTTGCTCATCGGTTAGCACTTCACCAACCAAGTCACTAGGTGTCATTGTGTCCAATGCACCTCTAAAGAGAATCTTCCTCAACATAGCAATTCTCTTGGGCAAACACATTAGGAATTTGTGCCCAAAGTCTCTATCCAAAGTCTTCACTCCCAATGATTTGAGATCATTGACAATCACTTGGAGCCTATGGAATGTCTCCGGTATGCTCTCATCTTTCTTCATCTTGAAGTTCTCAAATTCACTCTTGAGAAATACAATTTGGCACTTTTCACCACCTTTATGCCCTCATAGGTCTCACACAACTTCTCCCAAACCTCACTTGCCTTCTCTAGGTCTTTGATCCCCTCAAATACCTTGACATTCATGCCATTGTATAATGTGTTCAATGCCATGGTGTTGCATTATTTGTTGGACTTGTCGGTGGGAGTGAGGTTGGTAGGATCAAGGATAACATAATCCTTCTCAGTCACTTCCCATACTTGGTCATTGATTGATCCCAAGTATATTCTCATGCATCTCTTCCAATAGTCAAAATTCTTAACTCCATCAAAGAAAGGAGGCTTTCCCCCAACATGGTTGAACACAACATTAGCCATAGCTTCACACCAAGGTTGTTAAGCCTTCAAATATGGTAACCTCGCTCCGATACCACTTGTAAGGTCCTAGATGGCTAGAGGGGGGGTGAATAGCCTATTAAAATTTTCTACAAACTCATTAAACAAACCGGTTAGTATAATAAATGGCGAATAAGCGGTTTGCACTAGCTCTAGTGGTCTTGCAAGCCTTCTAGTAACAAGACTAAATATTTCTATGATCTCTAAGTCACACACAAAGTCTATGTCACTACTCTATCTAGTGAGCAATCCTAATAAGGTCCTTATACTAGCAAGAACAACTACACAAAGCAAAGCTAGCTCTCTACTCAAAATAAACTAGGAAGGTAAATACAAGAGTTAGAGCGATATACCAACTCGTAGAGGATGTCAACCAATCACCGGGAACAAGATGAGCAATCAATCACACGAAGGTGATGATCCACACGCCAAGACAATGAACAAGTCGATTTGTTCACCCGGAGTTCGCTTGTACACCGACAAGTTACTCTCCGGTTGTGCCGACCAATACAAGGATGGTGTTTGAGCTAGGCGGTGCCCTTGCTAGCCTCAACACACCACTCAACAAGTGTGGTACCCAAGACACGAGCAATGTATTCTTTGCACTTTGTCTTCCCGACGAGGAGTGCGTCATCCTCTCACAAATCAACCGGAGGTGGCCAAGAAACAATCACCTCTTCTTGCCAACAACTCCACCAATCCACCAAGCCGGCTAGGAGCGGTGCCTCCAAGAGAAATGAGAAATCCACCGTCTCACAACGATCCCCAAGTGCCTCTAGATGCAAGAACTCGATGCAATGCACTTGAATCAACTCTTCTCTCAAGAATGAAGCTCAAATCAAGAATGAGAGAGGAGGGAGGCTTGCTTGCTTGCTCAAAGGTGTTAGGAATGATTCAAATGTCCAAGAGAGAGAGCAAGGGGCAGCCAAGGGGGTATAAATACCCCACACCACGAAATGTGGCCGTTGGGAGGAAACCCACGGTTTTACGCGGCTGACCGACTTAGCGGCCGGGACTCATCGGTGAAGTCCGTCGGTGGGTCCGGTCACAACCGACAACTCGAACAGTGACTCGACCCCCCTCCTCTGTAACATCCCGGATATTAAAAAGTAATTAAAATTTAAAACATGATGACCATCATATGTAATTATCAAGTATCATGGCAATAATGCATTTCATGTTTCAATTTTATCATACGAATGTTGCATATGCCATGTTTCATTTATTTCATGAAATGTTATTTATGTTAATATTTAAAGTTTTGGTGAATTAATAAATTTACTTTTCATGATGAATAAACTTAATTTCCAAATTTTTATTCCATGAATTGGTGTGATGCTTGAGCTTTAAAATAATGTTAATAGATGTGGTGTTTGAATAATGTTTGTTTACTAATTAAATACCGAATTTAGAAATGAAATAAGTATCAATCCTAGTTTTAAATTTAAATTTGGAAAACCTACTTTCAAATCTATTGAGAATTTGGCGATGAGCCCAAAAGTAAAAGTGTACATCTTATTAGATTAAGAAAATTTTGTTCTTGGAGATTTTCAACTTCTATTCGCTTTTTGGGAGAAATTTAACGAAGAAGGAAGGAAGACGCACTAGTACGATCATGAGAGAAGAAGCCATAGCCGCCACCGTGTCGTTAGCTCGCCGCTGCATTTTGCGTCACCGTCGTGCCTTTCACGGCACTCCTCGCGCTTTGACGCCGCGGCGTCGCGTGGTCCACTTCGCGAAGGCGCCCGGCAAAGTTTGGAGAAGCCAAAACGCGCTGGCCATCTCTCGCTCTCCAGCTCTCTCTCGCGCTCGGTCTCTCTCCCTCTACTCTCCTTACGCGGCCATGGCGAATGAGCGAACAAGCTCGCTGTCTTGTCGCTCACTGCCACCCGCTATCTCCGCCCAAGCCGAGCACTCTATTGCCTTCGCCACCCTCCCGTGAGCCTAGCGCACCGTTTCCCCACCTCCCTCGTCGCCGGGAACAGCCGCGCGGCCGCGGAGAGCAAAGGCGCCGCCACCATGGGCAAAGCGGCCGTGGCTCACGTGGCCGCGTCTCCGTGGACCACCTCGGGCGAGCTAAGACCACCGTTGGATGCGCCCGGGAGCATGGTGATGCTTTCCCACCACTCCCTCGTCGTGACAAGCATCACCGTCGCGGAAAATCGCCGTCCCCGGCTCCCTCGCTCTAAAATCGCGACATGGATCTCGTGCAACAATTCAAGTTCTTCTAGGGGCCTAACCGCACAGCCCTAGACTCGGTGAATAGTGGTGTACGGTCGCGGTTTCTCTTTTTTCCTTTTCGATTATATGCTGATTTTGTTATTTTCATATCTATTTATTGGTGCACGATAAAATTATGAAATTTATTCTGTAGCCTTGTTATATGATGCTCTATCATGGGAAAATATTAGTTAGCCATAGTCAATAGTTCTGGTATGAGATAAAAATACTTCTTTTAATTAAGAAATGCTAAGTCTATGTCTTTTGGTAGACATTGGAACACTAATATCTTCAGTTGTTCCTTGGCAACCTAGTCACCCTGATGTTATGCTCATAACTAACTTGTTACTAGTAATAAGTACAGCAGTTACTCGAATAACAAGTTAGTGAGTGCACGTAATTAAGTTATGTAATGATCCATTGTATTCATGGTTGAAGTCGTATAATGTTTAGTTAGAAACCTTGTCTTGCATGGCTACTATAGTGTGATGAATGTTACTTTCTTGATAACCACGTGATGGAGTTGTTGTTCAAGTGATTAGAATACTTTATGAAACGGAACCCTAGTTGTATTAGAAGGAAAGTTGTACTCAATTTCACAAGTTGTTTAAAGTTCTTTTGTGCACTTGTATGCTTTTAATCATGCAACGTGGCATGCATTCCGTTATGTTAAGCAATGCATCATGTGTTACGTGTAGTAAGCGAGATAGAGAAAGGTTGGAAGCTGCAAGTGCCAAGTGTGTGATGCTTTGATCTCGTCGGAATTAAGGCAAGTGCATGACGAATCTTTGCTTCACTTTTACGCCTATTATTCGAGTTCTTCTTTGCTTCCCAATGTTCAAGTATTATATTTACGGTTCAAGTTCAAGTTTCTTGTTCATGAGATTCAAGTTTCAAGTTTTAGTTTACATTCAATTCAAGTGCCGGGTTTATCCGGGAGGTGCAATTTGGTTCTTATATTCAAGTGCACGTGGAGTAAGTCTTTGGCCCCACTTGCTCGGCTTTTACCGGTAAATGCTAAGGAGTATTCAAGTGTTGTCCGTTTCGGGACGGAAACTACTATTTATTTGGAGTTCCAAAGAAATTATTCATGAATTCTCGGGGAGTTAATTGTTCTTCCAGTTCAATGTACTTGCCGAGTGTTTTCACTCACCCTTGTGTTCA
The DNA here is from genome assembly GCA_015847255.1 of Hyparrhenia diplandra. Lineage (NCBI taxonomy): Eukaryota > Viridiplantae > Streptophyta > Magnoliopsida > Poales > Poaceae > Hyparrhenia > Hyparrhenia diplandra. Next base: position 293,208 of record JADLZK010011433.1, on the reverse strand, counting down.
TTTGGTTTTTAGGTGCTAAACCATCTCGACTTGCATTGGAACCGGGAGTAGCACCATCATCACAAGTACTCACCGTTTGATTACAAACGCGTAATCTTTTACATAGCAGCTGTAATAGGTTTGTTTTAGCCTTAGTGAATGTGTTGAGGGTAGCCCCCTGGGGGTTTTTCTAGCCGGGCGTTATATTTGGTATCGAGCCGGTTATAGATTCTTGGAAAATAAGATTTAAAATGACACACTTTTGCACTATAGGATTGGGTTGCATGGGTTACATTGCTTTTGTGTTTCCGCTGATTGTTGAGTGGATGGTATCAAGAGATTTTCAACTCATCTTCCTCAAAATAAATTGAAGAGTCAACCGAATTGACGAAGTTCTCTTTGGAGCCATTCTTCTATCAAGATTAGAGAGAAAAGAGTATAAAGTATTGCCCTATATACCAAATTTATGTCTTTTTATTTTTACGTTGTCGATGTATAGGATGAGCATGCATCGTATCATTCACATAAAGATAAAATTTAATGATGTTGAGATTCTTCCCTTAAATTTTTGGGACTAGCTAGTCCGCTTTGTAATTATCCCATTTCGCTTAATCTCGTCATGTCACTGGTTTTAGCCAAAATATCACCCTTGATGATCCTTGATCCATAAGTTCCTAGTCCTTGGGGAACTTTTGGATCACTCATTTACTATGCCAATTCAATACAAAAATCTAACTAATCTTTACTTCCTAGATCTATGTGTGTGTTAGCCCTACCTATTTCTAGCATGACACATGTTATTTCTTTTGAGATTGATAACCAATATGTGTTGGTTGAAAGCTATTGTAATTGTACTCTATGGTGGTACTTGTGATCCATGACCATGATGCAGCATCGAAATCTGGGGTCTCCTATGGATCGCGACCGTAGGAAGTTACTGCTGGACGCTCGCTGTTATCGGGGTTCGTGGTCATGATCCATTGTAGCTCGCAATTAATGTGCTTTCGCTCTCCTTGGAACCTCGCTTGGAAATTCATATCCTTGGTTCTCTCAATTTTCAAGAACCCGTATTGTTGTTGCAATCGCCTTTTGATCACGGTTGTTGCTTTGTGAACTTGTTTCGAGTCAATGTGTGTGGCATATTTTCTTTTCCATTACTTACCCTATAGGTTTTGTCACATTAAAATCTCGGGACGAGATTTCTTTTTAAGCGAGGAAAGACTGTAACATCCCGGATATTAAAAAGTAATTAAAATTTAAAACATGATGACCATCATATGTAATTATCAAGTATCATGGCAATAATGCATTTCATGTTTCAATTTTATCATACGAATGTTGCATATGCCATGTTTCATTTATTTCATGAAATGTTATTTATGTTAATATTTAAAGTTTTGGTGAATTAATAAATTCATGATGAGTAAACTTAATTTCCAAATTTTTATTCCATGAATTGGTGTGATGCTTGAGCTTTAAAATAATGTTAATAGATGTGGTGTTTGAATAATGTTTGTTTACTAATTAAATACCGAATTTAGAAATGAAATAAGTATCAATCCTAGTTTTAAATTTAAATTTGGAAAACCTACTTTCAAATCTATTGAGAATTTGGCGATGAGCCCAAAAGTAAAAGTGTACATCTTATTAGATTAAGAAAATTTTGTTCTTGGAGATTTTCAACTTCTATTCAGTTTTTGGGAGAAATTTAACGAAGAAGGAAGGAAGACGCACTAGTACAGTATGAGAAGAAGCCATAGCCGCCACCGTCTTTGTTAGCTCGCCGCTTGCTTGTTGCGTCACCGCCGTGCCTTTTTCACGGCACTCCTCGCTTTGGCGCACGGCGTCAGTCGCGTGGTCGACTTAGCGAATGCGCCGCCAAAGTTTGGAGAAGCCAAAACGCGCCGGCCATCTCTCTCTCTCCAAATCTCTCTCGCGCTCGGTCTCTCTCCCTCTACTCTCCTTCGCAGCCATGGCGGATGAGCGAGCAAGCTCGCTTGTCGTGCCGCTCGCTCCCGCCACCCCGCTATCTCCCGCCCAAGCCGAGCACTCTATTGCCTTCGCCACCCTCCCGTGAGCCTAGCGCACCGTTTCCCCACCTCCCTCGTCGCCAGAACGGCCCGGCAGCGCGAGAGAGCGGCGGCGCCGCCACCATGGGCAAAGCAGCCGTGGCTCACGTGGCCACGTCTCCGTGGACCACCTCGGGCCGAGCTAAGACCCTTTGTTGGATGCGCCAGGCATGGTGATGCTTTCCCACCACTCCCTCGTCGACCGAAGCATCACCGTCGCGGAAAATCGCCGTCCCCCTCGCACTCCTTGCTCTAAAATCGCGACATGGATCTCGTGCAACAATTCAAGTTCTTCTAGGGGCCTAACCGCACAGCCCCTAGACTCGGGTGAATAGTGGTGTACAAAGTCGCGGTTTTCTCTTTTTCCTTTTCGGATTATATGCTGATTTTGTTATTTTCATATCTATTTATTGGTGCACGATAAAATTATGAAATTTATTCTCAGTAGCCTTGTTATATGATGCTCTATCATGGGAAAATATTAGTTAGCCATAGTCAATAGTTCTGGTATGAGATAAAAATACTTCTTTTAATCAAGAAATGCTAAGTCTATGTCTTTTGGTAGACATTGGAACACTAATATCTTCATTGTTCCTTGGCAACCTAGTCACCACGATGTTATGCTCATAACTAACTTGTTACTAGTAATAAGTACGCAGTTACTCGAATAACAAGTTAGTGAGTGCATGTAATTAAGTTATGTAATGATCCATTGTATTCATGGTTGAAGTCGTATAATGTTTAGTTAGAAACCTTGTCTTGCATGGCTACTATAGTGTGATGAATGTTACTTTCTTGATAACCACATGATGGAGTTGTTGTTCAAGTGATTAGAATACTTTATAAAACGGAACCCTAGTTGTATTAGAAGGAAAGTTGTACTCAATTTCACAAGTTGTTTAAAGTTCTTTTGTGCACTTGTATGCTTTTAATCATGCAACGTGGCATGCATTCCGTTATGTTAAGCAATGCATCATGTGTTACGTGTAGTAAAGCGAGATAGAGAAAGGTTGGAAGCTGCAAGTGCCAAGTGTGTGATGCTTTGATCTCGTCGGAATTAAGGCAAGTGCATGACGAATCTTTGCTTCACTTTTACGCCTATTATTCGAGTTCTTCTTTGCTTCCCAATGTTCAAGTATTATATTTCGGTTCAAGTTCAAGTTTCTTGTTCATGAGATTCAAGTTTCAAGTTTTAGTTTACATTCAATTCAAGTGCCGTTTATCCGGAGGTGCAATTGGTTCTTATATTCAAGTGCACGTGAGTAAGTCTTGGCCCCACTTGCTCGGCTTTACCGGTAAATGCTAAGGAGTATTCAAGTCTTTGTCCGTTTGAGGCGAAAACTACTATTTATTTGGAGTTCCATAAATTATTCATGAATTCTCGTGAGTTAATTGTTCTTCCAGTTCAATGTACTTGCCGAGTGTTTTCACTCACCCTTGTGTTCATTTGGTTTTTAGGTGCTAAACCATCTCGACTTGCATTGGAACCGGTAGTAGCACCATCATCACAAGTACTCACTGTTTGATTACAAACGCGTAATCTTTTACATAGCAGCTGTAATAGGTTTGTTTTAGCCTTAGTGAATGTGTTGAGGGTAGCCCCCGGTGGTTTTTCTAGCCGGGGCGTTATACCTCCGAGCGTCCGGTCGCGAGTCCGATCGATGCTTCCGGTCAGCACCGGAAGCATCCGGTCACCGCATCCGGTCGGCCCTCGGCCGAAACCGCGACTTACACCCTTTCTGTAATTCCGATCGGACCCGCACACCGGTGCGTCCGGTCAGAAGCCTTGTGCTTCCGGTCAGGTGCGTCCGGTCACGCTGAGCTGCGAATTTCCGTCGTTTCATCGTCGTTCCTTCGCCTTTGCTCCAAACCGACTTCCGCCACTTGATTCTTGTTGCCGACACGTCGAAGAACACCTCGACACCATGTGTTAGCATTTTCGAAACCATTTTTGACAAGTGCGGAGTTAGCTCTTTAGGTTAGAATGCATGCATATGAATCTTGAACCTAAAGGCACGTGAGGATCGATATGTACGAAGGTTTTCCTCTCTTTATAGTACGGCTTATCGATCCTATAACCACCCACACCCTCTATGGTGTCTTGGGTGTGAAATCAAAAGCCCTATGGTTATACCTTTGCCTTGGGACCTTTGATCTCCAAACCACACCGAAATGGATGCTTGATCATCTTTTGGATCACCTCAATCCATCCTCCATGATCACCATGCACCAACTCCGGCACGACCAATCTCCAATCTAATCAAACACTTAGCATCGAGAGATTAGTCCTTAGGTGTCACTAATTAGCCAAAACCAAACTAGAGATCTTCACTAGACTAGAGGGTCCCAACCAGTTATCCTCCCAGAACTTGATTTTCCTACCATTACCAACCTTCCACTTATATCCTAGCTTAGCTGGTGTTGCAACCCAAATAATGCCCTTAAAGAACTGAGAGGCTCCTAGTGTAGGACTGTAGAAGATATTTGGGTCACTTGTTTTGTATTTGTAATCCAAGTATTGTCTCCACATCTTGTTACTGTCTAAGTTGTACCTTCCAATCCATGAAGCTAAAAGACAGATATTAAGATCCCTAAGACTAGGTATGCCTATAGGCCTCCATAATCTTTAAGTACAGATAGGCTATCCCAATTGACTAAATGTATCTTATGTTTTTCTTAACTGTCATTCCACAAACAATTGGCCATATGTGTATTCAAGGTCTTAATAGCCCACTTTGGAAATTTAATGAAAGAAAGTAAGTAGATAGGTATGCTTGCTAGGCAAGCCCTAATAAGAGCAACTCTAGCAGCATGAGAAAGGAGCTTTCTCTCCACCCAGCTATTCTATCTAATAATTGGTCCACTAATGGTTGGATATCCTCTCTTCTGAGGTTTTCAAAGTGAAGTGGAACCCCCAAATATTTTAGAGGAAAATTACCCAGAGGACAGGAAAACATATGGGCTATTTCATGGGCTTCCTCCTGAGTACTATTCATAACCACTACTTCACTTTTATGAAAGTTCACTCTCATCCCTGAGATCTGCTCAAACCACATCAAAATACTCTTCAGATTCATAAGGTGTTGGGGGTCAGTATCTGAAAACAGGATAGTGTCATCAGCATACTGTAAAGCTACAATACCCCCTGGTCTAAAGTTCTCATCTAGGCCCTTGATGAGATTATTCTCAGTCCCCTTTATGAGCATCCTAGCTAAAACATCCCCCACCAGATTAAAAAGACTAGGAGACAGAGGGTCTCCTTGTCTTAGGCCTTTTTCCTGTTTTAAAAAACTACTAGCTTCTCCGTTTACCATCACCCCTACTGAGCCCTTTCTGAGAATTTTATCTATCCATTCTATCCATTTGGGCCTAAAACCCCTTGTGGCTAAAATCTCTAGCAGAAAGTCCCAACTTACCTTGTCATAAGCCTTCTCATAATCTAGTTTGATCACACAACCCTTCTCTTTACCTTTATGAACACTTTGTGTACTAATTCATGTGCCACCACAACACTTTCCAATATATATCTACCCTTAATGAATGCACTCTGGTTAGGTGTTACTAATCTATCAATAATGTCACCCAATCTCAGAGTTAAAACTTTTGAAATTTTTTTGAAGCTACAGTTTATTAGGCTTATTGATCTAAACTTCTTCATAGCTCTAGCTCCTTCCTCTTTTGGGATCAGAGTAATAAGGGCAAAATTAAGTCTATATAAATCTAACTTCCCTAAATGGAAGTCATTAAACATATCCAAAGAAATCTTTCTTAATCAAATCCCATTATCTCGATAAAAAATAAATGAAATACCATCCGGACTTGGGGCACCATCTACATAGCAGCTAAACACTACAGTCTTAATTTCTTCTTCAGTAAAGGGTCTAGTTAGAAACTCATTTTCTTCACTAGTAACTAGGTCCTCCCGATTCCAAAAGCTATCAGCTAGAGCAATTTTTGGCCTATCTTCTTTGGCAAAAAGAGTTTTGTAAAAGTCTACAGCTATAGACATCATACCTTTTTGGTCTTCTACTAGGAAACCATCTGGACCCTCAAGCACCTCCATTCTTTTCCTCCTACTTCTTTGATTAGCAACAGCATGAAAATATGTTGTGTTTCTATCCGCTTCTTTTATATCCCTATCTCTAACTCTTTGTTTTGCTTTAATTTCCTCTAAAGCCCAAATTCCATCTAGTTCCAGGGAAACTTGTTTAAATCTAAGCAGCTCTTGATCAAACAGAACTCTATATTCCATCTCATTTTCCAAGTCAATGTACTCCACAGATAACTCAGCCTTCTCCTTATTCATAGCTGCTATCTCATTAGCTGCCCATCCTCTAGCTAATCTTCTAAGGATCCTAAGTTTAGCTTGCCAACGATCCTGGCTAGTCCCCTGATAAGGGGTATCCCAAGCTTTCTTAACTACTTTCTCAAAACTCCCTTTTTGAATCCACCATTTCTCAAATCTAAAGATCTTCTTACCATAAAAAGAATTGTTTCCAGAATCTAGTACTAATGGATTATGGTCACTAGGATATCATCTAAACCCTTAGGCTAACCATAGGAAAAGCTTGCTCCCACTCTGTGTTTACAAACACTCTATCTATTTTTGCTAACACAGGGACATCTTGGTTATTAGTCCAAGTGTACTTAATATTGCTAGAATTAACTTCTATCAAGGCCCACTTGTCTACCCACTCATTAAAAGCATCCGCCCATCTAAAACTAACTAGACCATTATTTTTGTCCTGGACGAACCTAACTAAATTAAAATCTCCAGTGATCATAGTTAGGCCCTGCCAAATTGAAAGAACTTTGTCTATCTCTTCTAAAAAATCACTTTTACCCTCCTCATATGGGGAACCATACACTACTATTAATTTCTAGCATAAGTTTGTTTTCTTATCAGTAATCATTACACTAACAGAAAAATCAAGCACATCAGTGATATAAGAATTACACTTATCAGAATTACATCCTACTAGGATCCCCCTGCAGTACCTCTGGCTGGTTTAGAATGCCAGGTAAAAGGAATATCACCAGTTAAAGTCTTGAGATACCCAGGAGAAAAGAACTCTTTCTTGGTTTCTATTAACCCTACAATATCAGCTCTAGTGCTTCTAATTCTACTGACCACAGCAGGAAATCTGCCTACCTTATTTAACCCTTTTATGTTCCAAATGAGAGCTATCAATTTAATAACTTTTTTGTTTTTCCTACTTTTCCTATTCCTAACTTCTGACCGGGCTGCTTCATCTAGCAAGGTGGTCAATTGCAATTCAACATTCTCATCCTCTAAAGCTTGGAAAGGGTTCTCTCCCTTATCCAATTTAGAACTATTATGTATACTGGCCCCCTTTTGACAACTCAACTGTTGTAATATCTCCTTAGCTAAACTACTCGTACCACTACTATTCTTACTACTTTTGACTACCTTACTAGACTTGGTAGTAACAGGAGGCAGCTCTCCATGATTACTCCCAACAGGTGGTTTTGAACTACAAATATTCTCCTGGTATATCTCACTAAAGGTCTTATTTCTTTTCTTATCTAGCTCTAAGATATTATCAATACCATTATCCATACTAGAAGAGGCAATCCCTAAATCAAGACCAATTTTTGAAGCAACAGAATTTAAAGACTCTACAGACATGGCTAAAACTGGTTTGTTACCTGCAGTAACCTCCAGATTTTGCTGTTTCTTGAGATTCTGTGCCTTTTCTAGCATAGTACCACCACCAACAGGATGCCTCTTACTTTGTCTTTCAGGGATAGATGGACCCCATTTTTGACCTCTCTTTTTAACTACTTTTTTATCAGCTTCTATGACATTTTCACAACCTGCTACTACCTCTTTACTCTTATTATCTATGATAGTCACCTCTGAGTCTTCCACTTTGATATGCTCTTTATCACTGCTTCTCTCATTTTGATGTTTCTGTAAACTGTTGTCAGCATTGTTTTGCACCTCTATGGTTTTACTCAGGCTTGCCTGTTGTGATGCATGTTCTGTCTCTACTCCTGGGCTACCATATATCCACTCATTAGGTAGGTTGATCAGATCCTTGTCTTGCTCACATATGTCTTCTATTATCTCATCCATCTCTTCCTCCTCTATCACTTCCTCAAGCTCCATTGCTTTGAGTAAGTTGACACAGACTGATTCCTCTATCTTCTGGTCAAATAGCATTCCTGCTCTATTTTCAAGGAAGTTGCCCATGGCCACAGTCCTCCCATACTTTGGTGTAGAGAAATTTCTCTATGACTGAGTCTTGTCTTCCCCATCTTTGTCATTCTGGTCTTTCTTACTTTCATCTTTTTCTTTCTCATCTTCATCTCCCAGTAGGTCATCATCTTCCTGATCAAAGTCTGCAGATCCCATGCCATCATCATTCTCAGTTCCCACCTCAGCTTGAATCACACCTTCTGTCAGAAAAGAAATTAGATATATCTCTTTCTTCATCTCCATGACTCTCTTTAGAGGGATCATTACTGGGTCTCTGCATTCAATTCTGATCCTCACCGTGGTAAAAGAGCTGTTGAAAAATGATTGCCAATCCACTTCCACCAGGTTGCCTATGGTTGATGCTATCTGTCTCAAGGTGAGCCAGTCACACCATTTCGGTGGGATACCTTTAACCTGTACCCACACCTCCTCCAGCTTTCCAATTGGTACCACATCCCCATTCCATAGTTTCAGGGAGCACATCATAGTTTCTTCCTTGAGATAAAAGTATGTCCCATCAGAGAAGATGAAGGTCTCAACCTTCTTGTCTGAAGGGAACCTGATCAAGTATTTCTTCTCATCTATCTGCTTTAGATTCCATTGCCAATTCTGATAAAAAACTTTCTGCAGGTGCTTAACTATTTCTTCTTGACTGAGCTTTCCTTTTTCCACAGAGAAAATTCCACAATTATCATGGCCACTCCATAGCCTAAATCTGTTATCTCTTTCTTCTACATCCACATAAAAGTACCCTAGGCCTTTACTTGCACTCCCCAAGTACTCAGCAGAGGAGACAGGCTCTGACCATCTAGGGCAATTCTCAGCTATGTGATCTTTTTGGAAACATATGAAACAGGCTCTAGGTTTTGGGCAATCAGTGCTAAAGTGTCCACTGTCTCCACAGTTATAGCAGTTGACTTTACTCTTGTCTTTGGGAATCTGTATCTCCTCTGTTCTCTTAGACCCTGTGGATACAGGATCACCAAAGAACTCTACCGAGTTGTACGCAGGGTTCTATCCAAGCCTGCGGCCACAAACAACTCCTAGAAGGCAATGGAAGCATAGCTACGGTGACTTCTGTTGTAACTAGGATAGAACACTAGTCAGGTTACCTTGTAAAGGGTTTGGGTGTTCGGTTCCTCTACGGACAACCCTCTCTGTATTCGACTAGGAACGTAGCGAGTTCCTTGGCCCCTTGGACTATAAAAGGCGGCCAAGGGACACCTCGTGAGAGGGCGAGGACGAACGTACAGAACACAAGCTTGGCCACGACCAAGCGCTGTAAGCTTCACGGCCGATTCTCGGCTAACCCCATCAATCAAAAACAGGCTCACGCCGACTGGACGTAAAGGTCTTTACTCGACCCTTGATCGAGGGCCCGAACCAGTATAAAAACCCCGCTCTCCATGTCAGCTGCGCAACAAACCGCCGGGCTCCAGGTTCGTCGAGGCCCGAACAAACTGCCCGGTTCACCCCGTGGTAGGCTCTCGGTCGTAAAACATCGACAGCTGGCGCGCCAGGTAGGGGCTTGTAACACCCCCGGTGTTACTCTCACTAAAACTTGACATGTCATCATGATCATTACAAAGCATGCATGATTAGCCCACCCTGTATTGCATTGAACTAAAATAAGTTTATTTTATGTTTGGATGCTTTGTCGGTCGAAAAGACGCGAGAAGAATCGTATTCCTAAACTATCCCCGTTGTCGGAAACCCCGGCTTTCTAAACCCTAATTTGTCCCCTTTTATAAATTTCAAAATTTATCAAGAATTTGAGGGTGGTCACAAAAAGGGAAAAGGTAGAGTTTTCAAAGTTGAGCAAAGTTGGTATTTTGAGTTTTCAAAGTTTAGTTCAAAATTTTGAAGCAATTTTGAATTTTATCAAAACCCTAATTGCCCCCTTTTCTATATTTCAAAATTTAAGCAAAATTTGAGAAAACTTTCAAAAGTTAGTTTGTAGATCTTGTTGAGAGGAACAAAAGTCATGTACAAAGTTTTTCAAGTTGTTACATGATTTTAAAAGTAATTTTGAATTCAAATTTCAAAATTTGGGACTGCATTTCAAAAAGTCATATTTCTAGGCAGATTTTGAAAAATGCTCCAATTGTGAAAATTGTAGATCTTGAAAAATTAAGGGAGTTACTTTTGGAAAATTTTGAGTTCAGTTCAAATTTTGAGAGTAATTTGAAAATTTCAGATTAGGGTTTGATTTGGGGGAAATGAACAAAGGACCCGACCTATGGCCGGATGCCATGGCCGGCGTCAAGGATCGCGCCGCCGTCCATCGGCGAAAACCACGCGACGCCGACCACCACGAGGCCTTCGCGACCTCTCCAGCTACCTCCTCGTCCTCCCTTTGCCTATAAATAGCCCGGCGACGTCGCCGTTTTTCTTCTTTTTCGGAAACCGCCGCCGGAATCGCCTCCGCCCGCCGTTGTTCGTCGCCCGTTGAGCCATTTTCCACCCAACCTTCTTTCCCGATTAAACCCGTAACTTCTTCACCTTCCTCCGGAACCCGGCCGCGACCCATCTCGCCGCCGGAATCGCCCGCGCCACCCCATCTTCCTCACCGCCCGGCCGAGCCCCGCCACTTTCGACCTCCGCCGTCGACCGGCGTGCTCCCGAGAGCTTCTACCGCCTTTCTTCACGTTTTCTCCCCTCTAGATGGTCTAGTCGTGAGCGGCTCGTCGGTTTCGCAGCTGAGATCCCGAACCGCCGGAACGTCGTCGTGGTCGCCCCCCCGCCGCGCTTCCTCGCCGCCGACTTACCTCCCCTAGCCCCCGCGCAACCGAGACTGTCCCCAAGACCGCGGTGAGCCTCGCCGCCCTTCTGTCTTTTAGTTTTTCCATTCCGACCATCGCCGGGCGTCGGAACGCGACCGCGCCGCCCCCGGTGAGCGCCGCAAGATCACCGTCGGTGAGCACGCGCTGGCCGGGCACGTGAACGAAGTCGGGCCGCATTAATCGTTCACACCGGGCCGCCCAACACTTGTTCCACCAGGGCGGTCCGTTACCGTTCCTTGTGGGCCGTGAACAGTAACTGGGCCATGCACAGTAACAGGCCGAATTCAGCCCAAAACCCATTTTTCATTTTATAAAATGTTTTATTCAATTTCATTTATTTGAATAGTGTCTCGATTTTCCAAATTTTGTATAAATTCAAATACTAGCTCAAAAATTCTGAAAATTTTTGTGTAGCCTTCCCATGGGTATGTCTATCCAGGAAAAATATGAAACTTGAATTTTGAATACTTTTGGCATAATTTAAAAATACAAAATTTAATTGAAAAATGCATCTTCCTTGATTTTTTATTAATTATTTTATTTATCCAAAAATCATGAAAATTATTTTGGTACTGTTTTATGACATGATCTACCTGTACAAAAATTTTGAGCTTGTTTTGAGAAAGTTAAAAATTTTATTATTTCATGCCCTATCATTTCATGTGTAAAAACAATTTGTTTAATGCTTTCTAACTTAGGGTTTTGGGTAGATTTTGGGTTGTTTTGTGAACCCTAAACCATATCATTATCAAGTGGTCCTTGAGAACTCCTTAGGCAATGGTGATGATATCTCGTAGAGTAGTTCAACAAGTTGGTTTTGTTGGATTGCAACTTTATCGTGAAGGAAAATCGTACTCAAGTGTTTATCGTTTCATGCACTCTCGCACCTCATGTTTATATGCATGGCATCATGTTAAGCATACATTATTCTTTCGTATAGTGAACGAAGGAGATCGAGAAGTTGTTGATCAAGCCGCCGAAGAAGGCTATCCGCTGACCCGAGTTCCGAGTATTGTGATCCATCGGCGTAGTCGGGTTATTTCACAATCAAGGCAAGCCCCGGTTCATTTAAACATTTCCTTGTGTTTTACAAAGCTTTATATCACCTTTGTTTTATGCTCTGCATTAGGTGATAGGAGTTGTGTGATAACCTAATTGATGCATTATCCATCCTTGATTATTTCGATATCTACCTTGATAGCCCGCTTTTGGTAAAATGCTTAGAAATGCTTAGCCATGCTAAATTAGTTAGACTTTTGAGTCAAAATGTGACAAGTCTCTTATGATAGCCCGGCGGCATTTGATGAGAAAGGATGTTATATGATGAAACCATACTTTGGGTTATGGTGTTTAATTTGAGACCTGGTCGGGTAATTTGCATTGAGAATGGAGTCTCGATTAATGCGTATTTCCGGCTTGTCGATTAAGGACCGCGTGTAGGCCTGTGTAACCGAGACTATGGAACGCACCTGCGCCTGAGGTCTTTTGACCAATGGCACGCCTGTCTCGGGCATCGCCCGGGACAAATAAACTAGTTTTGGACACATACTCCGTAAGCCTAATCTTGGGGTGTCAAATCGAAACGCATAACCGCCAAGACCGGGAGTGGAGAGATGGCGGGAGTACATGTTACCCTCGTGGGTTAAAGTCCCGGATTGGAGGTGTACGGTATTCTCGGGTGGCGTAGGACGCGGTTCCGTTTTTGAGTATCCAGGGAAAGGGTTGATATATGCAAGCTTAAGTGCTACATATGTCGTGTGGAAAGAACTCCCCTGTACCGGTTAATCGACTTCGAAATCGCCGTGCTTCTGGACATGGAGACTTCGGTTTCCGACTTATATCGTAGATTAATTATGGAACTGTGAAGAGATGGAATAAGTGATGGAATATCTACAAGTGTGTGCTCTAGTATCGATCACCTAGAGTAGGTGAGTAACTAAATTGGGATTAAAAAACGTTGAAAGTAAGGATTCACTACTAGTAAGCTTTTCTCGCAAAAGAGTCCTTGCTTCTTGCTACAAGCCTTACCTTGAATCCTATTAGACCAAAGCATTCCCGAGTCTTCTCCTCTTTTTCTTTAGTCGGGTAAGTCTTGTTGAGTACTCCCGCATCGGGGTTTGTTGACCCATGTTGCAGGGACCGAGAAGTCATGTCTCGCACCGGACCGTCTTTGCATGACGATTCATCGAGGAGATAGTGAGGATGAGTGAGAAGTGAGACCCGTGGGCGTGGTCCGTTAGTGTCATATATGTAATAAACTTTCCGCTACTCCTACTTTTATTTTGTAAAACTGGTTTTAAATAAATGGTTGTAAAATTATTGTAATATATAAACCTTCCGTTACGCTTACTCGATTATGTATGAAATTTGTTGTAATACTTTGCAATGACCTCGTAACGGATCCTGGTTGGAATAGTTAATAGTGCTTTTTAGGTTATAGGTGCACATATGTGACCATTAAAGGTCGTTGAACCGAAAATTAGTACATGTGGGCCCCTGTAATTTGGAAGGTTACATTCTGAGGGCTCTCGTCGAATTTCAGCACGAGAGTCCGGCGGACCACGACATCATGAGTACATCGACGAGGAAGACGATCATCTTCGGTTCATGGGCTTGTGAGATCGACGACGACGGCGAAACTCGAAGCTGCACCATCAAGGATTCCGAGACCGAAGAACCGAGAACTCGTCGAGAAGCTCCAAAGAATCGACGATTGCCGGCCGCCAAGACGGAGGACAAACTCGAAGCTTGCTCGAAACCAACACGGAAGGGCCCAAACCCGAAACCAGCTCGGGGAAGGTAGACAACCAGGGCTCGAGTACGAACTCCGAAGCAACTCGAAGTACGACTCCGACTCCGGCTTGGATAAGGGAAGCTACTCCAACTCGGAAAATTTTTTCAACCAATACCTTTCCAACTCGGAGAAAGGAGGCAAGTTCGATATAACCCCCGACACCAGTCCGCATTACCTTTTCAATTTCCTACAGGATTACGCAACGCAACACATGCGTATTCGAGGAGCGCCAGGACTACTCTGAAGAGAAGATTGGAGATTCCTTTAGAGGGCGCGCAAAGAGGGCTCATATTGACAAGAACCCCAGAGGAGTGCATCATCCACTGGCCAAGAACCCTCAACCAGGCCGATCGTCAACTAACGGGGACAAACAGGGAGGCCCATCATCACAAGGTCCATCCCAGGCGGAAGGAGTGGCGACCTAAAGCTACAGCTGCAAAGGAAGTCTTCATGGTGGCTACAGCTCGCACTCCGCTTAACCGTCCAGAGGCCCCCGACATCAGGTCCACTGACGAAGGCCTATCCAACATCTCGGCGGACGAAAGAACCCTCGACGACGAAGGAGAACACCAACGTCAAGAAAGGCTAAGAAGAAACAAGCTGAAGGGAGGACGCCGGGTCAGGGCGAATGCGCGCATGCAAGCTCTGAACAAATATCAAGCCGATCTACACGAATACGAGAGGCTGAAATCTGAAAGAGAAGTTGAGGACGATCAGAGGGCAACCCGGGAGAGACTACAAGGGTTGATTGACCGCCTGAAGACTGCTACAGACCTGAATGACGAGGAGAGACTCATCAAGGAGGCATTACAGAAGGCTGTCCGAGAAAGAGACCCCAGGACGTCACGGTCGAAGGCAAACAGCTCTCATGTTCCAAGAAGTCGATCCAACGTCTTTGAAAGGCTGGGGAGGCCAGAAGGTTCCAACAACTCCAGGCCACCTCGGAGGGACGGCAGACAGTACCAGAGACCCCCAAGGGAAAGCCCCGCCAAAGACTAAGCCGACGAAGAAGTCACGTAATCAACATATCGACCTACCTGGAACCCATCCAAGAGGAGGAAGAACCTCGGGAGGATTTGAAGAAAGAACAATGGAAAGCTACGACAGTTCCCTTGCTTCGCCGAAAGATTGCAAGAAGTCAAGCTACCCCCAAAGTTCAAGCCTTCAAACCACTCGAAATACGATGGGAAAACAGAGCCCAGACAATGGCTCAGAGTCTACTCACAATCCATTGAGCTAGCTGGAGGAGATGATGACGCAAAAGCCGTTTTCTTTCCCATGGCCCTAGAGGCTCTACCGCTCCAACGGTTTGACAAGATCGAAGAGGGCTCAACCCGATACTGGGAAGACTTGCAGAAAGCATTTTGTAGCAACTTCGCAGGTATCATCACCCATCCTATTACTCAGGCCGAGTTGAAAAGCCTCAAGCAGAAGCCAGGAGAATCCCTGAGAGATTACTACCGAAGATTTGGAGAGATGAGATCCCAAGTGTATGACATCACCGAGAGGGAAGTGATAGACGCCTTCGGCAACGGGATTTTCTCAAGATGGCAGTTCCCAGATTTCTACAAAGACAACCCGAGGACGAATGAGCGAGTTCAATCTACTTGTTGAGAAGATGATCGGAGCTGAAGAAAGAACCCGAGATCGTTTTCCAGAGAGAAAGAACTCAGAGGCCCCAAGAAAGATCGAACAATTCTCAACAAAGAAAAAGAAACGAGGACCGCATAATACTGTCACAATGGCGGAGAAGTCAAAGAAACCTTACAAACAAAGGTTCAACAACAACAACAATGGCGGCGAAAGAATGCAAAGCAATATCAAGCTAGAAGACCTACCCCGCATCTACCATCCCGAGCTCCGCACACGCTCGAAATCGCACCACTTTCCGTGAAAAGTACAAGAGAGGAAACAATTTCGCTCAAAAGGGAAATAATCAAGAAAAACAGAGAAGAAGCCATTGAAGAGCCAAAGACAGGGATTTCCGAAAAGCAACGAGATCTTTGAATGTCATATTCTCTCGGAGTACCTAGATCAAAGAGCAAGAGACAAGACAAACCGGCACTTTGATCAATCATGGCAAAGAACCCGCAGCGTGCGCGCTACCTCAATTGGTCCCAATATCCGATTCAGTTCACCAGGGGAGGATCAATGGACAAGTGTGGGCAACACCGCCTATATATCCTTTGGTGCTAGAACCCACAATAGCCGGGGTAATAAATCACCAAGGTGTTGATCGATGGAGGAGCCGGATTGAACATCATATTCTCCGAAACACCGACAAGATGGGATCGACCTCTCGGGCTTATCGCCCCAAACACTCCTTTCTATGGTATAGTGCCCTGACGAGCAGCTATACCAGTTGGACAAGTCACCTTGCCACCACATTTGGATCTCCAACAAATTACCTGACAGAGTACATCAAGTTCTTGAAGTGGCGTATCTCGAGTCATCGTACCACGCCATCATGGGAAGACCTTATTGCAAAGTTCATGGCTATTCCACACTACCCGTATCTTCTACTAAAGATGCCGGCACCTTTTGGGGTTCTTTCCATCAAGGGGGACCCTAAGAAAGCTTTTGAATGTGATGTACAAGCCATGGAAATCGCAAACAAGACAGGAGAGCTCTTGGAGAAAAATGAACTCAACCAAATGGCAGAGGATACAAACCCAGAAGAACTTGAGATACCGGCCAAGAAGCAAGCAATTCTGATTCCACCAGAAGAGGCCGACGTCAAGCACATTGATCTACAAACGGGCGATCCATCCAAGACGGCGATCATCAGTGCCCACCTTTCTCCAAAATAGGAATTCGCCACCACCAGCTTCCTAAGGCAACACAAAGATATATTTGCCCGAAACCGCGCACATGCCCGGCGTACCAAGGAGCCGGGCCGAGCACGAATTGACATCAATATGGGATCCAAACCCATCAAGCAAAGACTAAGGAGGTTTTCACCAGAAAAGAAGGAGGCCATCAAAAAGGAGATTGCAAAACTGCTTGCAGCAGGGTTCATCAGAGAAATCCTACATCCTGACTGGCTAGCCAACCCGGTTTTGGTCCAGAAGAAAAACACCTCCGACTGGCGAATGTGTGTGGACTACACAGACCTGAACAAGCATTGCCCAAAGGATCCGTTCGGGCTTCCAAGGATTGACCAAATAGTAGACTCCACAAAGAGATCAGCTCTACTATCATTCTTAGATTGCTACTCGGGATATCACCGATTGCACCAAGAAAGAAGATCGAGCAAGACCTCTTTCATCACCCCTTCGGTGCCCTACCGTTACAAAACAATGTCCTTCGGATTGAAGAACGCCGGAGCAACGTGTCAAAGAGCGTCTACGACTTGTTTGGGAGAGCAGATTGGCAAAAATGCCGAAGCTTACGTGAGACGACGTGGTGGTAAAGACTAGAAAACCGAAACTCGATTCAAGATCCGAAGAGACTTTCAAGAACCTCAACAAGTGGAAGTGGAAGCTCAACCCAACAAAATACGTCTTTGGAGTGCCTTCGACAGCTTTTACATCGATTCTTGGTCAGCAACAGAGGCATTGAAGCCAAAGACCAAGCGATCAAGACCATCAATGAGATGACACAACCCCGAAGTGTCAAGGACGTCCCGTAAGCTCACAGGGGTGCATGGCGGCACTCAACAGATTCATATCCAAGCTTGGAGAGAAAGGGCTACCCTTCTTCAAACCGATCAAGACAAAAGGAGAATTCAAATGGACGTAAGAGGCCGACAAAGCGTTTGAAGAACTCAAGCCGCACCTTACAACAGCCCCCAAATCCTAACACCTCCAAAGGATTAAGAAGAACTATCGCTATACATAGCAAACGAACGAGTACAATAGTCGCCCCAAAGAATCATCGTGGAAAGAGAAGAGCCCGAACAACCCAACAAGGTCCAGAGGCCGCTTTACTACGTGAGCGAGGTTCTATCTAAGTCCAAGGCTCCTGGTACCCTCACGCAAAAAAAACTACTCTACACCATACCGATCACATCAAGAAAGCTACGACACTACTTCGACAAATACAAGATAACAAAGGTAACCGACTCACCACCGGGCGACATCCCGAGGAACGTAGATTCAATAGGTGAATATCAAAATGGGCAAAGTGGAACTCCTGAGCACCGAATCTAGAGTTCACCCCAAGAAGAGCAATCAAATCCCCAAAGCGCCACCGGATTTCATAGCGTAATGGACAGAGCTCCAACAACCCATATCCGACGACATCAAGAAACATTAGAACATGTACTTCGATGGATCGTTGAAGCCGGGGGAGCAGGAGCCGGGATTTTATTCATATCTCCAGAAGGAAGACAACTCAAGTATGTGCTGCAGATCATGTGGCAAGCTACAAACAACGAGGCAGAGTATGAAGCACTCATCCATGGCCTCAAGATAGCAAGAACTCTAGGAATCAAGAGACTACAAGTATACGGCGACTTTCGGTTGTCATCAATCAAGTCAACAAAGACCGGGACCGCACAAAGGACAATATGGGCCTCTATTGCGCTGTATACGCAAGTTTTAAAAAGAACTTCCAAGGCCTTGAGATCCTACACGTGCTCGGAGAGATGCGAAGCGTGGCGGCACGTGCTAGCCAAACTCGGATCCGACAGAGCCCAAGTCCCACCGTGAGTATTCGTCGAAGAGCTCTCGAAACCATCTATCAAGGAGAACCCAGAAGAAGACAACATGGAGCAATCAGCTCTAAACGGAGTAATGATAATCTCTCCAGGGCGAAGAACAACTCCCTAGATCGAAGACATCATAAACTTCATCAAGAACAAGACACTACCCGAAGACAAAGCTGAAGCAACCAGGATCTTGAGAAGAAGCAAGAACTACGTGCTCATCAAAGACAAGCTTTATAAGAGAGCAAAGATCATCGAGTACTACTCAAATGCATAAGCTCAAGAAGGAAAAGATATCCTCCAACAAATCCACTCGATGCCGTGGAAACCACGCAGCCAAGAAGAACCCTCATGGGAAAAGCATTCGTAACAGATACTACCGCCAACAGCCCTCAAAGACGCAGAAGAACTTGTCAGAAAATGCAAAGGATGCCAAATGTTCACAAGACAAGCGCATGTGCCAGCACACAATCTGATCTGCATACCACCATCATGGCCTTTCTCGTGCTGGGGACTGGATCAAGTCGGACCACTCAGGAGAGCCAAGGGAGGATATGAGTACATCTACGTCGCCATCGACAAATTCACTAAGTGGATAGAATACAAGCCATTGGTCACCTTTAGCTCAACCAAAGCAGTCGAGTTCATCCAAGAGATCATGCACAGATTTGGGATGCCCAACAGGATCATCACTGACCTCGGATCACCGTTCACAGCAGCAGAATTCAAAGATTGGGCACAAGATTATGGCATACGGATAGACTACGCATCCGTAGCACACCCTCAGGCTAACGGACAAGTCGAAAGAGCAAACGGACTCATCCTTGCCGGACTAAAGCCAAGGCTATATGAAGAACTCAAAGACTACGGAGCCAAGTGGATAGAAGAACTCCCAAAAGTTGTCTGGGGCCTAAGAACTCAAATCGCCAGAGCAATAGGCTACTCACCCTTCTTCCTGACCTACGGATCAGAAGCCGTCCTACCAGCAGACCTCATATGGAGATCTCCAAGGATCGAGCAATTTGAAGAAGGAGAAGGAGAACAAACAAGAAGACTAGAAATCGACCGCGCGTAAGAAGTCGAGCAAACGCCATCCTCCGTAACGCAAGATATCCGCAAGGACTCAGAAGGCACTATGACAAGAGCACACATCCAAGAAAACACAACCCAGAGATCAAGTACTCAAGAGAAATCAAAAGACGGAAGGCAAGCACAAACTGCTCAGCCCATGGGAAGGACCATATATCGTCAAAGGAGTACCGGGACCAGAACCTACAAGTTGATGACAATGCAAGGAGAAGAAATCGAAACTCTTGGCACATAAACCAGCTCGAAGGTTCTATCCATAATCGAGGAACTCAAGGCAAATGTAAGAGAAGCAGAACGCAACAACAACTCTCCGATACTTCAAGAAGAAAGAAGGTCAAGCCCGAGAAGAACTCGACCATCCAAAGAGGTTACAAAATACGCAGCCCACCAGCGCTTCAACAAAAAACAGCTGCCCACGGTGATGCTTTGCATGCCTCCTATGGGAGAAGAACAAAACAGCCCAAATTAGCACTTCGCAAGAAGAAGTCGACCAAAAAAGAAGGCAAACCCGACCACCGTAACGGAGGTCAAAATTCCAAGGGTGGAACCACGCCAAGTCCTAGCTCGAATAGCGTCCCACACCTTAAATCCTAGCGAAGATCGTGAACTTTGACTCTTGAAAAAAGAGGACGTTGAGATCGGCCCGCCTAGATCGCAGAGGCCATCGAGGGTCCGTAGAAAAGTGCCACTATGTCCAATGACGGCGACGGCCTTTCGAATCGGGCGTGAACGGTGTAGTGTTGTGAAATAGAAACCCATCGTCTCACACAAGTCTCTCGAAAAGCGAGCAGCCCAAACCGTGCAAGGTGGATTGTAGTGTTATGAAATATGAACCCAACCATCTTGACCTTCAAATCAAGAAGCACACTTAAATGGGCCCCTGACCGAGAACCCATGAAGGGACGCCATGCGATAGTCCACCGGACTGCATGGGAGAGCCCTAGCCCAAAAGAGGCAACCCCGAAGTTAGAACAACTCTTTCAGAGCTCGACTCCACCAAAATACACTAGCATGTTCAAGAAAGAACAAATGCTAGAGGGCCTAAAAGGAGAAACCTAACGGCCCGAGTAACCCTCCGAACAATCATGACAAGTCTTAGAAGAAGACACAAGTCACACGCCGAGGAAAAACAACCCCGGCAAAACGGGGGACGTCCCAACGACCATCAGCAAGTCTACGGCAAAGACGAGCCGATTCTTCAAAAAGAGCAACTCAAGATCAAGAGCAAGACTCTAGCACCTTCAAAAAGTCTACGTAAAGGACAAGCTGATTCTTCAGAAGAACAATTTTGAAGATCAGGAGCAAGACTCCACAACTACTCTCAGCAAGCCCACAGAAAAGGCAAGCCGAATCTTCAGAAGAACAACCCTAAAGACCAGGAGCAAGACTCCACAACTACTCTCAGCAAGCCCACAGAAAGGATGAGCTGAAAATTCAGAAGCACAACTCTGAAGACCAGGAGCAAGCCTCTACAACTATTATCAAGAAATCTACAAAGAAGACGAAATGATACTCCGTAAAAAGAAGAACTCTAGAATTCAAGAACAAACCTCCAATCATCATGACAAGTCTCGTAAAGAAGACGTAAGTCATTTGTCGAAGAAAACAATCCTCGACAAAACCGTAGCTACACTCGCAAAGATCTCCAACCGAAGTCTACGTAAAAAAGGGTTGAAACTCCGTGAAAGACAAGATCGATCTCGAGAACTTCAGACTATCACCACCAAGTCTACGTAAATAGGCAAGCCGATCCCTTCGTAAGAAAGAACTCAAGCAATGATGCAAAACTCCAACATACTACGGCAAGACCTGGAACAGACTAGCCGACACGTCAAGGGAGAAACAACCCAAAGACGCACAAAGATAAGAAACTACGCTACACTCAGCAGATCTACAAAAAGACAAGCTGACCAATCAGGAGAACAACCCTGGCAACTCGAAGCAAGACTTCAACACTATGAACAAAGAAAGTCTACGAAAAGGCAAGCCGGATCATCAACCCGAACAACGCCGATGTCACTACGAGAGACTCCGCAAACAACTTGTCACGAACCTATATAAAAGGACATAAGAGCCGGAAGCCTAAGGAAGAACTCTAAAGGCGCAATCACATCAAGTCATCCAAGAAGAAGAACTCGAAGACAACAAAGAATGACAAGCGAGGGACAACAAATCGCAACAAGTCCGCACGGCGCGGCGATCGAGTCATACAAAAAGTACAAGTACAAGACAGATAAAGGGACATATCTCTTTATTCAACATCTTGAAGATTACAAGTTATATGAGAAACAACTCCCTACAAGATACAAAGAAGATCCGGGGCCCTAACCCTAAAGAGTACAATAATGCAAAGTGTAAGAATCCGCATCCAACGGCGAAGAAGATGGAGCGCTTCGGACCTTTATCCGAACCCCAAGAGCCTCGAATATCAACAACTCAGACTACTTCGAAGTCAAGACCCTTGCGCCCAAGTCCATAAACACACTGAGCTCGAAGAATCCCGACGACGGCAAAATAATGAGCCCCAAGATCAAGATAAGCGACCTGGCGAAGAAAAGAACCCTCCGCAGAAGGCTCCGGAGTTCACCATGTCACAGCAGGATGAAAAGAGCCCGAAGGAAGCGCTCAACTCCACAAAGAGTAGAAGGAAGCGTCTCCAAAGAGCACCATCTTCAGCAATTCCTCAAAAGGCACAACCTTCCTCGAAGACGAGCGGCGACCAATGCCGGTTGGGAAGCCGGCATATGTCTACCCAAGTAGCAAGGAGGTACACCAAAGAGGATCGAAGGGCATCCTGAAAAGAACCCTACCCCGACCCACACCAAGAAAAACGAAGGAGGAGAGGGAGATCATCTTAGGTCACAAGACATCCCGCACTCACCACTCAAACTTTCCCCGTGTGGAACTCTGCCAAGAATAGCCCGCCACTATTCCCGATCACAAGACATCCCTCACTCGCAGAAGAACCCGATAAAGGCTAAAGAAGACGCCCGGGGGCTGATCCAACTCACTCAAAGGCACCACCATGGATCCGAAGCTCAGAACAAAGCTTTTTTCTACGAGAAGGGAGACTGTCTAGAGGAAGAAGCAGAGAAGAAGAAAAAACACTCTGGATCCTCACCGAACCAAAATGGGGCATATTTATAGGCGGAACCAACACGCCTATGGACCAAGTCCACGAAAGACGAGGCAACCACCAAAAAGGAGCGGTCACCTCAATTCACGCTTAGAAGGGAATTTATGGCAATGACCGCCATGCACCGACGTTTCTCGAAAAACAGAGCGCAAAGAAAAGCGCATCAGTGACTCTCGTGGATCGCACGGAAAAAAAGAGAAACGGTCAAAATCCGAGGTAAGACGAAGAATCTCTAAGAGCTCCATCTCGAAAAAGAGCCCTTAGACGCTCGGGGCTACAGGATACCCGGGGCAAGATTTTTTCAAAAGAACTCAAGACGGAGGAGAAGAACTCAAAGACCTTCCAAATTCTTTGTGCCAAAAAAGCAAGAAGCTCGGGGGCTACACCCCACGGGTGCACTTTTTTTCAGCAAAGGTGCACACCGCATTTAAGACGATAAGAACCGCGTCAAGGACGCACCCGAGAAGAGCGCATGGCTCTCAAGACTCAAAACCCGAGATACTGGGGGCTAGCGAACAGGCTCTCCTATCAAGAAAGAAGAGCCCCGACGACGAGGAGAACTCAAGACGGAGGAGAAGAACTCAAAGACCTTCCAAATCTTTGTGCCAAAAAGCAAGAAGCTCGGGGCTACACCCTACGGGTGCACTTTTTCAAAATTGCACTCCGTAAGATGATCTTGAAGACCACATCAAGGCCTCACCGAGAAAGGGCAAGACAACCCTCAAGGCTCGACCTTGAGATGCTCGGGGGCTTGTGGATACAGATCACCAAAGAACTCTATCGAAGTTGTACGCAGGGTTCTATCCAAGCCCCGCGGCCACAAACAACTCCCGTAAGGCAATGGAAGCATAGCTACGGTGACTTCTGTTGTAACTAGGATAGAACACTAGTCGTTACCTTGTAAAGGGTTTGGGTGTTCGGTTCCTCTACGGACAACCCTCTCTCAGATCCGACTAGGAACGTAGCGAGTTCCTTGGCCCCTTGGACTATAAAAGGCGGCCAAGGGACACCTCGTGAGAGGGCGAGGATGAACGTCTGAGAACACAAGGCCACGACCAAGCGCCGTAAGCTTCACGGCCGATTCTCGGCTAACCCCATCAATCAAAAACAAAGCTCACGCCGACCGGACGTAAAGGTCTTTACTCGACCCTTGATCGAGGGCCCGAACCAAGATAAAAACCCCGCTCTCCATGTCACCGCAAGAACAAACCGCCGGGCTCCAGTTCGTCGAGGCCCGAACAAACTGCCCTAAGTTCACCTCGTGGCGTGCTCTCGGTCGTAAAACATCGCACCCCTCGGGTGCGAGCTTGGTTTAGGATTGTTCTCACCTTGCTGATTCTGGGGTAGAACAGCAGCACTCCCTCCTCCCTTCCGCCCTTGGGTTGGTCCCTGGTATTGCTTTCCTCTATAGCTCTGCTGTCCACCTCTCCCACCTTGGAATCCCCCTCTTGGCCTGCTTGGGCGATGTTGGAATTGACCTTGAAATGGTGGTGGATGAGGTCGCCGAAATTGGGGTGGGGAGGGTAGAAGCCGTACGGCCCCTACGGGCGGCGGTAAGGGCGGTGGCGGCCCCATGTGAGGATGGTAGTATGGGGGAGGCCAGCCGCCACCACCCCATGAAGCCCACTCCTTCTCCGGACTGCACGGACGATTAGGGCCACGCCCTTCCTGACCCCGATTCGCCATGAGTTTGGAGATGAAGGTCTCCTTCTCCCCAAATCTCCGCAGCGAAGCTGATCTTCTCCGGCTTCCTTGTCCACCGGTCCCTCTCGCCACCAGAAAGCAGTCCTCGACCGTGAATTTCCTCTCCTCCCGAGTTTCTTTGGAATCCGAATAAGGTTGTCCCCACCCCCGCTCTCGAACCCCTAGCTGCTCTCAAGGTCCGGTGGCGGCGGAAGGGGAAACCCTAGGCACGAACCACAACTGCCCGTAGAATTCCTCAATTGCCCCTCCTTCGTCGTCTTCCCTCCGGCCCGACGGTTGTTGGGTCCAACAGCGGCCCCACCACTCCGCTTCACCACCCCTGGTTCGCCGCGTGGCTCTTGTGGGGACTTGATGCAGTCTCTCAATGGCGCTTTTGAAAGCATCTGTGCGCGGGAAGTGTCCCAGGCTCTCTGCCTCGATGGGGTTCCATGTCCCCGGCATGGACTTCCCGGCGGCCAGCTCTTCGTCGGCGTCGACGGCGACGCCCGTCGCCCCCGAGGCGTGACAGGCACCGTCATCGAAACCACAGCTTGAATTAGTTTTTCTCTAATCCATCAATTAATGCAATGCAAGTTGCAGCCAACATCCTACCGACTATAATGAGTGGAAAAAGAATTCGCTTTCAGATTACCTCTGTTATCTGCCGCCCATGGCTGTCTGAGACCGACTAAATGGTGATGCCGTTGGGGACGACCCGGCGGTGATGCCCGGCCCGGACATGGGCACCGTGAGCTCAGACGACGACCGACGCCGGCGCCGCACCGGTTGCCTCGTCCCGCGTCAATGTTTCGCGGTCGATCTCCTCCTCGGCGCAAGGCGCACCTCGTCCGCGAACTTCGTCCGTCCATGCCTCGTCGGGCCGGTACTCCTCGTTGGCGGAGTGCGCGTGACGCTGCGTGTCGGCGACGGTCATGAACGTGGTGGTCCGCGTCAGCCGGGCAAATACGACAGAAGAAGCGGTGCGGGTCGGCGACCGTACTCCGAAGTCGCCCTCGGCGGGCACCGACCCCGCCGATCAACACGGCCGGTTGGGATGCCCGCCCGTCGCCGGTGAGGGAGAGGACCAAGACCTCCCGGGCGGAAGCGGCGCGCTGCGCTGCGCCGTGACGAGGGGAGGTCGGCGGGTCGGATTCCCGTGGCGTGAGGTAGGGGAAAAGGAGCCATGGGAGTTGATCCACGCGCTCCGAATTTGACGCGAGGTCGGGGAAAAGGAGCCGGCGGTGTCATCCGGTGCGGGGTAGGGAGGAGATGGAGTGATGGATGGATCCAATCGGAAGCCGTTTGGCCGCGGCGTGGATGCGGAGGCGGTGCTTCACCTTCCCCACGCCGGGTTCCAAGAGGCGCCCGCCGCTTTACGGATGCGAGGGGCGGTGGCGCATTTGAATGTAGGTGAAGGTGGGCGGCCGGAAGGGAAGCGGGCGGACGGGGTGGAGTCCTGTGGAGGCGGATGGGCGGGGAACCAAGACGATGGAGGTCGGGGCGGGTCGCGTAGGCAGCAGTTTCCGGTGACGTGGAAGCCTTGCATGTGCAGTGAACTCCCTAGTGGGGGTTCTCTTTACAGGGGTAGTAGATACGTGTGTATACATAAAATACATATGGAAAATGGAAGGAAGAATAAAAGGAAATTACAAGGCCACTACGGGCTCATTTCCGGACCAGCAGCACAGCAGGCCTGCTCGCTCCTCTTCTTCCCGCGTTGGGCCAACACCAAGACGAGGCCCAGCCCAACCGGCCATGTGAGCCAGCAAGCAACAGCCCAGCAGCCATCTTCCCCTCCTCTTCCACTTACACACGGACCCCACACGTCAGCTTCATCCCTTCCCCTGCCTCCTTCTCTGTTCCACGCACGCAAAGCACGCGCCGGTTCTGTTCCCGTCGACCGCACGACAGTGCCGCCACCAGACTATCGTCGCGCTCAATAGCGCTGCCGCCACGACCTGTCCCATCACCCCACCAAAGCCAGCTCAATCCCAGCCACCTGTCCCCACGCCATTATCGCCGCTGACCCGCCGTACCACCTGCCCACCGACCTGCTGTGCGTCACCACCCTCCTCCGTCGTCGTCGCGTGCCGACATCCGCTGTGCCGACGACGCGGCCACAGCAACCCGGTGGATCTCAGGGCCGAACCGCCTTCGTTGCACGTCGTCGTTCGCCGACAGACGCTCGCCCTGCTACTGTGCTCCAGTCGTCGCTGCGTGCTCACGCCGTCGTGTCCCGTCCAGACGCCGCGGCCACTGTACCCCGGTCAACACCAGCTCGCCGCCAGCCGCCATCAATGGAGCCCTGCCATGACACGTCCCATCACCTCCACTGCACCATGGACAGTTGGACACCAGCTGGAGCTCATCGATGGCGTCGAGCTGGAGCCTGCTCGACTTGCCGGAAAATATCTCCGGCAAGCCGCTGCCCTCCGCGCCAATAAAAGGCCGACCATGGCCACCGGGAACGCTCGCCCCCTCGAGCTCGGTCTCCCTTCTCCTCGCCCGAGCTCCTCTCCTTCTCTCTGCTTGCTGCTCTGCCCCGCCATGGGCGCGCCGTCGTTGCCGCTCCCTGCTGCTCGCCTCGCCGCGCCCACCGCTCAGCCCCCTGCCTTGCCTCCCAGCTCGTCACCGGCTAGCCGTGCTCGCCCTCCTGCCCGCCTGCTCGCCGCGCGCCGCCCACGCCAAGCCCAGGCCTCCCGCCGCCGCGCTCGCCGCGTCGAGCCCGCACGCTGCCCCGCCGTGCCCACCACTCGCCGCCGCTTTGCTCCGCCCATGCCGCTGCTGCGACGCGCTCGCCGCGGAACGCCGAGGCCACGCAGCCGCGCGCCACACTGCCCTGCCGTAGCCGCTGCCCAGCTCGCCGTAGACACCGCGCACCGCCGCCCAAAGCCATCTCCACCGCCGCCCAAGCCTTCCTCACCTAGCTGAGCGCCGCCGCCAGCCACCCCTTCCTCCCTCTGTTCTTGCGGATGGAAACGGCGGGCAGGCAAGGTCCCGCGACCGAGAGCAATGACCGAACCAAACATCCCAATCCTTATCCCCTTCCCCTTCTACCTTCCATACACCAGGTCCATGTAAACCAGAGAGAGGGAGAGACCGGTCCACAAAATCGGTCCATGAGTCTGTGGACCCGCTAACCAGTCAGTTTGACTGACTGGCTGGACCCGCGTGTCAGCCGTAAGCAAAACGCTACGCGCACCCCGGCAGTGTACACAGAGAAGAGCAAATCCATTTTCCATGCACATAAAAATTCCCAGAAAATTTCCAAATAAACTAGGTACACCCCAGACCCTACCCAAGCTTTTATATCCCAGTTCCATAAATTCTAAAATTCCAGAAATAATTTCCAAAGTTTAATTCATTTATAAATCCTAAATTAAACTTTTTAGAAATTCATATCTTTTTCAATCCAATTCCAAATCACTGTTCCAGTTCTATAATTCTTCTAAAATCATGCTCTAATTATTCATACCCTTGTTCTAATATTTTATGCCCATTTAAATTCTAGTTTATGTTGTGCCCTGTTTATTTATTTAATCGCGCGCCGTAGATTTACGTAAACCCTAGTTTACCCCTTCCGCTAACCCACACCTTGCACCGGATATTTTTGTATGCGTGTACACTCTCACGTACATGAATACTCGAATATACATACACGTAGTTGTCCACATGCTAGATATACGCGATAGGTTATGTATGTATATAAATGCATAGAGTGGTATTTTGAAATATAAATAAATATACGTATATACCTATCGATTTGTATCTACGCATGGCTAACCCCCCTAACCTAGCCGTATACTCGTGTATGTGTACTCCGTGACACACACTCTAGTATACATGTCCTATACACACATAGGGTATGCCCGACGTACGGGTATACGCATATGTGTGGCTAACCCTAGACTAGGATCCTAACCCTGCTAACCCTAAGCATATACGCATGCCTAAGCGTATGTGTCACTAACCCCGTACGAACCTATAGGAAACCAACCCTATCATGTCCTTCAGGTTCACATGATAGTGAACAATACCAATATGATTTGGTTCTCCATCAGGCATCCGTACCTCGCAAACCCAGCCCGTAGGAACCCCGTTGATGGGTGGATTCTCTCTCTCCTATCCTACTTCAAACTTATAGAATAATGATAGGAGTAGATAGTAATCTATCCATCATCCCCCAGAGCTAACCCGCGTAGGAACATTGTATGCTTTGACTGTTATGCTTGTGTTTCATGTTTGCCGACACCGGAAACCACGCGACGGACCCAAGAGCATCACTACACCAAGCCACAGGAATCAGCAGCACCAGGACAAGAACCTTGGATATACTTGTCAGCGGATAGAGGCAAGTCCTTACCCCCTTAACCTGACCTAATTCCTATAATAATTAATAAGATGTTAAGATAAGTATAACCATGGCAAGCCGTGCGGGAGTACTCATGGGCTATGTGCGTGGGGCTTCGCTAGGCTTTGTCGTTAATATAACCTTGTTAATGAAACGAACCATGTCAACAAAAAGGTGGGTGGTGATAGTCTACATGGAGGTGGACTAATCACACTCAGGAATGAGTCCCGCGGAGAGATACTCACCTCCCTAAGGACCGATTCATGGACCTTCTACCTAGCGCGATTATACGTACAGCCACACGCCGGGATGGGGCGGCTTGATTCCACACCCCGTTGGGTTGAGGTATAATTTTGAACCAAGCTGGCCGGTGCAGGCAAACGACCTATCAGGAGCAGACATGGGGAGAGTGGCCCCATGGTCCGGTTGGCGTGGTTACTATGTGATCCTCCACGTAAGTTGTTTTGGGGCATGGTGATGCCGTTTGTGCACAGATTTATGATTGATGATATTTGAGTATGATGTTTGATAATATTGGTTGGGTAATGAGGTATTACCCGTAAAGCCGTGGGTGATGTGGTATCACCATAGTGTCTAGGATGATGTGTCATCCTTTCCAACCCCTGAGAAGTCGTGGTGAGGATTATACCAACATACCTAGGGTGACGGCCCAAGCGGGTACAGGATCTTGTTAGGCCTGTTTAAGTCAAGAGCGCATGGTGAGGACAGTGCCTATCGTGTGGGGAAATTGTACAACCTCTGCAGAGTTAACTAAATCTATTCGAATAGCCACGTCCTTGGAATGGGCAAATGCTAGGCCGGAACATCCGTGATTAGAAGCACACAATAGAATCTGGTATGTGACTTGTCACCTTGAGCTTGGACAATAATTAACCCGGGAACTAGTGAGAGTAGTAAGCTCTACTAGGGCCCAACCCTTAATGGTAACCTTTCACCCTCTGGTTGGGACTTGCTAAGTACGAAAGTACTCAACCCTCTATTTCTATTTTTAGAATACCAGCTGCAGGAGTGTATCCAAGGAAATCAAGCTACGGAGGCCGACACAAGGATGGAACCAAAAGGAGGACATTTGAAGACGGAGGCGAACATGAAGGAGTTACATGAGAATGTTGTGATCGAGTTATAGGATCGTGCAATAGGAGTAAGTCCAAGGGTTTGTCCGCACTCCAAGCTTGCCTGTAGGAATGGAGCCTTGATATAGATGCTGCGTAGGATCTCTGATAGGTTATAATAGTAGGCCTATGGCCGAGTCTTGTAAGCCCCAAACCATGTATCATATTTTTCTCAATAGCAATAAAAGTATAGTTTTTGATATCATATCTATACTTAATTAGGCGTATTTGTGCGTGATCCTGGCGCAAATACGTATGATTAAGGAACCTCAGAAATGGGGTGTGACAATCGATGGCCTGTAAAATACTTTTACAGGCGTCGAACGCTACCTTTGCTGGCGTTTGTTGCGCCCGACGCGGTGGTGCGTTGCGTGGAGCGGAGCGGCGTGCATCCGCGGCGTTCGGTGTGGGCGCGTCGGCGCCGCCAGCGGCACGCCCAAAGATCCAGCGGCCGCGACAGAAGGCTGGACGGCCGATCGAGCGACTGACGCGTTTGACGCTTGATGGCCCAGCGTTCAGCGGTGACGGGTTTTGACACCCCCTCTAGACCGCGTCCTAACTTATGCGCTCGCGTATGACGCGCTTGAGCTCGCGTGTTGACCGAGCGTGGCAACGACTAGTTTTCAAACGGCTAGTAGCGTCTGGCGCATCCGGCGCATCCTCTCCTGGCGCGTCTGGCACGTGCGTTTTTAGAGGAAAACAGCTAGTTTTTTGCTTCTCTCTATTAATAGATGGATGGCCGGCTTGGGCTCTCTCTTGGACATTTTGATTCATTCCATCACACTTTGAGCTGAGCCAACATCCTCCCACTCTCTCCCACTTGCTTGTGAGCACATCTTTGAGAGATTGATTGAGATTCAAGTGCATTACTTTGAAGAGTTGTTAATGCGACAATAATATGTAAAAATATCTACACTATGATCGATATTTCTATCCTAGTGGGTCCATTGCATTTTTAATTTATTTTATCTTTGTTTAGTGATCTGAGGTTATATAACCCTGTCTGTTTCAGCCACCGGCGGCCTTCCCTAGCGGCGTCGACGCCGCAGTAGTAGACCCCCAATCCCCAGACTCCGACTTCCTGTGATGAACGACGGCGGCCGGCGGGTGGTAGAGCGGCGTCGCGGCAACGAAAGAGGCGAGCGTGAGGCAGGGCTGCTGCTCCCTCTTTGGTGGGCTTTTTTGTTTGGCCATTTGAGCCCATTCCAATTCCAAATAAAAGGCCCAGTACAAGTGAAACTCCTCCCCAATCCCCACCCATCCATCGTATGCTCCCGGTCCCGGCTCCCAGCGTCACGCCGCCGACGCCTGCCGCACTCCGCTGAGTCCGCTCGCCACTCGCCTCCACGCTCGGGCGCCCGGCGCGACGACGCCCGCACAGCCTCCCGCCAGCCTTCAGCCTGCCTAGCTTAGCAGTGCCCGGTCTGCCGCCCCCGCCATTCTAGCCGCCTGGAGCAGCGGCACGCCGGCGCCCACTGGTGCGGCCTGGTGCCCGAAGCGCCTGAGTGCCTGTCGGCGATGTAGGGAGGAGGGGAAGAGGAGCAGCAGCTACGGTCTGGGGCCGGCCATGGCCGTGGACAGGTCGGCGTTGCCGCCGGTAGAGGAGCAGCAAGGGCATTGGCTGCAGCTGCGCCTCCACCATCATCTAGATTTGGCCGAGGCCGAGGTTCGAGGGGCGTCTCTAGGAGTGGGATTGGCAAGAAAAACGGTATTGGTTTCAATTTTTAGTTCATGAATCAACGGCCATTTTCGTTTGCCGAGAGCTAACGTTGGCAGTCGGGAAGGCTCGCCGAGTGGATGGATACCTGGCTCTCGGCGAATTGTCATTGCCTACGAAAATTTCTCCGTAGGGCCTTTGCCGACGGTACGGGACATTTCCGCTCGACGAAGCCTTCGCCGAGAAGGTTTTGTTCTTCGCCGATGGGCACACCCGCTCGGCGAAGAACCAGCCTCCTATAGTGCTTGTTAGATTTCGCCCCAGCTAATTTTTTTTTCCTGGGTCCGTCATTGGTTTCAGCAGGCTAATGAATTTGTCGAGGCAGGGTTTCAAGCTAATTTCGTGGCTGTTGTGAACTTGTGAATTATGATGTTTGTGCTGGCCTCTTTACTCTAGTATTGAAGATATATTCTTTGGCTGCATGGCTATTTGGAAATGGGTCACTGGGTAACCACAAACGTGCATTGCATGTTTTTTAGTTTCTCAGCAAGGAACAAGACGACAGCAGCTTACAAGGAAATTGAATGATCAGCACCCAGCAGTTCATAAGGTGGATGGGAAACAGAAGGAACTATTTTTTTTTTTTAAAAAAAAGAAGGTTCTCGCCATAGCAGAGGCTGCTCCTTCCACAGCATTGCACGTAATTTCTCTCCTCTCGTGATCCACAAGAACACTTAAACACATGCCCTCTAATAAGACACGGAGGACGACGCCAGATATAAGTATAACTTCTTGGCTCCCGGATGAATCTTGAAATCATCATCTCGAGGAGCCATCGATGCACACACACTATCCAACTTAACTCGACACACACGTATTACGACCCCAAACGCACGAAAAAGACGCGTTCTTGGTACGAGACACCCTGATCGGCAGCCCATTACTATCAGTTGCCGCCGCCCTTGGCGCCTTTGCCCGTCTTCCCCGGCTGGACCTTGCGCGCGCGCACGAACGCCCTGACGAGCCCCTGCAGCCTCCGGCTCTGCGTCGTGATGACTCCAGTGGTGGACGGCGCCTGCCGGAGGACGACCTCGTAGCCGTCCCCGTAGGAGTCCATCCCCTCCGTCAGTAGCTGCCAGAAGAGCGCGCCGGCCGCGGGGCCGCCGGCGCGCGCCGAGTTGTAGACCTTGGCGTACACCGCGCCGAACACCGCGTCGCGCTGGTCGCCGCTGTAGCCCGGGTCCCTGCGCGACTTGCCGAACTCGGCCACCAGCAGCGGCTTCCGCAGCACGGCCTGCGCGTCGGCGATGTGGGCGTCGAGCCAGGCGCCCAGGAACCGCAGCTGCGACGGCGCGTCAAGGCTGGGCAGCCACTGGTCCGGGTACGAGTGCACGGTGGCGAAGTCGATCCCGGGCGCCTGGTTGTTGGCGATGAAGTCGGTGCCCACCTGGTACCCCGACGGGTTCACGGCGCTGCGGCGGGACGGCGACGACGCGCCGTAGAAGCCCTCCAGGCCGGCCTCCAGCAGGTGGTTGCCGTCGATGGACTTGACGTGCGCCGCCATCTCCGTGATCCACGACTGGATGGTGTGGCCGGACACGTCCGACTGGCAACGCGGCTCGTTCATCAGCTCCCACGCCATGATCGTTGGGTCGTCCTTGTACGCCACGCCGGTGATCGTGTTCACCCTCGTCAGAACGGCCTTTAGTTTGATTCATGAAAAAAAACGAGGTGGATTTTGTCAGAAGCGTGAGTAAGAGTGTACAGTAAGAGTGTGCAGTCCTAGTTCCAGAACAAAGCATTGTTTGACTGATTGTCTGATGCAGAGCAACAAGAACCACTGTAACAGTTTGTGCAACTATTTTTTTGGCCTTTATCTGCTCGCCTTCTGCTCCTTGTTTGTTTCCCATGAAGTGCAAACAGTGTGCACCGACAGCGTCACAGTGCTCAGACAATAATAAGTTCACTGTAACTTGTAGTATTCAGACCAAAATAATTTTACTGCCTACCAAAATATGCAAAATTGGAGTGTGAGTATAGGTTTGGACTGTAAAAGGAGGAAGATGCTGTATTAGGCGCATGGCCACTATCCTTTACTGTGACCTCGAACGTACTAGCAGCTTGGATCTTGTTCAGTTGAATATCTTGCCACGGTGATTCCGTGGATCAAAACGAGGAAAAATGTTAATGCCAGACATTTATGATTTCTTTAATTTTATTGGCCACAACAAGGAAGCATCTCTCTTTTCAAAAAAATGAATATGAAGGCAAATATTTCGGTACAACGAAAATAATCCACAGTGCTAACTTTATCTGTCCTATAAGAAATTCAGAACAGGCGTAAATACGAACTTAACAAGCGCAGACTGAAATTTCTCAACGTAAATACGAACTTAACAAGCGCAGACTGAAATTTCTCACAAAAGAAAAGGAGCACGGTATAAACAGACCATGCAATCTTCCATTGTCAAATAACAGCCAAAGGAACAACCAAAAAGGTAAAATTTTAAGGAGTCAAACAATTTTAAATGCAAACCAAATCTATAGGGGAAAAAACATTTATGATACTGATATCATTAGACTAATCATAGAGAAAATCATAGAGAGAATATATTCATACTAAACTTATTCAGAGACAGAAATCTTGATCCAAATCTAGAATTGTAATCTTTCTAGGAAAGAGGGATGTATCATCTTTTGAAACAGGTAAGACTCTCCTACTCACTAGTGACCTAGAAATTAGCGTCAAATAACGAAACGGTGCAAATTACTATGACTTTTTTGAAACAAAACTACTGTGGTTTACACAGCGCGCGTACCTTGATATGGTTCTTGTAGAGGCCCTTGGCAACAGGGTTAGTGAAGAATTCATCGTCAGATCCAATGTTCTGCCCCTGCTCCCTCGCCCACTGCACGTACTGCTTCCTCCCTCCAAAGCTATCATAATTGTTCACAAAGCTCAGAATCATCTTAATCCCATACTTCCTAGCCTCAGCTAGAACGAAATCCAACCCCTGAATGAACATAATCAGAGCAAAAACAGGGCAATGCATCAGCTCATAAACAAGAAACAACGAAAAAGAAGATCATTCGCGAGAAAGAAAAAACAACGAAGAAGATCTCAAGAAACTGTTTCGTGGTTAGCACAAGAGGAAAGAAGTGACTGGTGTGGCTGCAGACTGCAGTAAAGGACCTGGAAGGTGTTCTCGTTGTAGCGGGCGGGTGAGTACTGTAGCGCAGTGCTGCCGCCGCCGTCGTTGAACGCCCACGTCCTGGCCACGGAGAGGCCGGCGCCGGCGGCCTGGCTCAGCGCCGAGGTGACCTTGCCCCTCTGCGCGGGGTCGGCGCCGAAGGTCATGAGCCAGTAGGCGTTGAACCCGTTGGCAAAGAACGGCTTGCCGTTGTGCACGAACCGGGTGCCCTGGACCCTCACGAACGCATCCCCGCCGCCGGCCTCCGCTGCCTGCAGCTGGCCTCCATGGACGACGAACAGGAGCACAAGCAGAGCAAGAGCTCCGCCGCGAAGCCTCATTTTTCGCTTGCTTTTCTCCGTGTCGCCTCGCCTCGCCTCCCGCTTTGTTCTTGGATGCTGGATGGCGGCAATGCTGGTGAGGTGAGGTGAGGTGAAGCGAGGATGAAGAATGTAGCTAGCTATGGAAGGCTATGGAAGGAGAATGGTACAAGTGTCTAGCTGAGGTTTAAATAGGCCACAGGTTTTGGTTACAGTGAATGAACTTGAGGTAAGCTGCATCACGGGAGAAACAGTCTCTGAAGCAGGTAGGCCCACTCGTCAGCGGCACCATAATTTTAGCTAGCGGAGCGGGAGGAAGGCAACATCGGATTTTGAAAAACAAAGAAAAAGAAAAGAAAAAGCAACAACATCGACTTTATTTGTCGGTTCCGGCGGTTGAAGGCAAAAGCTTTTGTCGAAGTCGGTGGACACCCCACATGGGTGCTGGGAAACATGAAAATGATGGGTTTTTTTTTTGACAAACTTGAAAATGATGGGTTGCATTGATGTTGGTGTACCGAGTTTCATCTCGAGCCCAGTGACGGAGTAATAACGAACGACTCATCACTCAAGCCATTCCGCCGTCCCGCTTGAATATCTGTGGACCTCCCGTCTTCGTGCAGTGGCCCATGATGTAAGCTGTTTTGGGTAAATCAGTCTTCTAATTCCTTCCATTCAACCAAAGAAGCCCCTCTTTCTGGCTAGATAGTTTCAAATCCAATGTCTACGTGTAGATGGGTTGCCATGGGTTAGTTTCTCAGCTCCAGTGGTTGAGTACGTCTACGTATGCGTAAACAAGGAATCGACTCATACTATCTCCAACCGTGAGTCTCTTTCTTTCTTCTTTCCTTCGGTGCTACTTTCTCTTCCAACGGCGCGCATGCGGGCGAGGCCGCATGCGGGGCGATGGGATCTAGGGCCGTGGATGGAAGCCGGCAAGGCGAGGCGAGGCGAGGATCTTTGTGGTGCGGGTGAGCACGATGCCGCATGCGAGGCCGAACGCCGTGAACGAGACCTTGGTTGTCGCCGGTGCGCCAGGCAGCGTCGCTCCCTCCCCTCGTCATCCTTCGTGATGCGGTGGCGGGTTGCGGCCGGACGAGTTTCTCTCGAGCTTCCCTTCATTTTTTTAATCATTTTTACTAGAGACGAGTCGACTCGTGCAGTTGAATCGGTTCATCATTTATCATTTGACGAGTCGATTGCTCCAATGGTATAAGTCACTCATAACGCGCCACCTCAGCCATGAGTCACTTTTCAAAAGGCCACTGGAGAAGCCCTTAGGACCCATGTAAGGTTTTTAGGTCTGGTTTTTCATGAAAAAAATAACCAATTCTACCTGCTTAATTGAAAGGCCTACCATTACACTCCAACATCTACATATGAAAGTAAGTTTCTACAACTTTTCATGCTCAAGTAATGAAAAGGCAGAATAAGGGAGTGTTTAGTTCCCATGCAAACCTAAAAAGTTGCTACAGTTTCCCGTCACATCAAATCTCTTAACACATATATGGAGTAATAAAACGTAGGTAAACAAAATAACTAATTGCACGGTTTGACTGAAAAGTACGAGACGAATCTTTTGAGCCTAGTTAGTCTATGGTTGGACAATAATTAACAAATACAAACGAAAAGTGCTACAATAGCCCAACCCAAAATATTTCACCAACGAAACAACCCCTAGTTATTTTGGTCCCTGAACTATTACTCAACCTCAGTTTCATCTCTCAACTTTTAAAAGGTTTGTTTTAGTTCTCAAACTACTTTTAGGCTCAATTTCATCCTCGTTCTAGTCTTAGCTTTGTATTTTGGGCCCAATTTCATCCATAAACTACCAAAGTGTATTTTGGTTAATTTTTCATCTTAATTTTCTTTATCTAAACGAAAAAATTTATATTTTTTCACCAAAATTTCAAGAAATGCATTTTGGCACAACTTCAACATTTGTCTGGCACCACCCGCGATTTGAGATGGACAATCATCGTTAGGTACTGTTATCCCTATCAACTTGGAATTATTATGGACACTAAATTGTTTATTAATGAATGTTATTTTTCAATCTCCAGTCGCTTGTGGTGTTGAAGCAACAACACGCATTCCACATAGGACGATACATAAAGTTGAGTTTGAAAACAAAGGCCAAAAATGCAAACTTTTGGGGACTGAAATGATCATCCTTTTGAGGACGGAAATATCATTTTCATAGTTCTAGGATGGTACTAAACCTAACAATAGAGTTTGAAGACTAAAATGGCTGTTTTGAAAGTTTAAGGATAAAACCGAGCCTCAAGTAATAGTTCAAGTCCCAAACTACGTAACTATTTTGCCCTGGAGAAAAGTAATGAACATTGTGGTATGCGAACACTGAGTAGTGAATACTGTACGTAAGAGCAGTATATGCATGTGGACGCACATGGGACCGGATCAGAAGTTTAGGACGAACATTAAAACTTCCTACAGGCTACAGGTGTCGCGGGGATCCATGGATCGATCGCCGTATACAGTACGTGCCGTGCCGTGCGACACGCGCTGCATTATTCTTCCGATCTTCAGCAAGCCCCTCCATCGTTTGTCACGAATTAACGACGTTGGTGATCTAGGATTTTAGGGGGCGCTGGAGGCGTACCGACGTGATCCTTGATATCGTCCTGGCGGGACAGGGCCAGGCCGCGGCATGCATGTTCTGTGAGACCGTGGCGCAGGGAAGGAAAATCCGCCCGCGGGCCGCTCCGTTATCCCGATCGCCGACGCCAATCACCCTGCGCCCACGACGTGATCATCGGATCCCAGAAGAAATAACCTGTCGTTTTCGGCCTCTTCCCCGTAGCGGCAAGCGAGATCCCGGCGAAGCGCCTGAGGGGAGGCCGTTACGCCCCGTTTCAGGCAAGCTGTGGTTGTGCCCACTGCCTGCGCACATGGACGGCCTCTCCCCTCTTCCGTACTGCCCACGTGGAGGGCCCCGCTCACCGCGGGTGCAACGTCCCGGCCTGTTTCCACGTGGCCTTTGGCCGGTCCCCTCAAGCTCAGGTTCAGCGGCTGGCAACTCCTCTGCTCCGCCGCCTGGCCTAGACGACCGGTAGTAGGGGTAGGGCCGTTGCGTTGCGTTGCGTCCCCTCCAGGGCAGGCCAGGCCTCCACCGACGCTGCTCGTGCTGTGCTCTGTGTTTGTGCTCGGCCCTGTTTCTGTCACCCACCGCTCTTGCCATGCTGGTCCCGTCGCGTCCCGTCCTGTCCTACCCTGCGCTCGTGTCGCGTCGTTTCCTCGGCTCTGCTCGTGCTCGTCCGTCGGCACCGCACCGGGTGACCGGCAGCGCTGGATCTGGGTGGATTCCCGGCTAGGCTACGGGGACCGTCCCAGTCCTCGTCGCCGCATAATAATGTCGCGTAGGGGACGACTCCTACGTGCGGTGAATGTGAACCACCCGCACGCAGAAGAGTGCCTTCATTGTTGCCTTGTCGCATCTCGCATGGGGCGTGGTGACCTGGGTTGCAGGATGGCACGGCGCCGGCGGATGTTAATCACAGGTCAC
Source organism: Hyparrhenia diplandra (assembly GCA_015847255.1). Classification (NCBI taxonomy): domain Eukaryota; kingdom Viridiplantae; phylum Streptophyta; class Magnoliopsida; order Poales; family Poaceae; genus Hyparrhenia; species Hyparrhenia diplandra. Next base: position 254,626 of record JADLZK010011433.1, on the reverse strand, counting down.
AGCACCCGGCCCTCGGTGGCTCTGCCAATCAATCAAAGCGCGAGCACGTCATTTCTTGGCATAGGCACCGCCCAGATCGTTTCCACGGACCACAACAAAATTTCCGATGAGTGCGCAATGATTTTGCCTGAAAAACACATCCGCAATGGTCGGCTCGGGGAGCTACTGTGCCGGACTGGAGCATGCATGACTTGTGTGGAAAGCAATTAAAGGAGTACAGCGTCGGCCGTCAGATCAAAAAAAACCCACTTGCGCCTTTGGGCGCTTCAACCGAGATCGAACATTGTTCAAAACAAAATGCGCCGGTGTTCCTGCAGCGCGTCGGAATGAAAACTACCAAAGCCGGCGTTTGAAATCACGCGCGCGGCGGTCGTCACTCCACTCGACAGTCGAAACACGAAACCGCTCGTCAGCACCCACTGGGCTCACTACGATATGGGACGGGGAAACCGGAGGGGAGGGCTGCCTCTAGTCTACCCTCAGCCAGTCCTGTGCTTTGTGGCTGCTGGAGGTTTTTTTTTTTTTTTGACATCAACTGCTGGAGTTGAAGTGCATAGTGGAAAGCACAGACCCCCCGCGTTAGCTGGAGACTTTTTTTTTTTTTTTGAACTTGCGTTAGCTGGAGACTTGAAGTTGGCATTAGCTGGTAACCTTTTTCTGTTTGGGGCAAATTGAGAGATGGCCCAATATATTTCGGGCACCAATCACGGGATGGAATGACTCCTTTTGGGAGCAAATTGCGATCAGTCTAGGCCCACTATAAAGTGTATCTGTGCACGCAGCCTTCTGTTTTCTTTTCTCCAGTCCAAGTTTCCAGTGCTAAATCTACGGCAATTTAAGGGAGCACCGTCACCGTCAGAGACAAAATCAACAAAATTCCAAAACAGTGCAGCATTTCGATTTGGGACTTTATATAACGATAACCACAACCGGATAAAGTCGTACATGGTGGTTTGAAATCTATATACTGTACACAAAAAAAAAAATCAAACCCTGTCCAAACTGAGAACAAGCCCAGCACAGGGAGAATCTGTTCCAGTCCACTACCGCGAAAGCTTCCCAGCCCACGGGCCACCTAACTGCCGCACCGGAGCACCGCAACCGCAAGGCGTCTTCTTTTTTGTTCACTCGGCGTCGCGGGCCTGCGGGTCATGCTCACGGCCCACTGAGCAAGCAGGCCTCTACACCCTGCAGGGCTGCAGGTTGCAGCCGCGCCCCCGCGCCGCATTGGCATAGGTGGGGTGTCCAGCCCGTCTTTTTTTTTTTTATGTTTTGAAATTCGTATTTTTGCAAATATATTTGTCGAAGTCAGAAAATTGCAAAACTATACTACTGCCGCCAACTAATAAACTGGCCGAAACTGCGTACCACTGCTTACACTGCTTACACGGAGATAAAATAAAAAGGAAATTTGAGAAAAATGATATATAATTAGATCTATATTTGTAGATCTGAACATTGTATTGATTATTTGGGTACCAAGATGGCTTGAAATAAAAAATGAACTAAAAGCCGGTAGATTTCATTGTTAAATATAATTCTTATACAAGTTTTATCTTCATATGTGATTATATGAAAAGGTTATAACTTTATGAAGAAGTGTTATGTAAGGTTGTGAATAAATTACCTCAATTTCAACTAGCTTCCTCGATCCCAAAAAGAGTGATCCCTAAGAGGTTCGTGCTGCTCAAACTTTTTAAAAATTTAACTAGATTTGTAAAAAAATATTAACAACATTTATACCTTTAAATAAGTTTGTTATTCAAAAAATATTAAGCAATTCATCTAATGATGACTAACGATGCATCTAATGATGACTAACGATGCGTCCTTGGATATCTTGCCTGGTAGTGTCTCACCTTACCCATCCAGCTAGAAATTGAAGTGTGTATTTGTTTGGTTGTTTAGCTAATTTTGTGTTATTCTGCGATAGCAAGATATTTTTTTTAACTGTTTTTCGTTGCCATGTGCGAACCAATTGACTCATCTACTCCCTCCATCTCTAAAAAAGAGAGTGTCGTTTAAGTTTTTTTCATACATCATGTTTGACCATCCGTCTTATTCAAAAAAAAAAAATTTATAAATATCTTTGATTTTATTATGACTTATTTATCATTAGAGATACTTTAATGCTGATTTATCTATTTTATAATTTACACAATATTTTTAAATAAGATGAAATAGTCAAACACGATCGCTAAAAGTAAAAAATGACACTCCTTTTTTAGGAGGGAGGGAGTAGTTGGCAAGGATTTACTCGCCGAGTTATAGGCAGGACAAGATAAGTTCGCTCGAGAACCAAACAGACCCCCATATCGTTTGTGTGTTCCTTCGCTTTCAGGTGATGATCCGATCAGCCTCGAAAGGCAAACGTAGTGATCTAGGGATGGATTTCTTTTGCATACGTGGGGACACTGGAGGTCCCCCATTGCCGCAGCTTGCAGCAGAATCAGGTATCTAGCCGACTAGCCTAGAGTATCTAGGGTCGGCTAGGGGACGCATTCCCATTTCCCATTGCGATCGGCTGCTGCCAGCATGCAGGATTGCTCATTCACCGGCGTGGCGCATTTAGGGCCGGCCTCGCCAACGTCGACTGCGACCACGGTGGCATGCCGGCACCACGTCTCTTGCTACTCCCCGAAGGATCATGTCTAAATTATACCCGACGTCGTGATCGCCGGAGATGCCCCTGCCCCTGCCTCTTGGAGATGCATATGCAGTGGCGGCGCGGGCACAGGCAAATGCAGGCGACGGGGCACGCCAGCAGCCTTTTGATCCACCGGCCGGCCCCCAACAGAGATTACAAGAAGCTAGGTACATACGGTTTGTATGTGCGGGACAGCCCAGCCGGAGCCGGACAGGATATCCACACGTCGAAAATGCGCCATTTGTGGCCGATGCCCGCCCTGATGGATCACTCATCATCAGTCATCAGATGTAACTTTTGCATATGCGGCCGGTCATATGGAACGAAGAATAATGTTCTCCAGGCTTTGCCCATCGATCGCCTTTCGGTATCGGTCGTTATTTTGCAATTCAATCTATCAGATAATCCTTGCTACGTCGATAGGCTAGCTAGGGTGGGTATATTTGATCTGCCGAGGGAATCTGCCCATCAGGATTGGGATGCCTTTCTTGGCGAGCGAGGGAAAGGGAGAGTTCAGACAAATATGCTGAATCCTGGGCCTCGTTTAGATGGCAAATTTTTTGCCAAAAATTTGCTACTTTTTCAACTCTCTCTCCATCACATCACATTAAATACACCAAAAGACATACTCCCTCCATATCCAGTCACATCACATAATATTTAACATAAATGATTAATAACTTTTAAGTCGTTGAGTTTTTGAAATGTGAAAATCATATCAATAGATTTGTCTTGAAAAAAAAACACTTTCATAAAAAAACGTATACATATATAATTTTTTAAAAAATATTTTGATAGAAAAGAAAAACATAGTCAATATGTTAGGCAAATATGACTGCTAATTATATTTTTAGTGGTGAAAATTTCCTGAAACTTAGGTGGTAGTACTGTTTCAACGTGACCCACCAGGTGTTAACTGGTGTATACATCTAAACATGTAGATTAAAAACACAAGTGCTCCGCTTGTTTCAAAAAAAAAAGAGAAGGGTGCACGCTAGCAGCAAATCTTTTGAGCCTAGTGCAGGGCCATGGTAGGATAATATTTACCACAAACAAACAAAACAATGGAAGACGGATTCTTTCTTCCTGTGAAATTGCTTCTAGCTACAGTATTCCAGTTGGGTTGTGGCAGTCAAACGCTTTGCAAATTTTTTGCCATCTAAACGTGGCCCTGGAATGCAGAGACCACCTGTGGATTCCGATCCTGCAACTTGGCGCCAGGAATCCACAGGCTTTGCTCCCTTTGCAGATTTGGGATCCGGTTGATGCAGACCACAACTGCAAGTGGACTCGAAATCCAAGCGATTATGCATGCCGCCTGTTTGGATGCACTGGTACTAATACAGACAGACTACTCGTACAACTGGAACATAGCAGGTTACTGTTAGCTGATTGAGCACATGTGCTCAAGGCATTGCCGAACTGTGTTCCAAGAAGAATGCACAGCTTTAGAACGGATTCCATCCAGAAACCAAAAGCTCAGAGGGTTGCAAATATCACAGGGAATCGTGTGTCTTTGTGAGCAGTGCAGCGCTTTATATGCAAGATTATATTCCACGCAGATCTACCTCGCCTCCCGAAGGCTCGACTGGTCCATGCGTGCTTGCGCCACGACGCAACTTGGTTCCTTTGGTCCAACACCAGCATCTACGGATGACTCCAACACTTCCACGTCGGCCGGAAGAGCTGGCTGATCATGTTCATGTGGCTGCAAAAATCATCTCTGAGTCGGCAAATCCATGCCTACATTCCATGGCCTCTGTGGCCAACCAACGAGCAGGATGATAAAGCATCAGTTCGTATAGTAGACTAGGAGTAGCCTAGTAGGGGAGCGAGGAAAAGTCAAATTCCTTTTCCAAGGAAATTGGAGATAGTGAGATCCATATATACCCCTTGGTCCCATTTGCGTTTACACTCTTTTACCTGCCAACAACATGGAATCGGTATCCTGCTTCTGACCAAAGACGGAATTTGAGATGCTTTCACCATCACGCCTGCCTCAAAACAAAACATAAAGGACACTTTCATTACATGTTAGAAATATGTCAACTAAAATAGGTAACCTATTGTCTAGAGACTGGCCTGTGTGGCAATGTCTAATTCAATTTAGTAACAGTGAATACTAATTAATAAGTTAGTAGACTTAAAGAAAAAACATTGAGTGGTTCACATAATTCTTGAGATTCAAAGGTCAAAGAACAAATGCAATTCACCTTTCCTAGGTCCTGGCAACCGACCGAAGAAATAATTCGTTGGTCCAGATCCAGTTCATGCTTTAGCACATATTCTGCTGCCCATCTCATGTGCAATGTTCAGACCAAGAGAACTTCAGGAGTACAAAAGATTTGGTAAATTTGGGTTTCTATTCTTGAATCAGTATTGTCGTCGACCTACCTGTAATCGGCTTCCAAGGAGTGTATATATGTTACAGTCCAGTGTCAAAGAGTTTGAACATGATTCACAGGTACTGCATTCGGATCAGAGTTCCTGTTTTTCAACCGAGCTCCTGTGCTTAACCAAACAGCATCATCTGATCGATAGCCTGTATTTATTTTACCTGGTGTAGTTTACTAGGCTGCCATGCAAGTCCACAGAATATATTCCATTCCTTCACTGCTTCACATCATTCTCCTCAGTGGTGCAAACTGCAAAGCCATCTGATTTTACCACCCCGTCGCTAAGATCTTTTTGCAGTTGTTCTGGAATGCTGACACCATCGCTATGATCTTTATGCAGTTGTTCCGGAATGCTGACACCATTGCCATGGCCCCTCAGTTTGCCACCGGCCCTCAGTGTAGAGAAGTAGAGAACTACATGCCGTAGTACAGGCTCAGCTACTGAGCTACAGATGGATTGAGTCCATGCGTCCAGCTATCACCCACACCCACTACTTCGAACCCAAGATATAATGGTCACCACCATATATACCCTGTGATTTGAGATAAAAGGTTCCTGGATTGCGATGGTAGCTCCGATGCCTTAATTTGAGAATAATCTCCTTTCATATGTATTTTTAATGTGTAGTCTGCATGTTTCTTCCTTTTTTGATGAAAAAAAAATGAAGGTAAGAAATCTGACCAGAAAATAAAGACTAGTACTTTTCCCACTAATATTTCAATAAAATAAAAATGTCAAACAAAAGATGTTCTGTCGCACTGCATAGTTCAGTAAACCTTGTTTTTATTTCAAAAAAGCTAGCAAATTCCAACTATATGATACAAGGCCTGTATGCAATTGCAAAGTATGTAAAAAACTTTATGTAATAATTCCTTCATGATTTTTTTTTTGTTTGTGTGGCAATTTGTTTATGCCTCTCACCAAAAAAAAAAACATCCTCACAAAATCCCAGTTCTCTGGCAGTGCCTTGTGGTGTGACCCTTGTACAAGTGCCAGTTAGAATCACAAATTGTTTTGACGTAATCACGACTTATACATTGTTAGACATGTTCCACACGTAACTGTACAGTTCAAACTAATAACTAAAGCATACATGTCATCATATCTGAATATCTGACTATTGAGAATGTAACGCAATGCCTGAAGGTTTGAAAAACAAATAGGGTCATCAATTACCTATATATGCAGAACAGAAGATATTGGGATTCCCCTTTCCATGATGCCCAAGGCACACACTACTCTTGTAGTGGACCCTTTCAAGCTTTGAGCCTACTGCAAGGACTGCAACGTGAACAGCAGTTCATGCTCGCCAAGTGCCTATAAATAGTAGCCACCCTAGCAACAACGAGATCAAAACATCAGAGCTTGCAATAGCTAAAACTTTCAGTCCACCTATCTAACAAGAGTCTACACATAAGCACTAGTTCTGTTTCTGAGAAAGACAATCCAAACCAAAGATGTCTGGGTCCAGGAGCTCTTCCCGCAACGTTAACAATGATTCCAACTGGACCAAAAGGGAGGATAAGCTGTTCGAGGAGGCCCTAGCTTGCTATGCCGAGGGCACACCTGACCGCTGGCACAAGGTGGCCCGTGCCATGGGTGGCATCAAGACAGCCGATGAAGTTCGCCGTCATTATGAGATCCTTAATGACGATGTCAGCCTCATTGAATCTGGCAGAATTCCATTCCCCAACTACAACACACAGGGAGCTTGGAACTAAGGTAACAAAAGGAAACTGCAGCCATTCAAACCATGCCCTAGATGGGTAACGCTGTGTTACAGGACACTGATCATTTCCTTTACTGTTCTTTTTTAAAGAAAATTCCTTTACTGTTCTGCTCATTAGGTTGAATGCAACATTAGAGCGCTTGCAATATTAAAAAAACAAATAAATTACCATAACAAGAGCACATTATTTGATTCAGTCAGGCCATTATGCATGCAGTATGCTCCAATCTTGGTCTGTGACCAATCTGGTTTGCAATTTTTACAGTACTAGGAATTGGCTCTGTAGCTTGTTCCAACTGTTGGGCACCTAGAGTCACATTGTCACTTTATTGTGTGGGATTTTAACCTAACCAAATATTCTCCCTACCTAAAAAAAAAAAAAGTTAAGATCCTGTACTCTAACTGTTATACTTCAGTTCCCAGACTTCTGGGTTTGTAGCTGACATGCACTTTAGTATCTCCTTTTCAGTGGTACTTATTGCAAAACGGAACTTGTTCCACTTCTGTGTCTTTTGCAAAAGGCAATCTTGAAACTTGAAACAGAGCAGGACCATTCGTACCCCTTGAGGTGGCAGATGTAAATAAGTAAATATATACATAATTTGAATATCATAGTTAAGTAGACAATTGACAAGCTGCCTGTTTAACAAAACTAGCAGGCATGCATATACACAAAGCCTCTGCACAAAGCTATTACAAAATAAAAGGAGAGTCGTGTCAGTGCTATTCAGATCCAAATGCAACATAAATGATTTCCAATTAGGAGTTGGTCACTGTTCAGATAAACTTATGGAGTTCGGCTTTTCCTTTTTTTTTTTTTTTCAGGAGTGAAGGATGTGAAGAATCACCAGACAAGAACTACTGCTACATGAAATAGATATCTTAGCTATTGAAGGAAATGTGCTGATATGTTGTTGCATTATTAAGAAGTTTATGATTGCTCGGGTAAGAAATAAAAGGAGCAAGAGAATATAGATAAGTGTGTTATGTGTAAATAGCTATAGGTTGTGAGCAAATCATCGGTTATGCTACAGAAACCAGGGAACCCTATATGCCCGTAGTGTGTAGTGTGAAGTTATGGTCCCCTATAAATATTTGTACAGTAAAGAGTGATGTAAAACTCTTGTACCAGTTTGTTAATTATAAAGTTGTGCTTGGTTAAAACCTGAAAGTAATCGTGCTCCTCTTGTGAGGCATAAGATGCCAACATTTTGCAATTTAAATGCATTCATTCTTCCTTACTACAGAAAATGAATGCAACACAAGTGTCTAACTCAAGCAGGTTAGTGGTAGTGATAAATTCCAATTTCCACCCTATTCTTAATAGTATTATAGTACACTAGTGCAATTTTTGTAAAGCCTGAATCGTATACATCTCGGCCCCTTAACCCATTGAAGTTTGAAGTCGAACCAAGAGCACAGCACCTGAATGAATTCAGCTACAAGAATCTAGGAAATGGTTTGAAGAGTAGGCCAGCAGAAATAGTCCAATGCCTTATCCCACTACGTATCCATACGCACAACCCCAACAAAATTAACAACATTGAGAACATCTATGATATTTAGACAGTGAGATTCGAATCTACTAACATGCACAAGGCTTCGTTATTCTAGCATTTCCTAGAACGCTATCGGCATCAGCTTTCTAAACCGCCATCTATCAACACGCACGACCTTAGAAGTTAGAACTGCATATAAAAATACAAGCATCGAAAGTTTGGATGGCTCGCATACGCTACAATCAAACCACTGGTACTTACCTAGGTAGCTTGGCCGCGTCGCTCATGGTGGCGGCGCTGCGCTTGCGGATCACGGTCCCCACGCATTTGCAAGGTGCGGGCCAGGCGGCGTGACCTGGCATCGGAGCCTCCTGCCACAATCCGCAGAGCCGCAGAAGCGGCAGAGGTGGGGCCACCGGCGAGGTCGCCGGTCGGCCCCGGCAGCCTTCATTGACCCTAGCGATTGAACTCGGCATCGCTCGGTGGGCTCGCCCGCCACGACCCGTGCGGGAAGACGAGGAGGGTTCGGGCACGGACGGGTGTCGAATGGGGTAGAGCCGTAGGGGGCCCTTCGGATGGCGTACTGGGCCGAACGATCTCGCCCAGATCGTGCTGCCTAGGCATCTAGGTCCAAATAGGTTTGCTCACGTAACAAGCCCATTGTCTTTTCTCGGCCCAGGCCCGGAATGGTTTTAGCTGTGCAAAGGGAGGCCGAGAACTCGTGTGGATTGGTCTCGTGGGTTTGCCCTCCAATCCCGCCATGGATCCATGGACACCACCGTGCCTCGCGGCCCTCGCCACCTACCGTGCATTCCTGCCAAGTGCATAATCATTAAACCATGTAGTGCTTCATAAATTAAGAAGAACTAGCTATGTAAAGAAAATACCTCGACCCTTTTTAAATTGGATTTTGGTGTTTCATGGTAACATAACCAAATTGGAGTAATGAATTTGTGAGTGTTTGTTTAGTAGTCCAATCAAACATGACTTGGACGAAAGGCGACGAGATTGATTCAATTATCAACATCTCAAGCAAAAAGCACAATGGAAGATCTAAGAAGCCAAGCACAGTCCAAGCATGAAGATAGAAGGCAAGATGGATGCAAATTCACGAAGAAACTGTTGCGTAACTACGTTATTGACGAGACGATTCACGACAGCAAAGTAAAACAGAGGAGACAATATATGTGGAGACTTCTGATTCTTTAGGACTCCAAGTTTTGGTAAAGTTACCCACATAGGAACCAAGACTCTATCCTAGTTCAAATAGAGTTTTACAACACTCCCCCTTGGGCTCTTTACCACGATATATATGTCTCATTAAAAACTCCAAAAAAAAAACCCAGTGGGAAAATGGAGAAAAGAGCACATACTACCGTTATATGAGAAAACTTCAGGGAAAACTCATTAAAAGAAAATAGTACAATGTTTAATCTTCAACGATTAATTTTACCATTATCTTCTAGATAATTGGTTAATCAAGATTGTGATATACTTAGGGATATTCTCCCCCTGTTCTATGCACTTCTCTAAGTCTTCTCATGCTTATGCCTTCTATGCACCCATTGTAGTTCGCTGCGGAGGCGAGATTGGAACATATACGACACATCCACGTACTCTTGCTAATGGTGATTCTACACTTGTGGCAGATGGTCTCAATTGAATTAGTGCTGCTGCATGTAGCACGACATGCCCCAAGCAGTTCTGTAATAATGGTCGCGCTATTAACTTAATCCTCTTTATTAATGATTCTCGCTAGACCATTTTGTGTATGCACGTGTGGTACAGAGTGTTCCACTTTAATTCCCATTGTCATACAATAATCATTAAATACCTTCGAGGTAAATTCTCCCACATTATCCATTCCGATGGATTTAATTCTATTATCCGGGAAATTGTTTTTCAATTGTATGATCTGAGACATTAAACTTGCAAATGTCTAGTTTCGGTAGATAATAGACATACTTGACTCCACTTCGAGGAAGCATCTATTAATACCATAAAATATCAAAAAGCCCCGACCGGGACTAATCGGTCCACATATATCACCCCGATTCATTCCAGAATGACATTGATTCTCGCTTGAATTTTTAGTTTTGAGGGTCTTGTTATTAATTTCCCTTTTGCACATGCTATGCACAAAAAATCTTCTTGATTTGGAAAATCTTTAGTTAGCAATTTATGACCATTGGAATTCTTCACGATTCGCTGCATCATATTGAGTCCAGGATGTCCAAGTCTATCATGCCATATTCTATATGACTCTTGGTTGCTAAAGATTGTTTTGAACACAGCTATATTACTTTGTTGACATGGTTTTGTTTATGAGATCTTTATCTTCAAGATTATGTCCACATAGCTTCATGCGTGTGACGATCGCATATAGTACGGTATTGTAATCCTCAACGGTCTTGTAGTCTTCGGCGAAGGTTGTGCCATTCCCGCTCCACTTTTAGGCAATAAGACAAATTCAATCTTCTCAAAGCGCTCATGCAAAGTGAGTCCCACAAGACCTTGGGATTCCTTTCAATCATGTACTCATTCTTCGTGGTTGTACTTAAATGATGCCTTATAAAATGCAATGCTTGAGCATTCTCCATGTCTGATGAAGATTCACCTAATTTGGGTTTAATCGTCTTCAAGAAAATTTTCCCAAATGAGAATTTCGACATCAAGTGACCAAGATAGGTAGTTACTCCCATTCGGGGTAAGCATATCAAACTCTCTCTTCACGAGGTTAGAAGACATCTACAAGATTTAAATAAATGCGCAAAATTTACTTCATGTAAACTAGTAGTAGGATGCATAAGTAATGGTAAATAAAATCCTAAAAACATGTTGCTATGATTTCGGAGAATATTAAAATAATAACATGAACCTAAAGAATAAGGTACTTTGCAGGTTATATTATGGAATATAAGATGTTATTCTGCAAAAATAACATACTAGAACAAAGAAAAATTTCAGATTATCAATGTATACGAGATTATACAATAACATTTTTTCTGATTTTTTAATAAGATGTTCTCACGAGATTCCGCGCGATGGCAAAAAGATGGCGGCTATTAGCCAGCGGTAGAAGGTCCGGAGCCGTGCGTGGCTCCCGTGTGTCTTGATGCCTGTGATTTCGGATCACCAAATCCGTGTTAGGGTTGGGTTGGGTTCGTGTTCTTCTCGATCGATTCTTCTACTAAAGATTCTTGATTCATGGGGAAAACAAATCAAGATCCGCATCACACGATTTGTGTACCTTTTGCTTGATGAAGGTTGATTTGTGATGGAAGAGTTCGATGCGGTGTAGATCGAGATGTCGTGCAGATCCCGAATCCGCCAACAAGCAGTAGTCAATGCCGGGCGTCTTGCTCCCGGTGGGCGCTCCTGGATCTCGACAAAGTGTTCGTGGAAGTCGCCGGGTTTGGGTTCCATCCATGAGCGAGCGTCGGGCTTGGTGTAGAGCGGTGCCGATAATGTGTTGCGTAACTACGCGTTATCGGGAAGTTCGGGCGAGACGATTCATGACAACAAAGTAAAATAGAGGAGACAATATATGTGGAGACTTCGATTCTTTATTACAATGATCAACTTGTAATTACAAAGTGAGGGTCTCCGTATCTATATATATGGGGAAGTACCTACTTCTAGTAGGACTCCAAGTTTTGGTAAAGTTGCCCACATAGGAACCAGGACTCTATCTTCTAGACATATTCCATATGTATCCTAGTCCAAATAGAATTTTACAACACTCCCCTTGGGCTCTTTACCACGATATATATGTCTCATTAAAAACTCTCAAAAATCCAAAGGGGAAAATGGAGAAAATAGCACATACTACCGTTATTTATATTGCATACATTGCCTCATCAAGAACTTTTATATGAGAACTTCGGGGAAAACTCATTAAAAGAAAAGAGTACAATGTTTTCAACGATTAATTTACCATTATCTTCTAGATAATTGGTTAATCAAGATTGTGATATACTTAGGGATATTTGAAAGGTCCCTTGTGTTTTTGGTAATTCAAAGACAACATTAGGTGAACTAATAATGTGTGATTGAGATAATACAATGTGAGATTAGTTCACATGTGCTTGACGCAATGAAGGAGCTTATTGCATATGAGACATGACATGGAGTCATGTGACCAAGGTGGTGAAGATCAAGACAAGGCTTGGCTTGATGGACCGGTTGTAAGTGTGAAGGGCAAGTCGAGGCAGTGAAGTGATGGACCGCGAGGCGGTGAAGCTTGGGCAAGACTTGGCGCCGATGGACCGACGCAACGGTGAAGAGCAAGTGAGGTCAAGATCGATGGACCAAGAAGGTCATGTGATGGTATGAAATGGATCATATCATTCTTGATCGTGTTGGTGCATTGGTTGCATCGGCACTTGGAGATGGAGCGAAATGGAAATGCGCAAGGCAAAGGTATAACCAGAGCACAAGGCTCTTAACCTTGTGGTCGTGGGTTCGAGCCCCACGTTGGGCGCCAAGATGTTGGGTGATAGCTCAACACAACACTTTATTGATGATGATATGGTTTACAAAGTGGCCATTCAACATGGCTATTACAAAGGATGTCAGGGGGTATTTATAGGCCCCCCTGACTTCGTATTGGTACAAAAATGACAAGAATTCTAAAACGAGCTTCTTCAATCTATCTTCTCCAGCGAAGTTGTAATTTTTGTCTTCGCGATACTTCTCGATGTCTTTTTGTAACTTCACGGCGAAGTTGCTGAAAACAGCTTCGCTTGGAACTTGATTCCGGGCATTTCATTTCGCCGGTCATTGGAGCTTAGAGAAGTTTATGACCGGTTTTAGGATAGATGGCCGTACTATCAAGAGGGGCAAACTTGTTTGCATATCGGTCATCTAGTGCCACTTGAGCGATCTAACTTTGCGATGTGTTAGGATCGAGTGGCGTGGTAAGAGCTAACCCGTCCTTTGAAATGATTGTGAAAATGCTAACACACATGCACATGGTGATGTACACTTGGTGGTGTTGGCACATTTACAAAGGTGGTGTTCGGCGCTTTCGAGAAAATGAGATGCATATTTTCTATTGCGCCGGATGCATCGTGGTGGTGAAAACATGCTATTCCTTGTGCTCAAGTTGGTTTACTTGTTGGGTAGCATGTTGAAGCAAAGGCGACGGAGAAATGACGGAGTTTCGCGAAAAGGGCGACCGGACGCATCGAAGAAGTCGACCGGACGCGACCGACCGGACGGTCCCGGTCGCTGATTCCGATCGACTTCCAAGAAGCATGTTTTCGGGGTCGACGTCGGGGATCGACCGGACGCATGCACCGGAAGCATGGACCGGACGCTTGAGCAGGCTGCCAGACGTGGGGCCAAGGACGCTGTCCTTTGTGACCGGACGCGCTGTTGGGGGGAAGCTTGTACAGTTTGGGAAGGGGTTTTTTGATAAAAAAGAAGAATCTACTTCAACCGATATGCCCTTAGGCACGGCCATACATAACATAGAAATCACACGTGGAAGGGGTGGGCAATTAGCTAGAGCAAAGAAAAGTGAGCGAAACCGATTGCAAAAGAGCGTATCTATTTTCTTTCAAGAAGTTCCATATAGAATTTGTTAGAATAAAACAAGCGGGTTATAAAAAAAAAAGGTTCTTATCAAACCCACAATAAAATTGGAAAGAAAGATAAAGTAAGTAGACCTGACCCCTTGAATGATGCCTCTATCCGCTATTCTGATATATAAATTCGATGTGGATGAAATTGGTGTATAAGCGCATTTTTTTTCCTTAGACTTAGATCCGCTGATGAGTCCGGTCGGTGCGTCCCTGGCCGACGCTACAGAAATGGATTTTTCCTCCCAACGGCTAGTTTCTCGGTTTGGGCTATTTATACACCACATACCCGACTTGTTTCGGTGCCGAGCATACTTGGGCCTTGGTGGCTTGTGTTGTGGTGCTAGAGAGCCCTCCCACTCACTTGTGATTGATAGAGTTCATCCAAATCAAAGTGAGGAGTGATTCTAGTGCATTTATGTTGAGAGATCACATTCGTGGCACTAGGTGATCATGTTGCAAGCCGGTGTGCTTGTTTCTCTTGGAGGTTGCCACCTCCTAGACGGCTTGGTGACAAGAGACTTCGTGAAGCACGCAAGGAAGCTTGTGCGGTGCTCCGAAGGAGGATTTGTGAGAGGTTCGAGCTCACCTCACGGGGATCGCGAAGAGCATCACTAGTGGAGCGTGTCATTGAGTTACCTCACTTGTGAGTGTGGGTTCGATCGCGGTGTCTTGGAGGCTCACTTGAGAGTGGTGTCTTGCGGTGTCTTGCGGGGCGTGCCTTGAGGGGCAAGTGATCGGAGAATCACACCGAAGAACCATCTAGGTGAAACACCGGACGGAACCACCCAAGGTGTTGGTCGACACAACGAGGAGTAGGGGAAGTTGGCAAGCTTCTCGATACATCGGTAAAAATCACCCGTGTCAACTTGTCTACTCTTCTCTGGTTTGCATTCTCCAAATCACAAGCTTTGTATTTACATTCATATATACCTTGTGCTTGTGAAGTAGCTCTTGCAATTACTAGCTTGTGTAGCTTGTTTAGTTGCCTTGCTTAGTTTGTGTAGCTAAGTAAATTGAGCCTTTGGGTTAGGCGTGTGTCGCCTTGTCCATTGTGCATCTAGTGAGCTTAGGTTGGCTTTGTGATTTTGCTCATTAGAGTTGTGTAGGAGCTCACCCTTGTTTGAAGTACTAGTGCATAGGTTTGTGTGACCTTGCAATAGAAACGGTTAGGAGCTCAAGCTAGGCTTATCACCTCATTTGCTTTGTGTAGGATCTTGTGTGAGGTGATTTAGAGTCATAGCTAGAGGGGTGAAGTCTTGGCTAAACGAATAGTTTCAATTCCGCATTATATTTGTTTAGCCGGCGCAATTAGTTTTAGAAAGGACTATTCACCTAGTCCCCATCTCGACCCTACAATATTCTCCCCTATTCTATACACTTCTCTAAGTCTCCTCATGCCTATGCCTTCTCTACACTTTACAAAGAGCATGTAGGCAATGCCTTAGTGAACATATCTCGCTAGATTATCACAAGACCTTACATGAGTCACAAAAATTTCTCCATTCTTTTGTAATTCATGCGTTGAGAAAAATTTAGGTGAAATATGTTTCGCTACATTTGACTTTATATATCCCGATTGTATTTGTGCAATACAAGCTTTATTATCTTCAAAAATAATTGTAGGGGAAGTCGTCATAGCACATGTATTCAATATGTGACTTGACATTCTCCTAAGCCAGGTGCACTCCTTAGCTGCCACAAATAATGCTATTATTTCGAGTAATTGCTGATGTAGCAACGATAGACTGCTTCGTTGATTTCCAAGAAATTGCGGTTCCACCAAATAGAAACACATATCGTGAGATTGCATTATGTGGATCGCACAAATACCCCACATCAAGATAACCTACTATGGTCATATCTCCATTCTTCTTGAAAAATAATCCGAGATCTTCAATTCCTATGAGGTATCTGAGAATATGCTTAATGCCATTCCAGTGATGTTTGGTTGGAGCTGAACTAAATCATGCTAATAGATTAACAGCAAAGGCTATATTAGGCCTAGTACCATTTGCTAGGTACATTAATGCTCCAATAGCACTAAGATAAGGATATTCTCGTCCTAATAATTTCTCATCCTCCTCTTTTGGTCTAAATGGATCTTTCTCTACATCGAAAGTGATCTCACGACCATCTGAGTTGTAAGTGGGTACGCATCCTTCATATTAAATCTCTTTAATACTTTCCGAGTATAGTTTGACTGATGCATTAATTTCCCTTCAGGAGTATGCTCAAGCTGCAAGCCTAAACAATATGTAGTCTTACCTAAATCCTTCATTTCAAATTCAGATTTTAGATAAGAGCTAGCTTCCTCGATAGCTTGTGAAGTGCCAATAATATTCAGATCATCAACGTATACAAAGATTATACAATAACCTTTTTCTAATTTTTTAATAAAAACACAAGGACAATCGTCATTCTTCAAGAATCCTTTATCCAATAAAAAATTGCTAAGCCTGTTATATCACATTCTTCCATATTGCTTTAAACCATATAGTGATTTCTGCAATTTAACACTATATATACTGTGTTCTTCTTCATTTGGGACTTTAATTCCTTCGGGGACTTTTATATAGATTTCTGTATCTAATGACCCATATAAATATGTGGTCACAACATCTATTAGTTTTATCTCAGAAATTCATATTTACCGCCATTGCAATTAAGTACCGAAAGTAATTCCATCCATTACGGGAGAGTAGGTTTCTTCGTAGTCTATTCCTGGTCTCTGCGTGAAACCTTGAGCTAATGAGCCTCGCTTTGTATCTAACCACTTCATTTTTCTAATTCCTCTGCTTGCAGACAAATACCCATTTGTGTCCTACAGGATAGATACCTTTCAGCGTAAGGTCTACGAGAACCAAACACTTGTCGTTTCTTAAGCGAGTTTAACTCTCGCAGTTGCTTCTTTCCATTTTGGCGAATCAGAGCGCTTCTTGCATTCCTTCATTGATTTTGGTTCTGGTGAAGATCTCTTGTTTGGTTTTGGCTAATTAGTGACACCTAAGGACTAATCTCTCAATGCTAAGTGTGTGACATGATTGGAGATTGGTCGTGCTTGGGAGTTGATGTGTGGTGATCATGAATGAAGGGTCAAGGTGATCCAAAAGTTGATCAAGCATGCAACTCGGTGGAGTTTCGAGATCAAAGGTCCCAAGGCAAAGGTATAACCATAGGGCTTTTGTTTTCACACCCAAGACACTATAGAGAGTGTGGGTGTTTATAGGATCGATAAAGCCGTACTATAAAGAGGGGAAAACTTTCATACATATCGATCCTCACGTGCCTTTAGGTTCAAAATTCATATGCATGCATTCTAACCTAAAGTGCTAACTCCGTCCTTGTCGGAACGGTTTCAAAATGCTAACACATGGTGTCGAGGTGTTCTTCGGCGTGTCGGCAACAAGAAACAAGTGACGGAAGTCGGCTTGGAGCAAAGGCGAAGGATCGACGACGAAACGACGGATTTTCGCAGCTCTGGGCGTGACCGACGCACCGACCGGAAGCGCGACGGACGCACGCACTTGACCGACGCCCGAGTGCGTCCGCGCGAGCATGTTTTGGAGCTTTCGCCCGAGGGCCAACCGACGCACCGACCGGATGCTTCCGGTCCGACCGAAGCACCGAACGGACGCGCGACCGGGACGCTCCAAGGGCAGGGTCCAAAGCCGGTTTCGGCTTGTTTGTTAGACCGACCCACCGACCGACTCACCGGTGAGTCCGGGTCAAGGCCCGGCCGTGCCGCTAAAGTGTGTTTTCCACCCTTTCCACCACATTTCGTGGTGTGGCCTATATATACCACCTTGGCGCCACTTGCTCTCTCTCTTGGTCATTTTGAATCACTCCTAACATCTTTGAGCAAGCAAGCAAGCCTCCCTCCTCTCTCATTCTTGATTTGAGCTTCATTCTTGAGAGAAGAGTTGATCCTAGTGCATTCCATTGAGTTCTTGCATCTAGAGGCACTTGGGGATCGTTGTGAGACGGTGGATTTCCCGTTTCTCTTGGAGGCACCGCTCCTAGCCTACAGGTGAAGTGGTGGAGGCGTTGGCAAGAGAAGGTGATTGTTCTTGGCCACCTCCTGGCCGATTTGTGAGAGGATTACGCACTCCTCGTCGGAAGACAAAGTGCAAGGAATACATTGCTCGTGCTTTGGGTACCACACTTGTTGAGTGGTGTGTTGAGGCTAGCAAGGGCACCGTCTAGCTCAAACACCATCCTTGTGTTATTCGGCAACCAAGGAGACTAGCTTGTCGGTGTACAAGTGAACTCCGGGTGAACAAATCGACTTGTTCATTGTCTTCGTGTGTGATCATCACCATCGAGTGATTGATTGTTCATCTACATCCCGGTGATTGGTTCATAGCCACAACTAGTCGGTATAACAAGTTTCTCTCTTGCATTACTTTCCTAGTTTACCTTAAGTAGAGAGCTAGCATTTGCTTGTGTAGGTTGTTCTTGCTAGCATAAGGACCATATTAGGATTGCTCATTAGCTAGAGTAGTGACATAGACTTTGTGTGGACTAGAGATCATAGAATTTCTTAGTCTTGTCACTAGAAGGCTTGCTTGACCACTAGAGCTAGTGCAAACCGCTTTACGCCGTGTTTTATACTAATCGGTTTGTTTAGTTGAGCTTGTAGAAAATTTTTATAGGCTATTCACCCCCCCCTCTAGCCATCTAGGACCTTACATCTGGTTCCAAGTCAATGATTTGTGCAACTGCTCAAAGAAAGTATATATGTCGACATTTATTGTTTTCCTATCATTTTGTACTCCCGTCTCAACATAATTTGTTGAGTTTTCTTCTATTATTTCATATCCTAGATCTTCATCACTTACGGGTGCATTTAGATCCGAATTTCCTCTCTCAACGTGAGTCTCTATAGTGCGTGCATTCTCACTTTGAGTTTGTACTTCACGCACATCCACTCTGTGGTTGACTTTCACCTTCTATGTTTTTCTCTTTGAGTAGTTCGCATAGGCTTCTTCTCCATAGGACGTCTCCTAGGATCCTTAGCTTTAGCTTGTACTCTGGGCTTTTTTCGTACCCGTGCAACCGGTTTCCTCCCCATCTTCCTAGCATTCATTGCTTGAGGGGTGAGAGTTCGAAATTCCTTTAAATTATCCTCTTCAAATGGGATTTCTATTCTTTCCTAAGTTTCTTTGCTAGTATATGAGATTTGATAATCTCTTTAGTGTTGGTGAAAGTCTCTCGGCAGTTCATTAGCAATTCTTTGTAAATGTAAAATATTCTGAACTTCTAATTCAGTTTCACTAGTACGTGGATCCATTCCATGGATTTCTGTGGTTTCCCAATTTATTTCACGGCATTCGTCCCTAGATAGATGCTTTCCTTCCCCCTAATGCAGGGAAATGATATTCATTGAAAATACAGTCAGCAAATCGAGTCGTATGCAAATCTCCTGTGGAGGGCTCTAAATATTTGTTTATTGATGGGCTTTCATACCCTACGAAATTCCTAGTTTTCGTTGAGTACCCATTGTAGTTCGTTGTGGAGGCGAGATTGGAACGTATACGGCACATCCAAATCTCTTTAAATGGGAAATATTTGGTATTGTACCACGTACTCTTGCTAACGGTGATTCTACACTTGTGGCAGATGGTCTCAATTGAATTAGTATTGTTGCATGTAGCACTGCATGCCCCCAACAGATGTGGGCAATAAGCGCTTCAGATAATGGTCGCGCTATTAACTTGATCCTCTTTGTTAATGATTCTACTAGATTCTTGATTCATGGGGAAAACAAATCAAGATCCGCATCACACGATTTGTGTACCTTTTTGCTTTGATGAAGGTTGATTCGTGATGCCGGAAGAGTTCGATGCGCGTAGATTGAGATGTCGCATCCCGAATACGCTTAACAACGTAGTCGATGCCGGCCTTGCTCCCCCGGTGGGCGCTCCCGGATCTCGGTGAAGTGTTTGTGGAAGTCGCCGGGTCCGGGTTCCGTCCGTGAGCGAGTGTCGGCTTGGTGTAGAGCGGTGCTGATAACATGTTGCGTAACTACGTTATCGGCGAGTTCGGCGAGACGATTCACTTCAGCAAAGTAAAACAGAGGAGACAATATATGTGGAGGCTTTTGATTCTTTATTGTAATGATCAACTTGTAATTACAATGGGAGTCTCCGTATCTATATATATGGGGAAGTACCTACTTCTAGTAGGACTCCAAGTTTTGTTAAAGTTGCCCACATAGGAACTAGGACTCTATCTTCTAGACATATTCCATATGTATCGTAGTCCAAATAGAGTTTTACAACAAAAATAAAGTAAAGGAAGGGATGGGAATGAAGCAGATCAACCCTGTGATATAGTGACCATTCCCAGTCCGGTTGCTAGGCCCTAGGGTATGCTAACTTGATTTCCACCCGTCGCGAAGATACGTACTTAATTACTTATTAGTAATTAAAATTATTGTCTTTCAAACATCGGCCAAAAAAAGTATTGCAAGTATCCTAATCAATTTTATGCATATATATTTTCTTGAACTATTGATGTTGTAAGTTTGTGCAAGTTTTTACTTTGACCTTTGAAGTTGTGATTTGACATGTTATTTAGTGCATGGTTATAGATTTTATTATTGTTTACCGATTTGAAAATTCTCTTTTTACCGAATTGTGTATGAATATTGTTTTTAAACCACATCCTAGATTCGCTATTCTACTGTGTGCCCTTGTAAGAGGTGACCCTGCCCCGTTGTTCACGCCTTGTACTTGTACATCGGCTTACCTTGCCCGTGTCTACGCTCCTAGTCTGTCCGCACTATCTTGCCCTGTATAGGCTGTAGCAGCTAGCAGATCGACATGAGGACATGGAGCGCTGGTTCAGGCAACTCCATCTCCCTCCAAATCCAACGCCGAAAGACCGAAGCTCTGCTGGCTGTTACTCCCTCTGTCCCATGGACCAGGGGCGGATCTAGAAACAGGGCTAATTAGTTAAGTTTTGCATGAGTGGGCTATAGAAAGGGCTATTTTTAGCTAAAAGTTAAAAATTTGTGGTTAGGAAAGGGTTGCATGTAGGAAATTTGAGCTCCGCCCCTGCCACTGACCTCCCTAGCCCGGGCGTGCATCCGCCCTCGCCATGAACTCGTCTGCTTCTAGCACCACCGTTGTCCCACGGTGATTGTCGTTGTAGCTATAACATGGGGCTAGCACCTAGGAAAGCAAAGCAATCCAGACCTGCTAAGTAGCATTGATATGAGTTGGTGGGGGTCGTGGCTGGTTTTGAAAAGTTGGAAGGTGTCAGTAGAATTGATATAATGTGCATAGCTCTGGGACCGCTAGTAGAATTGATATGATGTGCATAGCTCTGGGACCGTGTAGCTTTTCTAGACCTCTTTGGTACCCACGCCAAAGTCTAGAATGACAAAGTTCATGGGACGAAGGGAGTATATAATGAGTACTCTCTTTATCCCATGGTCTTCTCACTCGGTTTCCGTGCCTGTGAGGAGGGCACAAATTTCTAACAACCGAACGTAATGGGACGGAGGGAGTAGCTGATCTGATCATGCACGGAGCCAGCACTAGGGCTGGTGGGGCTTAAGCTCCCCCTAAAATCCAATAATCAAGGTTAATTACTGTAGCAAAAATAGAAAATCACCATTAAATCTTCATGCGAATTAGCATCTTCTTTGTTTCAGCCCCACCTAAAATTTTTTTAAGCTTCGTCACTGATCGGTCACCTCATCTCACTTCCTAGCACAACGGCAGAAAAAAGCCGCTGCGATAGCCGGTTGCTCAAATACTACTCGGGACTAGCACTAGCACAGGTTTACGTACATGGGCCGCCGACAACGGCCTGGCTTGCAATCAGGTGCCGAAGCAGGGGACCGCCGATGAGTCCTGTCACGCGGCCCCGCTAGCTCGCTCACTCGATGGCGACGGCGACGGCGGTATAAAGCCCCGGACGGATTACGTCGATAATTGCGGATGGATGCATGGCCTACTATACGCCACGCTTTACGGCATTGCGTGGGCATGGCAATCATACGTACTGATGTGCTACTACGCCAGTATACTAGAAACGTGAAACCAAAAACAGTGTGATGGGGTATTAGCGTAGATCTAAGAGAACATCATATGATTAACGCACATGTATACTATGCTGCACTCGAGTACGAGTACGAGTACTGCTACTTGGTACCCTACTTGGCACACGCAGTCACCCACGCAGCATAGTGAGAGCTAGTAGTAGTTTATAGTTGATTTAAAGGGCAGAGATGGTTCAAACCTAGAGAAACGGGAAGTGCTCCAGGGGACTATCTATCCATCGCTATCCAAAAGATGATGCCGGGCCACGCAACTCAAACATCACCACACCAGTGAGTGATCCTGTCTCTCTCCAATCGAAAGCCAAAGCGAAGCGGCAAGGGCCTGAGATACTCCACCCAACCCACAACCAAAGGACACCAATCTCTAGGCTTAACTCTGGCCGTGTCGGGACAACTTTTTGAACGACGATCTCCTCGTCGGGATCCCCTGTCCCAGCCACCGCACCAAACACCAGCTCCTGCCTCGCTCGTGCTTGTCCGCTTGTTTTTTCTGCCGTCTTATTTTAAGTCGTGGCCACGCAATAAGCGATCGAGTGCACACCAAGCACAAGGCGTACAAACCCTGTCAGATTCGAGCATTACTAGGCTGCTCTGCTGCTAAACCATGGACTGTGCCTGGATACTCTGCGTGCACGCCTTCATCCAGCGCCCACATATATTCCACTTATTAGCAGCTATATAGTTAGTAGTCATACGCACAAGTATTAGCATAGATAGATTAAGCAAATAAACTCCAAAGTTTGCCGGATGTTGGCAGGAAAGCTAGGAAGGGAACACAGCAAACACGGCCACTGGCCACAGCATTGCTTTGGAGGCGGTCGTGCCTGCGCTTTGGCCGTTAAGGGGGGTGCATTGCATACGGAAGGAAGGAATGCCCGGGGTCCACATAGGAGTATGGCTTTCGCTTTCTCTGGCATCGCTGCCTCCTTTGACTTGGCAGGGAGAATTACCAGCAGCATTGCATTGCTGCAGTTGCACATATCGTCGTCTCATCGATAAAGGGGAAAGGAAAACACACACACAGCAAGCAAATAAAGGAGGAAAACCGAAAAAAAATAAAGAAAAGAAGCGCCCCCTACTAGTCCTACGACCACGACTAGCAGCAGCTGCAATGCATGCCCAGCCAGCCCTGCAGCATGCAGATTTTGCAAATGATGAGGACGGAGGGCTGGCTAGGCCTAGCTAGTGGCTACAGAGTCGTGGGATCCGTATCGGATCCCCGTAGCTGGCGGGCCAGGGCGATCCTGGGTTTGCGTGCGTGGAGGTTGGTGCCAAAAGGCGGGATCTTCTATGCCTGACCGCGACTGTTCCTTGGACCGATGATCGGATTCGATTCGACGCGGCACTTTTGATGAAGGACTCCGGCCGGCCGGCTCCCCGGCCTCCGGGCGCAACGCATCATGCCCGTGGCGCCCGACCCTGCTTGCCAATTATGCCAGCCGCCCGTCTTTTCCTGTGTTCCCTCGCTCCCTGCTCATCCTTGCTCTTGCTGACGCTTTGCTCTTTTGCTTCTTTTGATTTTGCGTTGCTTGCCCCGTTCACTGCTTGTTCCTTCTTTTCTTCTCGCCACTCCCCAGCTTCTTCTTTCTTTCTTTCGATACGGCCGGACCGGACCGGACCCCTTTAGTTTCCTACTACCTTTTTTCTCTCCTCTTTATTTATTCTTGGTTGGTGTTTGGAATGGAATGGAAGCTCCATCAGTAAGCAACGCTAGCTCCTCGGCGTTGATTCAATCATGTGCCCAAACGTGCTGCTAATTCTCATCGTCGACCGGCTTTTATTCGATCGCGATCGATCCCGTTCAAATGAGATCGATCGTGGATCGGCCTCTGCACATCGTACCACAGTACGCCCGCTAGACAGTACTAGTGGTAGTACATCTATCACCTGCGCTCCATGCATGCGTCGGCGCAGTCAAACTGGATAGGATCGGGATCGCGGACACGTCGGTTGGTAGCTGCCCAGTGCGTGGCAACGGCAATAACTTCGACCGATCGCATTACTGACGTCCGTCTCTCTTGACCATGCACGCATGATGGAGAAACGAAGGGGCGGAGAGCCGGAGACCAGCATGCTAGCCGGCGCACGCAGAGCGCCCAGGCTCGCTGCATGCTGCGTTGCTTGCAGCTTTCTTCACCTAACGCTACGGATGGACGACGCATGCATGCCATGCAGCAGCATGCCCCCGACCTGACACCCATCTCGTTGTTGCTACTCATATCAGCTCAGCTCGGCTGGCTCATCAGCTGGGACGGCGAGGAGAGGGGACGAAGCCACTGGCATGCGGCAGGACAGACAGATCGAACTGTGCCCCTCGTGATCGGCAAACTCGACTCCAACGCGCGCCGCGCCGCAGCAGCCGTAGTACTCCGGTGGCCTCATTCGTTCGGCCTCCCCTCCTCCCGTAGTCCTCCACGTCCCCATATGTGCGTCGGAGACTGTTCCCGCCTTCACGTGGCCTCGCTTTTGACCGGGCGGCCACACCGCTCTTTGACCGCCCGCCCGGCCACACACCCGCCAGTGCCACA
The DNA here is from genome assembly GCA_015847255.1 of Hyparrhenia diplandra. Lineage (NCBI taxonomy): Eukaryota > Viridiplantae > Streptophyta > Magnoliopsida > Poales > Poaceae > Hyparrhenia > Hyparrhenia diplandra. Next base: position 230,167 of record JADLZK010011433.1, on the reverse strand, counting down.
CAAGCAACGTTTGCATCGCGCGCCCCGGCCCGCCGGCCGGAACCCCAAATCTGGCGGGGCACACCGGCACAGGCAGCAGCCGAGACAGGCCGGGGACCCCACGCCACGCCACGCCAGCCAGCCGCTATACTACTACCCACGTCGCTGCTATAAGAACCCGAGGACCCCCATGCCCTGCCGCTCCACATCCACACGCCAGCCACCCACAGCGTCTCGTCCGTCCCTCGCCATCGCGCGTAGCACGAGCTAACCTACGCGATCCAGACGTAGTGCTCGCTCGGTGGACAGCCAGTTTCCGAGGAGAGACATCCCCTCGATCTCCTATTCTCCTGTCCTTCTCATCCAAGCTCCACTATATTAAGGGAATCATCTCAGGCTGCCATCCCGGCACCACGCGGCCACCACCATCACTTGTAGCTAGCTAGCTTACTAGCTCGATCGCCTCCCGCAACCAGTAAAACAAGATGCTGCACGAGGCGGCGCCCTGCACGTGCGGGCTGCTCTACGGCAGCTGCGGCGGCGGCTGCTCGCTGCTGTTCGCCGCCCCTCGGCGGGGACCACTACTACAAGCACTGCGGCGCCGGCGCCGGCGACGGGGAGGCCTTCAGCGCCGCCGGGCCCTACGGGGGCTCCGTGGACTGCACGCTCTCGCTCGGCACCCCGTCCACGCGCCACGCCGAGGCCGGGGCCGGGGCGGTGCGCGCGCCACCCGCCGGCATGCACTGGGAGGCGCCCGCTCCCAGCTGCAACAACGGCAGGCAGCAGCAGGAGACGCGCGGCGCCGAGACGGGCGCCCGCCGCTGCGCCAACTGCGACACCACCTCCACGCCGCTCTGGAGGAACGGCCCGCGCGGACCCAAGGTACGTGCGTGGACCGCAATGCCATGCAACTGCATAGCGCGCTAGCTGCGACGACGTAATCGACGCATGCATTTCGTCACATTACACGCTCGCTGTCCCTGTCCTAATCAACCGTTTCGATTTTCTGCGTGCAGTCGCTGTGCAACGCGTGCGGGATCCGGTACAAGAAGGAGGAGCGGCGCGCGGCGGCCGCAGCGGTGGCGCCGGCGGCGCTGGCCACGGACGGCGGGGTGGACTACGCCTCGTACGGGTACGCGCGGCAGCCGCAGCAGTGGGGCTGCTACGGCCCGGCGGCCGTGGCGAAGGCGGCGTCCTTCGGCATGTTCGGCGACGGCGCGGCCGAGGTCGTCGACGGGCCGTGCCTGCCGTGGGGGCTCGGCGTCATGCCGTCGTCGCCGGCGTTCGGGACTGTGCGGGAGATGCCGAGCTTGTTCCAGTACTACTAGGTACTATACGTAGTACCAGCTACAGCTAGCTAGGAAGATGGTAGACTGCACACTGCACGTCCGAAGTCTCCTTTTTCTCTTTCTCCCTTTTGGTAACAACAAGATGCTGCACTTCTTTTTGAAGCCATGAGAGATGCTGTACTTGACCATCGAACCAAAACTGCATCAAAAAGCCCAAGCTGAAATGGATCAATCCGATCTCTTCACTCCCGCTCATCATCTTTTTTTTTCTTCTTTTTGCTCTGCTTGCAAATTTTTCATTCATTATTTGTGGTACCTACCTACTTCATCAGATTCTAACATGCCTAGTACTGTACTGGAAATGTGCAAACTTTAGTGTTTGAATCTTCATGCATGGCGATGGTTTGATGAAGTGACCTAGGCACCTAGCCTAAGCTTCCATCTAGAAAGAGTACAGTTCAGTATCTAGAAAGAAGTTTTCATGTTTCAAATGTGCAGTATTGGACTGGTCCTTGTTTGGTGATCATGATTGGGGCTCCTTGGGGACACCGTGCACAGCTGGCTAGATTTGCACCTTTTGCTGGGGCCAACGGTCAATCATCGGTAGCTGCATATATGTTCGGGACCCACAGATGTAGCTTTTTTTTTTTACTCTTACGCTTATATATACTTGGAAAACAGAGAATAGCGCATGCTAAACTAGTCAACAAGTGAAAAAAACAATTTAACAGATGTTGAACTTGTTGAAATATTAGCCTATTAGGCAATTTCCAGATAAATTGCTAACGATTAATCATGGCAACTGGTGTAAGCATAATTAGCACATTACGTATACCAGATAGATTGAACATTATAAAACTATGAATACCTGCCGATGTAGAAGTACTTGGTGGTGTAGCAGACGATGATCGCGCGAGCTTAGTCGATGAGCGTTCCTTGCTGACGATTCCGCGTGCGATCCTTATGACGGCGAGATGACTTGTTGATGAAGAACTGTCATGGAAGATTTGGGGAGCAGTCGCAAGAAAGAGCGCTTTCCTTACCTTATTCAAGAGAAAAATACTATTTTAGTACTTTAGGATTTTCTAATTGAGACTACCAGTTGTAGTTGTTATGTTGTGTCTATTCCCAGAAGACTTTGTACAAATATATAGAGAGGAACACTTCATACCTCTACATCAACTAGCAATATGGTACCAATTGATATTGCACCTCCCACCTTTACTTATGGGCTAAAACAATAAAACCCATTAGGGACACAAATATTGGGCCTTTAAGATTTATCAAAATTTCTTCATATGAATTTTAGGGGAACTATTTACATATAAATTCTAACAGAACTGACTCTACACATCAAAATGGCAATGGTACATTTTGATTAGTTCCCATTGATCATCTTCAGTTTGTGTGCAATGGGGTCCCGGGATCATCATCATCTGCCCCTGCCATCTTCACCGGTTTCAAAGAAGCAACGGCAGGCATCTCGACAGCGACATTTGTGTGTGTGTGTGGGCGCGCGGTTGATTTAGATGGAGATCCAACGAGACACAAAAGATCCATCACCTCGTCGGCTCCTGTGAAGCCAAAATTCATCTTCAACTCTTCCGGTTCCAGGAATGCCAAGGCCAACTTTCCGTGAGAAATAATCGTGTCTATGTCACCAGCCACGGAAGCAGCATGACGCAGTGTCGCACACGTCGATTTGCCACCCACCAAATGCCCTGAAGGCGATATTTTTTTCTCGAATACGTACAAGAGTGCGTATTTTGCATTAAAAAATAGAGTAAATGTATAAAAATGCCAGCAGCGAAAAATTGTATGACAACATATTTAAAAACACCGGAAGGGGAAAGAAATAAAAAATAAAGGGTGAGCCAACGCTCGAAGTTCTTTTTGCTCTAGCTTCAATCTAGCGGCCAGCTTCCACCGGATGATATGCATAAGGTCATCCGTCCGGTCAAGGAATACTTGAAGCATCTTGCATTACGCTCTTTCCAAACTTCCCAAGATACTAGCACAAAAAACTAGTCAAATTTTTCTAATCACCGACGAACAAGCCATGCAGCCGTCTCCACCAACCAATCAAAGAAGCCGAAAGAATCAGAACGAACCGGCGGTGGCGGTGCTTGTCGAACACAGCAAAAATAGTGTCGTATTAATTGTCGTCTATCCATGCAGCCGTCTACAGGCAGTGGCAGTGCTTGCTGAACGCCGAAAGAATGTAGAACCAACCAGATTTCCTTGGTGCAAGGGCACATGGACAGGATGTGATTAATTGTCTTCAGGCCTTGCTTGCAAAGGTGTCATTCCTCGTGTGCCTCCAGCCCATGCCGCAACGTCACGATCTCATATCTAATGTCATCGCCTAAAAGACAAAAAGAGAGGAAGATTTGATCTTCAGTAGAGCCCAAGTTTTCCGGATAAGTTTGTGCCCCTGAATGACACTCATCCCATGTGGAGCATATTTGCACACCGATTTGGTCACGTAATGTCCATCTAGAGTCAACGCCATACAATTTTGTTCGGTTGTTCATTGAGTTGGAAGTCGAACGGTAGACACGAAACATAGTGTCAAATTATATAAATATATATGTAATATGTGGACTGTTGTGTTAAATACGTACAACCCGTGCTGAGACAGTGTCACCGTCGGCATCTCTGACTACAATCATTAGCAAGTCTGAAGGTGAAGGGAGACTGAAGAAAACTATCGCAAAGTAGAGGGATGCATCTTTAGCAACCAAAGTGGACCGAACCCTGAGATCACAAGACCGGAATGGGCCAAGTAAACACCAGAGGCCATGCATGTCAGTCCCGCAACCCGCACTGGTGTCGTGATCATGCCTTAGGGCAACGGCGGCGGCGAGCTCGGCGATTTCATTGATCGACCGGAGTTAGCGACCGAGTTCCACCTTGCTCTACAAAATCAATCTATATACATGCCCAGTTACATAGCGCTCCATCACTCCATGCTTGCTGGTCTCGACCGGTGGCGTGCAAGTGCGACGCTGGCATCATCCTACAAGCGTCCCCAGAAAAAAAAAAAAATCCTCTCTTCCTTTTTTTTGAGGGCTGGAGGAGCCTTGAGGTCCCCAAACATGAAGCCACTTATGTTACTTCATCACACAATATCGCAGTGACGTCCCCGCAAATTTGGGGCCTTGTAAGTGAAATTTTAAATAGAGCCTATGATGAATATGAAAATAAAATAAACCTTGGCAATAAGAGAGGGTACAGTCTCAAATAATTTCTAGCGGGTGGATAGTTGTGTAAATCACTGTCGTTATGCTTACTACCACTGGAAAAATGTAATTTGAATGAAGTGTAAAATGCACCTTGGGTTCTCAAACTATTTGGCTCTTCCCGTCCACGCCCTCGAACTGTCAAAACGACTATCCAGGTCTCTCATCTTTTCTTTGCATCGCGCATGGGCGGTCCAAAGGCAACCCACGCCAAATTTCCTAATCCGACATGGTCGCGCCAACGTAAGCTCATACATGTTGGGGGTATATTTTTCTCAAAAACCACCTGCCTCACCGATCAAAAAAGAGGAGAATCGACATCACGCCGCCGGTAGCATTCGCCGCTGTGCTCGCGCAGTCGTGCCTGGCTCGCACCCACCTCCGCCGCGTCCGCCACTGATCCACGCCCCCTTCACACGCAGCTCGGGCGTGGACCTCGAACCCACTAAACCTCCAGCTCTCTTCCCTCTCCTCACCGTACCCCACACCCCTACCATCGTCCGCGGCCGCCGCCTTCCCTTCCCTCCCACCCATGTCCCCCTAGGATCGAGAACTCTAGAGGCCGTCTGCCGAGGCTCTTCCCGCAATCTTCGTCCATGCCTTTGGTCGAGCTACGTGACACATCATCCGCGTGGACTAAAGTGCGCAGCCCGATCACGCCGCGTCCATCGCCGCCGCCTGCACTACTACAGAATGAACTTCCGTGGCGGGCAATTTAGATTTTCCGTGGCGGGCATAGGATCCGCCATTTTAGCTAGGGTCACGTTAATCGAACGATTAACCGTGGGCGGACTCCATGCCCGCCATGGAAAATCGATTAACCGTGGGCGGCGTTTAACAAAACCGCCACGGTTAATAGATTAACCATGGCGGGCATGGCTACGTGCCGGCCATGGTTAATGTATTAACCATGGCGGTTTTTGTTAAAAAGCCCGCCACTTCTTGATTAATTCAGGATTAATAAAAAAAATTCAAAAATATTATAAAATTATAAATTATGATTTAAAACCACATATTAAATAATAAAATAAGAGAATATTCCACATAAATCTTAAACATGCATCACAATTTAACATTCAACTAACATGGACATTCAATTAAAGCACTTAGAGTTTAAAAGTGACCACCACACATCGGAAATTTACAAAACTCGATCGAACGATCGATTGCTCAATCACGTTTAGCTAGGTTACAACTCTCGGGTCATCCCACGATAGTTCTTCATGTCTAGCTTATTTCTCCAAATCCCCGTAGTTCCCATAAGTCCTCGTTTCTAGCAAGGTCGCTCTTAGGGTCGAAGAAATGGCCCGTGCTTTACCCTTCCCGCTCCTCCGTTTCACCCTCGCTCTCGTACAAAGTACTCATCCATCGGGTTTCCCCGTACTGTGTTCTTTGCGGAGGAATTTCACGATGCTTCATGTACACCTTTTTTTGGGATCCGCTAAGGTAAGTGGAGCAGTATTCTCAATGCAAATCGGGTAAAGCCGTCTTCCCTTAATCTGCCGGACAATGAAAAGAGAGAGCGGGGTAATCACCGATGGTGACGATTATCATGGCCTTTAGAGTGAACTTCTTCTTCGGACGCATCCATAATCTTTACCCTTTCCACGCCTCCGCCAATTCCTCCATTACGGCTCAATGAGAACATCTATATCATTGCCGGGTTGCTTTGGTCCGAAATGAGCATGGCCATTAGAAGATATTTGTGCTTCCATACACTCGTAGGGAGGCAGTTGTATATGGTGAGGGTGACCGCCGTGTCTTTGTGCGAACTCCATCAGGTCTCCGAACGATTCATCCCGCACTACTCAATGCGAACCTTACGCGTCCTGGGGCTCGCCCCTAAACTCCAGGAACATGTCATTGATGCGCTTCCACGTTTTGGCATCCGAGGGGTGTCGCGGCTTGCCATCGCCGTGGCGTCCGTTCGATGCATGCCAGACATCGCCTTGGCATCCTCCGGGTTCCCAAAAATTGCACGCAGCGATCGAGCACGGGTAGGTACCACACCCCGATAGGGCAGGATCTTCCTCCTGGGGTGTAACCCTTCTTCCTCGCCCCTCGTGGGTGGTGGCATCCGCTTTTCTTGCCGGCCGTCTTCGCTTTCTTGGGCCCTCTCGACGTCCCTCCTCTCATCGGTGGCACGACACCCAAAGATTCCTCTTGTAACGACTATCGCCGCAACGCTGACAGCTCGCAAGTCCGCATAGTTACCCCGTATAGAATGCAATGGTTAGGGCACGCATGAAACTTCCTTAAGCTTCATCGCCACAGACGGTCCCGGCTTCTTCGCCGATAGGTATTGGCGGCACCTTATTCCCTCGGGTAAAACAAAGGTCACCGAGGACCCGGAATCGGTCATTGAAGCTCGCGGTCCGACCACCCGTGGGCGAGCCTTCAAAGATCAACATCGTTAGGTTAAAACGTAAACGCAGTGCAATGCTTCTCGCATTTTTGCCGTCGTGTCTTTGTAGAGGGGTCAATTGACGCCTACTTCATCCTGCCTAAAAATTCTCGAGCCATCTTGGATTGCCAAACAACACGCCATCTTCATCTTTGAGGTTAGCAATATCCTCGAAAAGATCAAAGATCCTCGGGCGACATGTCATCAACTATCGATTTGTTCACCATCATCTCCACCCGCATTGTCTTCTAGCATGTCTTCGCAAGCGGTTCATCTACGGTGATGTAATCACGATTATCAACTTGTTCTCGTCCTTCGTCCACCACCGTTGTTTCCGCCATTGCGGTCGACGGGGGTCCTCCGGATGAACCGCCCACGACACTCGGTTCTTTTTCACCATGATACTTCCACACGGTGTACCTCGGTTCCCCGATGAAACCATACCGCAGCCAGTGCTCCACGACGTCGTCATCCTTGTGTAAGAACATATGCTTGCACCGATAGCACGGGCACACCATTACTTCGAACCACGATTGATTCGATGCTTCTCGCGACGGGCATAAACTTCTTTCGCACATCATCAACGAAATCCAAACTCATCCTCGGCATGTACATCCAATCCCTATTCGGCGCCATGACGGCCTGCTCAAATTAATTAAACCAAAGCAAAGAGAGCGTCGATGATTAGAGATCGAAGTATCGATGATTAGAGAGAGTTAACTAAAGTGCAAAAGAGGAATACGAGAGAGAGAGAGAGAGAGAGAGGGAGTAAAGAGAGAGGGAAAGAGAGAGCACGTACACTCAAATGAGAGGGAGAGAGAGGGGAGGAGAAAGAGGAGAGAGAGGAGAGAGGGAGAGAGAGAGAGAGGGGAGGGAGAGAGAGAAGGAGAGGAGAGAGGGGAGAGGAGCTAGCTTGAGAGGGAGAGAGAGAGAGAGGAGAGATCAAAACTAGATCTCAAAAAGAAAGGAGAGAGAGGGGGAGAGAGATAAGGGAGGAGGGGGGAGAGAGGGGGAAGAGAGAGAGCACAAACCACATTCAATTAGATCTCAAAGAGAGGGAGGACCATGCATAGGGAGAGAGAGGGAGAGAGAGGGGAGAGAGGGAGAGAAAGAGGGAGAGAGGGAGAGAAAAGAGGGGAGAAAGAGGAGAAATACCCTAGCGGTGCCAAACTTCAATCAAACCAAAGGGCAAAACCTTCCCCCCGAAATGGTGTTTTTAGAGTTTTGAAGCTCAAAACCCTAAAAATGGCGAAATCCCATGGGGAAGAAGAAGGTTGGGGCTGTATTTATAGCCCGGCCTTTTTAGGTGGCGGGCATTATAATAAAACCGCCACGGTTAATGGGGATTAACCGTGGCGGTTATTTTAAGACCGCCCGCGGTTAATCGACAACCGCGTGGCGGTTTTGCCTTGGGCCGGGCTGCCCGGGCCACCTATTTTCCGTGGCGGTTTTTGAAATGCCCGCCACGGAAAATGATTTCTAAACACCATGCAAGTTCAATTACGTAGTAGTGGCGGTGAGGCGCCCCACGAGACGTGGCGACGACGATGTGTTCAAAGATCTCATTCTCGACAATTCATGGCGAACCATTGTACTAGTGGAGACCGGAGAGAGCTCTTGAATATTGTACAAGAATTACATGGGAGGCGCTCTTGTCGAGCAAGATGATGCCACGTCGGTGAAGCGTAACTTCCCCGTGGAACCCGCCGACGCCCGGGGTTGGTGTTCAACTTCGTTCAAAGCCTGAGGCACGGAGGGGAGCCACCTACAACAGCCGCTGAGGACCTAGGTTTCAGGGCGCGTCTAGGCGTTGGGCCCCATGGCGCACAACGTGGGTGCGTGCGGCGGCTCGCCGAGCTCACCACGTGTCTAGTTGCATTCCTAGAATGTTCGGTCGGTATGCGCAAAGGTGGTGCTAGGGTGGAAGGGGCCATGCCCTCCCCGCTAACATTGCATAAAAAATGTTCAATCTGTAAGCAAGACAAAAATCCTAAGTTCCTTCCTATTTCTTTTCTAATTCCTTTCTAACAAATTGAGCTCGACTTGGAATTTTTCGTGAGCAAGTTAGTCAGGTAGACTTTTTAGGCTCACATAATTTAATACTTTTTATTTATATTGAGGCCATGTTTGGCTCCAAATAAGTCACCTACTTATGTAAGTTAAAAAGTAAAATAAGTGACTTATTTTGCCAAACAAACACTACCAACTTATAAGTCACCCCCGCTTATAAGCAATAAGTTGGTTCACCCCCCTCGCTTAAAACTTATAAGACATCCATTTTAGCGTGTGTAAGGAAAATAGACGTCGGTCTATTTAGTATAGATTTTGGTGTTTCAATGACCAACATGACCAATTGAGACTAACAATTTTAGAGTGTTTATTTTGTAGTCTCACGAATGCAAAAACATGACTTGGACTAAGACATGGTAATTTTTTGGAGATAGTCAAATTTAAGAAGCTCAAGAGAAGTCATCTAGATCAATCATAGTCCAAGGCATGAAGGTAGGACCAAACCCGGAAGAAGAATCGGGGCAGTTTGCATTGACGACGGGCGCTACACATGTCGACGAAAGATGGAGCGCTGGACGCCGGCTACAGCTCTGTCCCGACGGTCGAAAGTGTCGCGGCGTCGGCGATTGCTCCCAAATGCAACCCTTTCGGACTACGCCCAATGCTAATGTTGAGCGTCCGACGATAGCATTTGGCGCGCCGACGCATGTTTACCGAGCCCAGCGACAACGGTGAAATTCAAACGGCTAATGACACATGGCACATAGAAGAGCGTCGGGACGCCACCGTGTAGCGGCGTCGACGGTGAGTGACCGACGCGGCCCGGCGCCACGTTTGTTTGCCCGAAGTGAGGGGCAACGACTATATTCTAATTTGGGCCTATATATACTTCACCAAACCCGCCAAATGAGAGGTGCGGGGAGTATGAGATCATACCTAGAGTGTTGAGACATGATTTTAGAGCTCCCCACTTGCATAGTGCTTCATGAATCATTAGGTGATTAGCATAGGTGCTTTGGCGGCGTTTAGGTTAGTTAGACCACCGTTAAACGCGCTTGCTCTAGGCTTATTCTTAGTGTTTAGTGAGATTTGTCAATCTCTAAGAGTTGTACATCGGAGGGGCTCAAAGTGTTACGAGACCACACCAACCGTTTCTCTTTTTATTAGTAGGTATAGGTGGATACGATGGATTTTAAGCCGATCAAATTGTATCCTGTACACTTTGTGATTCAGACAGCATCCATGTAGCTTGGACTCAGGAGGTGAGGCAGGAATCGTATTAGAAGATCAGTACGTATTATATAGTTTGTGAGTCAGGATTCCTCCTTGCACCGATTTGTACGTGTGGAGTCAGACTCCTCTTTGCTTGCCGATTTGTCCGTGTAGAGTCACGAGGTAGGCAGAAATCGTATATTACATAGTATCTTATATATAGATATAGGAGATAGACAAGAATCATATATTATTACATAGTAATCGTATATATGTATATGCTACAAGTAGGTAGAATAAAACAAAAAGGTGAACGGGAAATTTTCTTAATTTATTAATAGGTATAGATATAGATATAGTATAGATTATAGATAGATTTAGAGAAATAAATAAAAAAAGTTTTGTTTGTAAAAAGTATGATGAATACAAGAGCAAATTTTCATGCTTTTCCTTCATCATCATTACTAGGAGGACCCTCCGCGCGTTGCTCTGTGAGGACTCTCTGCGCGTTCTTCTTGAAAGAAATTAGTTTTAGTTGAATTAATTGTTTGTAATCAGCGCGTTGCTGCGGGAAGAAATTAGTTTTTGTTCAATTAATTCTTTGTAAGCTTGATGATACAGAGAGTTTGTAATAGGATGTATTATTGAACCACAGTTATCCAAGAAGTGAATTGTCTGCAATAGTAACGTGCAGAATTGTGACTTCGATAATGCTCTGGGTGCCAAAATTAGTAGCGTGAGCAGATGAACAATGGCTTTATGATGTCCCCAAGGCACAGGTCGCGAAACATGTGCGCAGTGCAAGGCTAGCTAGCTAGATGAAGAATTCTGCTGAAGGACGGACATGAATTATCCCAGTTCAGCCTGAAATCCTTGATCGAATAGCCTAGCCAATCTGACAGGAAAATCATGTACGCTAATGCAGCAGAGGATAAATTCCTAGTAAATTATTATTGTTATTGACACGAAGTATACTCTTGATTGTACCGTGTTCTAATTCTCAAGCCTGTTGTTACTTAGCCTGAACTTGAAATAAAATTCACAGATTGTGAACACGTGAGTCATAGAATTTGACTTATAAAGGCACCAATGGTCAAACCTAGATTACCCAAACTAAACCAATAATATCATAAGTCCGGGACGTCATAAGATTAGTTCCCAGCAATCTATTAGGTAAGAACTTATAAAAACAGGAGTAGTGATATTTTATTTGTAATAAAATAAAATTAAGAACATATAACTATTTATTTGATTGAGTTCTTGGTATCTGTTGCAATCGCATTAACTGCATACTCCATGGTTGATGCTGAAAATTATTTGTAATGGTACCTGCATTAACAGTGATTTGAATACAAAGTTAGATATTATATTTGATCGATTTTTTAGTTTTTATACTATTTTTTGAATCACCTGTCACTGTGTCTTTTGATGTTTTTCCTGAGGATCAAATGTATCCGTCTGGTTTAGATCAAGCCTTCTTTTTGCCTGTGAGCTATTACAAAACGGAAATAATGATATATTCTGTGTGGTTAACTTGAAATAATGTAGTGAGATATCTAAATTGGATTAATTTAATTGGAGTATAATAAGGAGTAATTTAATTGGAGAAATAAGTTGGTAGACAATAACCAAGATTCAAACATGTTACATTACTGATTAACTCAAATAGCTAGTTGTTATCCAGTAATTCAATTTCACAAAAGATGCGCCATCTCAACATGTTTTAGTTATGATGGAAGAAAAGATGTTTCATCTGGACATGTTACAGTTGTGATGTAATCAAAGTTTTAACATTCCAGATCATCATCGTTGATTTTCAAGAGTAGGAAGAAAACTTATTTAAATATGGTTGCTAATGAGTAGACAACATTAGTTTAATCTTGATCAGGTATTTAAAGTAAGTATTCCTGAACTTTATGATTAAGGTTCTATAAAGAAAAGGATGATTGAGCTTCCAGGAAAATATGATGCAGGAGTTCATCTCTTGCAGTTATTAAATGATGCTGAAATTATGAAGAATTATTTACCTGTCAGATTGAATATTTCCAGTAGATGTAGGCCCAGGGTCAATTGGAGCCAAGCTGCTGTGAAATGGAACAAATAGACATAAATTTTCATCAGTTATGGTGATTTTATAATTTTAGAGAGTTTTAAAACAGGAATTTCATGATGATACTAACAGTACTGAAGGAACTGAGGTCGAAAAAGGAAAATGATATTTTTTACTTTACCATTCTAAAAAATTGGAATATAATATTTTCAAAATTGTTTATATGGATAACCATCTTGCGACAATGTATGGATCGTTGGGATATATATGTATGGCAAATGCACTGTGGAACCTTAGTGGTAGCAAATGCAACCCTATTTAGAGTAAATATGAGAGATCATCTGTACAGATGACAGTTAATGTGTCAAAAGTTTACCTTCATGTGAGTAGACACAGAAGAGAAAAGGGAACATAAGACGTATTCAGAGTCAGAGCTCACACACCATGAATATTATGTCAAAAAGATTTTCAAATGATCAACTTCTAGGAGATCTGACAACTCGTTCGGTATGAAAACTACGCCTGACTTTTGGAACCCATCAAACCATAATCTTTCAGACCTGAAAATTTGAAGTGTTTAAGTTGATAAGGAATAGATAGTATAGAAAATAAAAGGAACAACCACATAAGGACCCAACAGTCATTCAGATAGTATGAGCAAAGAACACCTGGACATTATCTAAAAGGCATGGAACAACTTGAACTTATCTCCTGGTAAGCAAACAAAAAAGAAATAACCATCAGAGCTTAATGATAGGAGGCTTACTGCATGAATACAAAACACAGTGTGTGAATTCCCAGACTTTCTCCTCTCCTTCATTTAATTGGCCACCAAATCAAAGTCTCTTATTCACATTGCTTTTGGACTTTGATTCACAACAGTCACGATAGTTGTAGACGACATTCTGAAATTCTAATCCTGATGATATCGCCAAACCCAAATTGGCTTCTGTGCTGCTCTTCCCTTCCTCTGTTCGGTGAGCTTGTCTGATCAGGAGCCCGCTACGCATGGACCTCGCACACTGGAGCTGATGAGGCTGCTTCCTATTGTCACCAGAACCGAATGCTTTCTTCTCCTACAGCGAGTCAGCGATGGGGGATCTGCGCATGGCGGTGACAATCCGGTTCGTGAGACAGGGAGCACGCACTGGACCTTGTGGCATGATGAAGGTAGGAGCTAATTATGGAAAAAAATAAGAAGCTATAATTAGGTGAACAAAAGTGCAGTTTGATAATTAGAGAAATCCATATAAATTATTTGAGAGTAGAGATTAATCAAATCGGAGGCATGAGGAAACAATACAATTTAATATGCACGGATTCTGATCAACAAATAAACAGGAGAAAGATTTGGATCGGCCTGGGGATGTCAGACTCACCAATTCTGCATATAAATCATTCGCAATCAAGGATAGAGGCAAATACTCGCTTGCTTGCATTGATGGTTCAGTAAGCACAAAATTCAAAAACCAAAAGAATAGAAACCTTGCTTTCTGCTGGCCATACTCGAGGAGGAGGGGATGTCGTTGCTGCTGCTAGGATGCGGGAGGGCTCACCGTAGTTCCAAAGTTGCCGACGGGGAGATGGGTTGAAGCCATGGTGGGGAGAGGCAGGGGACGCCGCACCCGATGGGGTGGAAGGCCGCTCCTAGTCACGTTGACCGGCCGATGTAGAGCAGAGCGCCGGTACCACCGGAATGGCCGTTGTGCCAAGCTGTGCCCCGCCGAGTCGGGGAAGGGAGGAGCAGGGGACGCACTGGTGAGAGACGGGCGGGGCTACGTCTTCGCTGCTCTGGGAGGGGCGGGGACACCGTCTCCGCGGGCTGCGATGGCCTCCTGCGGAGTCACTTCGCGCTTGCCGTGCCGGGAGGAGAGGGGCCGCGTCGGGCGCTCTGACACCACGTCGGTGTCAGGCCCGGGCAGGAAGAGAGGTGCGGCCGGACGCGCAAGCTGGAAGCCGCCGCTGGCCGGCCAATCCGCGCTGGCCCTCCCATTAGCACGTGTCGCCGGGATCTGACGAGGCTTGGCCTCCTGCTCCCCTGCACGCCAGCGCGTCCACGCGACTTTGGACCGAGCCGCCGCGCGCTGGTGCCCCGGATGCGGTGGAGGAATGGACTGCCGGAAGATTTGCGATGCCGGTGCAGGAGCAACACCACAACCGGTTGGAGGTGGGTGAGCCGCCGCCGCCGCCGTCTCCAGAGGGGAGGCCAGAGTAAAGGGGGAGGAGGTCGATCCCGTGGATTTATGCCGCGTGAACTGAAGGAAGACCATGCGGACCGTCCCATTGGTTTCGTACGGGAAGAGGCGGCAGCTTAGTGGGGAGGAGACGGCGGGTCGCGCGACGACATCGGTGGGCGACGGAAGCAGGGGAAGCGACGGCGGCCCACGCGACGGCATCGTTGGGCGACGGAAGGTAAACGAAGAGACCGTGTGGTGGGGATTAGGTACTCGGTGGGAAATATAGGTTACTGATGACGGCGCCGCGAGGGATTAGCGAGCAGGGGGGAAACTGAAGGGGAGAGAAACGGCGGCGCGGTTTCGAGGAAGGGAAAACGGCGGTGAAGAAAGAGAAGGGGAGAGAACGGCGGCGCGGTTTGAAGCAAGGGAAGCGTCGGTGAGGAAAGGCAAAGCGGCGGCGGCTCAGAAACGGATTCCACCACCGAGACGGGAAACGGCAGGCACCACTCGGCATCGCGGAATCCGGACCGACGGACGGGAAACAACTCTACGAAGGAGTGTCTGGTGACGTGGCTTCATCACGGGCGGAGAATTCTAGTGAGGGTTTTTCCATACGAGGAAGGTTTAGATAAGCGAGAGAGCTGGTTTGACTTGAGTTTCGCTGGTGATTAATTATGTTTTGAAATTCCTCCTCTTTGCCCATGGCCCACGGGAGAAGAGAAAGAGCCGACCCTCGAATGAAAGGATTTACGGTGGGCCGTGACGCAACTGCTGACGAGGCCAAGCCCAGTTACTCCGACGCTTATCCCCTTTCTCTTCCTCTGCTCCGACCTCCGCCGTCGCGTCTCCAATCTCTGCAGACCGCAGCACACCGCACAACGATTCGGTCCACAAATAGCGCGCCACATACTCATCTCGGCCATCCCCCGAGATAGACCTGCCGCATAGGATCCCCGTCTCCTCACCGCCGCACAACAAATAGAACCACGGACACAATTCTGAGAGCCAACGCAGAGAAAAAAAGAAAAGAGCTCGCTCCAATCCTCCAATCCGGACGCCGAAAAGATCAGAAGAATCCAGATTCCAGGGGCGGCGACTCCAGGTTTGTAGGAGATGCTGCGCGCAGGAGGCAGGCGGCTCCTCGCCCCAGGGCTCCGGCGGCTCGGCCTGGGCGCCGGCGAGGCGGGCCCGGCCGCCGCGGCGGCGGGGGTGAGGGCGTACCACGAGCGGGTGGTGGACCACTACAACAACCCGCGGAACGTCGGTTCCTTCGACAAGGAGGACCCCAACGTCGGAACTGGGCTGGTCGGCGCGCCGGCCTGCGGCGACGTCATGAAGCTGCAGATCCGCGTCGACGACGAGTCCGGCAAGATCGTCGACGCCTGCTTCAAGACCTTTGGCTGCGGCTCCGCCATCGCGTCCTCTTCCGTCGGTGAGCCCCCCTCAGCCCTGGCGCCACGTCTGGAGTTCCTGTCGATCCCCATAGGTGGTTCGGGTGTAGCGTGTATTGTAGGCTCAATCCTCCTCTGTGAATTCAGTTACATCACTAATTGGTTATCTAGTTATCCCGATGCCTATTCCGACTGTGGATGTCATTTGCAGAGAAAGATGAATTGTTGCTTGTGAATTGAGTGACATCTCTAATTGGTTATCTATAGTTATCCCGATTCCTTTATTCCAATCGTGAGGTCATATGTAGAGAAAGATGAATTGCAGCTAGCTTTGTATTGTGCTTATTATATGTACCGTTTTATCGGGACTATGTGAGGTACAATTTGCTATAAGTGATCAGTTTGATTTGATTGTTTCAACTGTACTGCTAATTTTCATCTGTATTGCTGTAGGATCATTGGCACCCTTGTTTCAATTTGCCTATTTTTGGTGCTTTGGACCTAATTTGTTAGTTGTGTTGAATTTTAGACATGTGTGGCACGACCATTTTATTTTTGGTGCTTTGACTTAATTGGCTAGTTATGTTGAATTTTAGGTATGTGTGATGCAACCATTTTAGCTACAGATAGTTGTACGGCAAAGGAGTTTCATATGAGTTGCAGTTTCATACTCACCTTTATGGCTAATCCCGAACTAATTCCTTTATATCGGTTTTGCTGGTTTTAGAGCTAATAGAATGTGTATGCTGAGTGTTTTGTAATGGTGTGGTTCTTCCACGTTTTTCTGGATTGTAATTGTCCAGCTTATGCTCTTTATTCTTGTAATTTGGATTTTTTTTCTCCCCTTTTGTTTATTAAGGAGAATGACCCTGAATGGTCTAGAAGTTAGATCTTAATATTAATAAAAATGACAACCTTGTAGTTAGAGAAGTTCTAATTTCAATCAGTATTCAGATGCTGGCAGTTTTTATAACTTTTAGTTGCTGAACCAAATTGGTTCAGAGATCATGTACATAGTTTTGATGTTCTTACTAACTTATGGAAATGTCTAGGAAGACACTCCTGCAAATAATGAAATTAGTCAACAGAATGATTGGGGCAACTTTCAAGTCATTGGTTTGCTAATACGATGCATATAATACCTTATCTCCTGCATTGTTATGCATGAAACTATGAATCACAAAGTGGGGACATTGTGTTGTGCTGTGTGCCTTGTGAGCCAACAACCATGCAGACCAAGTAGGATGTGAGGTTTTCTCCCTAATTTTGTTTGTGCTATATATTATTTTATTACTACTACATTAAATGAGTGCTAAGTATCTTCTTGTCTTGCATACAAGAGTGGACCCGCTGGTTGCTTGTATCTTACAAGCCGGAACCTTTCCTGAATCCTGATTTCGCATAGATCTTCATCCCTAACTAAACAAAATGCCCTCCTAACTACTGTTTCTTTAAGCTGCTGAATGTGTAACGTTGATTATATTATCTTCCTCCTTGCAGCTACTGAATGGGTGAAGGGAAAGCCAATGGATGAAGTTTTGACAATCAAGAACACGTAAGTTATCTGTCATCTTCTCCAATATTTCTGGCTTGCTTATTATTATCCACATAATTAATCATCTGAATCATGCTAATATTGTATTTGCTAAATATGAATTGCTGTCTGTTTACATCTTCAACAAACTGATGTAAACATAGACAACAATTCATAGTTAGCAAATACAATATTAGCATGATTCAGATGATTAAACAAACTTGTCACAAGAAAAAAAAAGGAACATCTTCAACAAACTCACACCTGCTGCTTTTTGGGTCCCTTTGCAACATCGTTCTGTTCTTTATAATGTGAATACCAGTGTGAGAATGTTGGGACTCTGTATCTTAGAACTTTAGAAGACTTCACTGGTTGTTAGTTTATATCTCTTTGTTGACCATTCATACTTGATGTTATTTTTTTATTACTACATAACAAAATGCCTGTTTAAGCATGATTAGTATTTAATAATAATGTTATCACATTCTGTTTTGATGGGTTCTTTGAGTTGCTATGAAATGATCTTTGTTCAGCTGCCAGTGATAATCATTTTAATCTTATACCTTGTTCCTGGGATTGGCAGCAGATTATCTGATGTGTTAAGTTTCTACATGTGCTTCTTCCTATAGAGGATGTGACTTACTCCCTCCATCCCAAAAAGACTGCCCAGATTCATTCCTAGAACAACAGTCTGTTTGGGACAGAGGGGGTTTTATTCTCTGCTTTCTTTATGAAAAGACGAAATTCCTTTATTTACTTTCTCACCTTCACTCCTGTTGTTAGGGTTTTTTTGTTGGGATTTTTCTGGGCACTATCAGAATCCTTTAACGGTCTCCCACTGTAACTGTTTTGTTTCTCTCTTTCCAGTGAGATTGCGAAGCACTTGTCCCTTCCACCAGTAAAGCTCCACTGCAGCATGCTTGCCGAGGACGCGATTAAAGCTGCCGTGAAAGACTATGAAGCCAAGAAGGCGAAGATGGGGCAAAAGGGTGAAAACAGTCCTTCAGAGAAGGCTGCTGAAGCATGAAAGTTTCTGCCGTGAAGTGTGTTGAGCTGATACATCTCAGTCCATGACTCCCCGCCGTTTATTGCCAAAGATAAATGCTTTTGTTTGTGAGGCTGTGAGGCAAGGGATTGTGTGTAATGTTTCACAAACTCTGGTAGTGCAGCATGTGCCTTAACTCTTTTAAGGATGGCGACGACCAATTTCAAATAAATTTGCTGCCATCTTAGAATTAGAAGAAAGTACTCCTATGTGCATGTACAAGAGCTGTTTGTGGAAATGTTATCTGTCAACGTACGTAATGTAATTACGGTCTCCGTTGCAAAAGGCTATTTTTAAATGTTGTAGCCGATTCTGTTTATGACTTTATGGTTCGGGATGCCTATGGTGATCGGTTATGACGAGATAAAATTTGAATCCAGTTAGTGGGCTGGGTGGGCTTTTTAAGGTGGAGCTCATCATGAATGGTTGGGGGTGAGTTCAGATCGGATTTGTTTTTTTTCGAATCCAGTTAGTGGGCTGGGTATTAAGGGAAGCTTAGAGGTTTTTTAGCTCATCATGAATTTAGGTGAGTAATTGGCAAATAGTGGATGAAAGCCCATACTGCTAGGGTGATTGGAGTGGTACAACAATTGGCCGTAGTTCAGGGATTCCAGCCCATGCTAGGATGATTGTTCCTTGGCAACAAGGGGCAGCAATATAGGCTGACGAATAGCTTGTGGAAGCACTTGGCGGCAACACGGCGTGCCTGGCGACAGCGGGTGCAGCAACCTAACCCGAGTGGTGAACAATCGTTTGTTTTTATCAGGTGAACAGTCAACAGGTGAACAAACCAGTTCAAACCGTTGTTCAACTGTTGCTGCGCGCCTGTGTACGTGAGCAGCAGACGATGCGTGACAGACAGTCAGACGTAACGAGGGTCGAGGTGAAGAACTTGCGGAGGATCAATGTACAGAACTATATATTAATGACAATATAGATATATACAATAAAGAATCTAAATTCTTCCTTCAAATCAATCAAATGAATAAACATGCAAGATTCATCATGAACTACACATGCAGCCAATCGCTACACTGTTTTATTAAAAAAATCGCTACATTGTGATCCTGGTCAGTGGTCTTAACGGCTGACTTTCTAATAATAAACCACTGTCCAGCGCAATAGCAGGGGGACGGTTACGAGAAAAACTAGGACATCTCTTGGTTCAGCTTTTACGGCAGCTCGAAGGACAAAAACGGCGAGTACGTTCCACCGGCGGCGGCCGCAGCTTCTAGTTCCAACGCGCGCTGGCTGGTGAGCAGCAGCCGGCCAACCTCGTAGGACACGAAGGCGTCGATGGCGGCGTACCGGACCTGCTCCGGCGACAGGGGCCTGCTCCACCTGCTCATCGTCACGTGCTTGGGCTTGTCTATCAGCACGCCCATCACCTCGCGCGTGAGGGCCTTGAGCCCCGCCCTCCGGAGCTCCGGCCGGGACAGCACCTCCGCGGCCACGTGCCTCAGGTCCACGGGGCTAGCGACCGGGATCTTGCAGTCGCAGTACAGGCGCTCGACGTCGCCGTCGACCGAGACGCCCACGAAACGGTGCGCCGGGTTGGCGAGGAAGGCCTTGAGGGCGGCCGGGACGTAGTCGGCGTGGACGATCTGGAAGACGAGGCAGCGGCGACCCACGCAGAGCTGCAGGACGGCGATCCGGTGGTCGGTTTCCCCGTAGCTGTGGAAGACGACCCGCCACTCGGTGTCGAGGCCGACGATCAGGGGCTTGCCGCCTTTGCGGATTTCTTGGAGGAAGCGTTTGACGGCGTCGCCTGAGTTGGTGACCGTCGTGTGGATGACTGCGGTGGCGCCGTCGCTGTTTACGGGCATGACGACGTCGGTGTCGTACGCGTACGGCGTGCTCTTCTTCATTGTGGCGGGAGGCGAGTACAGAACGGACGTGTTTTGCTTTGCTGTTGTCAGGATTGATGATGCGCTACACCTGAGTCTAGTTGGATATATAAAGGGAGGGAACTCGATTTCGAGTCGGGTTGCGGCCGGGGTGTCCGACTCCGACACAGTCGAGGAAACCAATCTCCCTCTAAACACGTGGCCCCACTCCCGCTGCCCCTTCCGCCTACGGAACCGCCGCCCCACCCCGTCCGCCCCCAACGACGAGCGTGGTCGACGACGCATCCCACCTCGGCCGCCACGAAGGGCCTAGGGCGGAGGACATCTTCGCCGAGTTCTTCGGCGGCTCTAGCTCCTTCGACGGCATGGGCAGTGGCATGCCCGGCACGTGGAACGGCACACGAGGTTCTCCTCGTCCATCTTTGGGGACGATATATTCAGCTCTGCGTTCGGCGGCGGTCCGGACGGGCACGGCATGCACACCGGCGGCCGGCCCGTGAAGGCGCCGACCATCGAGCGGAAGCTGCCGTGCAGCCTCAAGGAGTTGTACAAGGGCATACAAAGAAGATTAAGATTTCCAGGGAAACTGCTGAGGCCAGTGGGTAAGTGCCTGCCTTCTTTTCAGATCTCTGTCTCAGCATTGTTCATTCAAGCTAACTTGCATGTGGGACGCGACGCGCGATGAGTCATAAACGACGTAGGATGCAGCGACCCAGGGTCGCCGACGGGCAGTGACGCGCGAAGCGAGTTCGGCGGAGGGGCGCGACGCACGACGAGCGCAGACCGGTCACAGGACCTGCACGGCGAAGGCGACGGCCGCGGCGCCGCACTCAACTGGTACGCGTTCGTGAGGTGGTGTTGCTCTGACAAACGGATTCATTCTTCTACACATTGAGTTAGTTCGCCTGCTTCTTCAGTCTGAATCTTTTTTTCCCACCGCAATTTTCCAGTATCAATCAACAAATTCTTATTCTTATGATTACAGGTAGTGGATGCCTGGAGTAGTGGATGCTCTAGTGGATGCAGATAATCATTTTATGGTATGTTTACTTGTTTATATGATGTGCAGAATGGGAAATCAAAATAGGGAGAGATCGATGAGAACAAACGCTATTGAGAAAGCAATATGTATTGTCAAAAAAACAAGTAGAGAAGGCAACGACTGCTACCTGTAGTGAGTATATCTTTAGTATTACAGTACAATGTTGCTGAAAATGGAAAGCTATGCCTGCCCCTCTGATGGCCATGGAATATATCTGATTTATTACTATATCCTTTACCCGTGTGATTGGATGTGGGATCGCTGGGTTGGGATGGCTCCGACCCTCGTTTTGGGGACGGAGCCGCTCCGTTCTGTGTTTGGTTGCAATCTTAATTTTGGGGACGGAGTGGTTCCATCTCGTGTTTGGTTGGAGTGATCGGAACCAAAAACGGAATTTGGGTGTAACAGAGTTATTTTTAACATTTTGCATTAGGACCCCTGGAGTTTATCAAAATCCACTAGGGTTAGATCTACAATTCCTTCTCTCTGGTTAATTTACCTAAACTACCCTGAGAGTCAAATAAAATTCTGTTGATACCCTCTTATCCTCTACGCACGATTCTCCGACGCCTTTCCGTGGCCGCCGCGCCGCCCTTGCCGCGCGCCGGGCGAACCCTAGAGGCCGCGCGCCCGACGGAACTGCAGTCGCCGCCGCCCCCACGGAGGTCGCTCCGCCCCTCGCCCGCCAGCCGCCCCCAAGGTGCACCCCCACGCCACGGAGGAGCCGACCCTGCGCCACGCGCCGCCGTACGCAAGATTTCAACGGAGAAACGGGATGGAGAAACGGGATGGAGAAACGGAACCCGCGTTTCTAGAACGGGGTTCGCTCCGTCCCGCGAGATTTCAGCCGGGCGGAGCCGACCAGCATCTTCGGGGAATATTCCTCTCCTCGGGTTGGCTCCATCCCTTGCTTCCTCCATCCAAACACCCGAAAAAGGGGTTGAACCCAACCCGGCTCGCTCCGCTCTCCAACCAAACACACGGTACTATAACGGGTTTTTGTTGAATGGAATATCCATTTACTAAAATCAGTTTCATATCAACCTTATGATATATCTGCACACTATTATTAGTTGTATAATTTTTGCAGCTAATGGTGATAAACCTGAACATTCATGAATGAAAACATTTTAGCATATGAGTAGATTTTGAAAAGGAGGATATCTATTTACTATACTGATTGAGTTTTTTCTCTCTATAATCCGTTTGTCGCTGCAAGAACTATACTGATTCAAAAATGATTTTGTTGTGGGAGCAACATTTCTTTCAGGAATGATGGTTAGTAAGTTCCCCTAGGGTTCTGTTCGTTGTCTATCTTGCAGAATGTAAACACTGAAATTGTAGTCCAGAGTCAACACATGACTCCGTTTCAGGCCTTTTCTTAGTTGATCACATCTCTGAAGCATGTAGGAGGTTTGCTAAGATTGATATACATATATTTTAAAAAAAAAAAAATACATTAAGTAACATTTTCCTCTTGACAAACAAGAAGCTAAACAAATGGAAGTTGCTACCCCTACCGCTGTTCTGGTGAGTTGGCTTCCTGAATATTTCTCTGCCCTTTTCTCTTTATTTGTTTTAGAAAGCAATGGAATATTTCTCTGCACTTTTCTCTTTATTTCTCTGCATATTTTGATTCGCTGCTATTTGCATTTAGGAAAGAAGGTGACTGCATATGCCAACTACAAGCCAACTAAAGACCTTCCCAATGTGAACAAGCTGAACATGATGAAGTAATTGCAAAGTGATATTCATTTAGTCACCTTGTTACTTAATCACATCATACTGTCATATGGTTACCATGAGTCCCTGACCAAATTTACATGCAAAGACTTCTCTATATACATGTACAGTCATATTGGGTTTCTTTACATTAAACAAATCAATATTTGTTATACAATAATAACAAATATTGATTTGTTTAATGTAAAGATAAAAGAAGCTTTTGAGGAAGGATAGTAGTCAGAATACACCACCAAAAGGACCACTACAAAGTTTGATGAAGTGTTTTATGATTGAGATTATTGATAATGTCATCCAAATATTATATGAGTATCCCGTTGCAACACACGGGCACTCACCTAGTATTATAGTCAATTACGGAATGGTAAATTTTTATCACGCGCGCTCCAATGTTTCTCACGCTCTAAGACCGACTCAAACTGCGGAGGCACACGGCCACCCAAACAGTGACGCAACTTAAACAAACTAAAGGAATTCCCTGCTTGGCGTTGCAGCGGTAGGAAGGAGGTATTGTTAAAGGATTGAATTGTAATCGCTAAGAAATTTGATCACAATTAGCTATTGAGGAGAATTAGTGCAGGTTAGAAACAGAGTTAGTAACGAAGAACTTAAATGTATGAAACAGTATATACTCATCGACATAAAGATTATTTAGTCTTATGTTTAAATTCCAAGCTAAACAAATATCGAATAGAAATATTTAGATATATTGGACGGTGGCAACTTCTGGTAATGTAATAAAACATATATAATAATTTATTTGAGGAAACCCTTGGTAGATGATTTAATCTTTTAACTTCGTCCCTTCACGCATTATATCCCCTGTATTTGCCGTGAGTATAAATGAGAAATCTATGAGTTAAAATATTACTATCACCCTCCTATTCTTTTTTTTTTCTTTTTCCCCTTTTTATCATTCTTTTTTTTTTTTTATTTTTACTTTAATCTATACCAACTATCATCGATTGGGGTTCACCTATAATTTTATCGAAATATATCCATATGAGATCTTGTTTTGAAGAATTTATTAAAAGGAATTCAATGGTGTAATCGAGAATTTAATTTGGTTTTTTGGTTTGTGAGTTATAACATTTTAAGTTAGTTTAAGTAGTGGAGCCTACCACTGAATGTCATGGTCTAAGTGGGGCTACTAAGGTGGCATGCTTACATGTCGAGAGAACTCCCTAATAAGGGTTCTCTACATAGGTGTAGTAGATTTGACCAGTGCGTTTACGTTATGGGTGGACCTAAACTCAAAAATGTGTTGTACATAGTGTTTTTATGCCACAAAACACTCTCCAACGGCGGAGACAAACCCTTTGTTGTAAAAGACACGAACTCTGTTCTAGAAGGAAAGGAGAAGGATGTATCCTAATCCTAGTCCGTTTGTATATGGGCTCTTATCGAAACTCTTAACCCTTGACAAGACTATATATATGTGAGAGCTCTATGTTGTAATCACCAATGTTCAGAGG
Organism: Hyparrhenia diplandra; assembly: GCA_015847255.1. Lineage (NCBI taxonomy): Eukaryota > Viridiplantae > Streptophyta > Magnoliopsida > Poales > Poaceae > Hyparrhenia > Hyparrhenia diplandra. The sequence goes on along the minus strand of JADLZK010011433.1, from coordinate 205,727 downwards.
AATAAAAAATAGTCTCCCTATCTTGTGTCTATTTGTTCTACTTTTCATCTATTATGTTCCATAGCGAAGCCGCGTTATGTTTGCTTGGTGCGCGGGCACCAGGGTGCAAAAGAGTTTTGTTAATAAACTAACTAATATTCACCACATATGACAAATTTTTCTTTAGCGGTGCACCACCATTACTTTGATGCTAGCTTCGCCTCTGATTGTGTTGATCATGCGACGAAGAGGGGAAAGTCCTTACCGCTACCAACATGTTTTATAACACATTATCAACATGACAAGCTCTTCGTCGACATCGCCATTAAAGTTGTCGCCGATCTTCGGCGCCAACGCTCGTGCCGACGTCCCGCCGCGACTACTTCGACGACGTCGACATTCTCGACGTTGTTAGCGGAACGGATCTGCTACGTCTACCTAATTGTGTTGATCATGACAAAATCAGTGTTGTACGCCTACGGCATGCCCTTCATTGTGCCGGCCGGGAGGCGGGAGGAGAGCACGCACGGACGTCTTTGCGCGGTGTTGTCGGGAACTGTGCCAGACGCAGTTTGAGAGGTAACGTCGATCTCTCGATGGGTTTGATAATGCGCTGCACCTGCATCTCGAGTCTATATAGATATATAATGGGAGGTGCCAGCGATTCCGAGTCGAGTTGTGGGTTCGTCCGACTCCGACTCACGCTCTAGGGTTTCTCTCAAAGAGCTCGATTTGTTGGCCGTGCGATTCGGATCTGGTGCTGTCAAGTGTCAACGGTCGGACTCTTTCTTCCTTGCCTCCTATTACCCCGCCCCGGCGTCCACGCCATCGCACCCTGCCCGCCACCAGGTCGAGGTGACCACAGACCCCCCTACACGATAAGTAGGCATCCGCTATGGTCCTATGAACACACACGATACGTACTCGGACTCGCCCACACGTACGCAAGGGTAATCAATGTGCATACACAGACGTATAAGAATCCAAATTTCATTACAGCAACAAATGAATAAACGTGTGAAATTTATGAACTGCACATGCAACCAATCCTACACTGTGAATAATTTAAACAATCTTAGTCTGGTCACAAAACGCTCTAACGGTTGACTTCTAATATTAAACTGGCCAGCGCAACAGCAGGGACCAGTATGAGGAACACATCTCCTCCTCTTCGACTAGTAGCTTATTACGGCAACTCGAAGCACACAAACGGCGAGATCGTTCCAACGGCGCCGGCCGCAGCTTATAGTTGTAACGCGCGCTGACTTGGTGAGCAGCAACCAGCCGACCTCGTAGGACACGAATTGGCGTCAATGGCGGCGTAGCGTACACTACTAACGAAATGATTTTGCGAGATACAGCCAAATATTAACCGTGGCAGGCACTTCTTTTGCCCGCCAGGGTTAATGCCCTGATTTACGGTGGCGGGCGGTTTTTTATTTTCCATGGCAGCTGCCCGCCACGAAAAATCGATTAACCGCGACGGCCAACTTAAAAACGCCCGCTACAGTTAATATCTATTTTCCGTGGCGGGCATCCTAATGTGTGAAGATCTCTTGTTTGGTTTTGGCTAATTAGTGACACCTAAGGACTAATCTCTCAATGCTAAGTGTGTGACATGATTGGAGATTGGTCGTGCCGGAGTTGGTGTGTGGTGATCATGGATGAAGGGTCAAGGTGATCCAAAAGTTGATCAAGCATGCAACTCGGTGGAGTTTCGAGATCAAAGGTCCCAAGGCAAAGGTATAACCATAGGGCTTTTGATTTCACACCCAAGACACTATAGAGAGTGTGGGTGTTTATAGGATCGATAAGCCGTACTATAAAGAGGGGAAAACTTTCGTACATATCGATCCTCACGTGCCTTTAGGTTCAAGTCTCATATGCATGCATCTTAACCTAAAGTGCTAACTCCGTCCTTGGTGGAATTGGTTTCGAAAATGCTAACACATGGTGTCGAGGTGTTCTTCGGCGCGTGTCGGCAACAAGAAACTTGTGACGGAAGTCGGCTTGGAGCAAAGGCGAAGGAAATCGACGGCAACGAAACGACGGATTTTCGCAGCTTCGAGCGACGGCGGACGCGGTGACCGGAAGCACGGGAAAAGTGACCTGGACGCACCGGTGGGTGCGCTCGCGGCGAAGCATGTTTTGGAGCTTTGGGCGAGGGTCGACGGACGCCTCGACCGGATGCTTCCGGTCTTGGCCGGAAGCACCGAACGGACGCACGACCGGACGCTCAAAGGGCGGGGTCCAAGCGCTGGTTTCGCTTGTCGGTTGTGACGGATCCACCGACCGGACTCACCGGTGAGTCCGGTCGATCGCCCGGCCGGGCCGCGAAAGTGTGTTTTCCACTCTTTCCACTACATTTCGTGGTGTGGCCTATATATACCACCTTGGCTGCCACTTGCTCTCTTTCTTGGTCATTTTGAATCATTCCTAACATCTTCGAGCAAGCAAGCAAGCCTCCCTCCTCTCTCATTCTTGATTTGAGCTTCATTCTTGAGAGAAGAGTGATCCAAGTGCATTGCATCGAGTTCTTGCATCTAGAGGCACTTGGGGATCGTTGTGAGACGGTGGATTTTCCGTTTCTCTTGGAGGCACCGCTCCTAGCCGGCTTGGTGGATTGGTGGAGGCGTTGGCAAGAGAAGGTGATTGTTCTTGGCCACCTCCTGGTTGATTTGTGAGAGGATTACGCACTCCTCGTCGGGGAAGACAAAGTGCAAGGAATACATTGCTCGTGCTTTAGGTACCACACTTGTTGAGTGGTATGTTGAGGCTAGCAAGGGCACCGCCTAGCTCAAACACCATCCTTGTGTTGGTCGGCACAACCGGAGACTAGCTTGTCGGTGTACAAGTGAACTCCGGTGAACAAATCGACTTGTTCACCGTCTTCGTGTGTGGATCATCACCATCGAAAGATTGATTGTTCATCTTCATCCCGTGATTGGTTGACATCCTCTACAAGGCGGTATAACGAGCTTCTCACTCTTGCTTTACTTTCCTAGTTTACTTTGTGTACGTGAGCTAGCTTTGCCTTGTGTAGTTGTTCTTGCTAGCATAAGGACCATATTAGGATTGTTCATTAGTTAGAGTAGTGACATAGACCTTGAGTGGACTAGAGATCATAGAATTATTTAGTCTTGTCACTAGAAGGCTTGCTTGACCATTAGAGCTAGTGCAAACCGCTTTACGCCGTGTTTTATACTAATCGGTTTGTTTAGTTGAGCTTGTAGAAAATTTTTATAGGCTATTCACCCCCCCCCTCTAGCCATCTAGGACCTTACAATGTGCCCGCCACGAAAAATCGATCTTACGTGGCGGGCATTTTATTGGGCCCGTCCACGAAAAATAGTGGCCCAACAAAGGAAGCCCATTTCAGTTACATTCTTAGGGCTTATATAAATTAGCAAGTTAGGGTTGGAGACCGCACTCCCAACGCCTTCCTCTCTCCACTCACTCCGTCACATGGCGCCTCCCTCCCTCCCAGTCCCTCACGCAGTGCCTCCTCCGTCTCCCGCACGGCCGGCCACACCCTCCCCCTGCCGGGGCGGCACGAGGCGGCATCGCACGCGCGCCCGAAGTCCCATGAGGTATCGGCGTCGGCTCCTTCCCCGCGAGCAAGGACACCCCGACAAAACTCGAGCGGCGCCGGTCCGTGTCGGCATCGAAGCGGCGGGTCGGTCCGCTCGCATGATCGAAGCGGCGGGGGCTCTCACCGGCGCGGAGAGGGACATGCAGCCCGGATGCGTCCAGCGGCGGTGGGATCCGCCTCCGGCCGTGTCCTACCTCGGTGGATTGAGGTCGGCAAAGGTAAAGACGCCGCGGCGACGCAGATGCATCGCCGGGCCGGCCCGACGGTGGCGGTGGCGCCCTTCCCTCCAAGCTATGGATGCATGCGGGCGATCCGTCGATGGGAGCTCTGGGGGCGGGCGGATTCGCCGATGGGGAGCTCGTGGGCGGCCGGCCGCTCAACGGCGGCGGCCCGGATCTAGATCTGGTATTGGGATCACTAGCGGGCTCGCTGGTGGGTTCTGGATTTTTTTTATTTTTTTACATTAACCGCGACGGGCGTTCCTAACGCGTCCGCCACAGTTAATCGATTAACCGTGGCGAGCAACATGACTATTAAAGGGTGACGGGCTCTATTCACCGCTACGTAAAATCTTTTTTTACCCGTCGCCCGTCACCTAAAAGATTTTCGGTACTAAGTGGTACCGGACCTGCTCCAGCGTGAGGGGCCTGCTCCACTTGCCCAGGGTCACGTGCTTGGGCGGTTGGGCTTATCGATGAGCACGCCAATCACCTCGCGCACGAGGGTCTTGAGCCCCGCCCCGCGAGCTCCGGCCGGACAACACCACTGCCACGACGTGCCTAAGGTCGATGGGGGTGATGCCTAAGGTCGATGGGGGTGATGCCTATGATGATGGGGGTCACCCCGGGCATTCGGTAAAACCAAAAATTCGGTTCGGTTCGGTAAAAAAATAGTTCGGTTTTCAGAAAACAAAAACCGATCGGTTTGCCAAAATTCCAGAAACCGATCAATTCGGTTTAGGTTTTTAATTTCAGTTTTTCGGTAAAAAACCGAAAAACCGATTCCACCAAAATCGAAAATCGCTACCTCGGCTTCCTCCTCTCCTCCCGCCGCTGTGCCCCGCCGTGGCCGCCGAGCCCCCGCCTCTGTGCCCCGCCGCCGACTGGACTGCTGCTCCTTGCCGGACTCGCCGCGACGGCGCGGCCCGCTAGACTGAATCGACTGATGCTCCGCCTCCGCTGCTCCGCTGGCCGCCGCCGAGTATAGCTCGATGCCGCCCCGTCGAGTGGCGCTAAGCTCCGCCGCCGGCGCGTCGCTAAGCCTAAGCCGGCCCCCCGGCCCCGCCCGCCGCTATGGACTAGGGTTAGGGTAGGCTCTAGCCCCGGCGTTCCGTGAGGAGGCGAGTGAGGGGTTGCGACGCTGCTTCATGCGTGCTGCGTGAGGAAACAGAGGGAGTCGGGGGTGGGCTGGGCTGTCACGGCTGTGGGCTTGGTGGGCTGTGTGGGTGACTGCGTGGAAATTGGAAACGAACGAGAAGCATCGCGACCTGAAAACTTCGGTTATTCGGGAATTCGGTTTGGTAGAACCTAAAAACCGAAGCCGACACCGTAAACCGAATAGCACAAAAACTAAAACCGATCCCGAACCAAAAAACCGAGAATTCGGTTCGGTTCGGTTTTTCGGAAAAAAAGTGCCCAGGCTGAGATTGGGGTGGCGACAGGGGTGTTGCAGTCGCAGCACAGAACAAGCACTCGGCGTCGCCGTTGACAGCGACGCTGACGAGGAAGGCATCGGTATCCTACGCATACATCCCCCTTCACACGGTTCTTTTTTTTTAACATGGAAATGTTTTGGCGAAATTTCACTGAAGAAAAATACAAAGTTTCGCACCGGAAATAGTTTCGTCCCGGTCACAATCTTCCGCCAAACTTGGCCACCCCACCTAGATCAGGCTTCACCTGTTACATATAAATGACTGACCATCTTTCGCATTAAAGTATTGGGTGAATTTCATCTGGATCGCTAAACTATTAAAACGGCCATTTAGGTTCTTCAACTATTGTTGAGGTTTCAACCCAGTCCCCAGGCGATTTTCAACGGCAGTTTTTCTATAGTGTGGGTGGTTTTGTCTTATTTTATTTATTTTTGTTAAATCTTTGAAAAATCATATTAAATAAAAGAAAATCATAAAATGAAAAATCCAATTTTGTTGGATTCCATACGAGTACATCTACACAATGAGCATATAATATGATATGATTTAGTAAAAAAAAATTGATGTAGCTTTATATTAATTGGAAAATCCAATTTTATCTCTAATTAATAAGAATAATTCATAGCTACAACTTTTATAGTGCAATTGTGGTGAAAATTTTATGGTAGGATAATTATTGTATGCTAAAACTATATTAAAAATTTCGTACTCATTGGACTATGCATAGATAGTAATCACATAATCATCAACGACTTCGACGAATGTAACTCTTGAAATAATATAGAAACAGCACATCATTTTCACCACCAAAACTAGGTTTGAGTTCCCTATAATGGAAAGTATAGTTATTCTCCCACTGCTGGAAGATCATGGAAACATCAAAAGGTATTTACTCACACCACTCTGCAAAAAATACGAAGAATCACTGCAGTCAAATGGGGAACCACAAAGTTTAGCTTAAAGTTCGACTATAATAACGGACATGTCGAACATATGTGAAAAACACTCATCTGTTGTATTGTCATGTACTGCTCTCTTTCACATGTACATATTTCCTGAAGGTACCTCTAGTTGTTTCATTCGGAGATTACAATTTTTTTACTATGAGAAAATACTCGTGTGAAATGTCAATAAAGAGTGATGATATCATAAAATTATGATGCATACAGGGGGGGCGGTGGAGAACATAATTCAGAACTACTAACTTTTATCAACACCATGAAACATTCAAACGACAGAAATACAGCTAGTTGACAAAGGATAACACACAAAGAAATCTGAAGTCGCAATGAATTAAATTAAAGCCATACATAAACAATGAGAATGAAGAATCATAGAAGTTGAAAAATGATAAACCAATACGATAAATGAATAAATGAGCTGATCTAATCTAAAGAAGATGACAATAAAATTGTACCATTGGTCATGTCTCATGAGAACGGTAAGCAATTGCAGACTATGGACTATGGAGTGATACAATTTCCGCAAGCAAAAAAAAAAATAAGCTAATGTAATACTCAAAATTCATTAAGTCATCCCAAACAACATGTAAACAAGAGAACACCGAGAAAGAGCTACTCCCTCCATTCCAAATTATAAGACTCCTCTGTGAAAATGACATAAATGAAAGTAGTCCTGAATTTGAACAGACTAATCTAGAACTGAGGTCTGGAGAGTGGAGACATTCATATAATTCATCTGACAACAATAGGTTTCGTGATTAATGACACTACTAACATTCAAACCCAAGTCAGTTGCTCATGTTTTCTTAACTAAGAAGGTTGCCTTAGGCGAAATTAGTTGATGCATAAGAGTTCAGCATAATTACAAACTTGAACACTCAGTAAATATGATTTCCATTCTACAACCAACCCCCACCCCCACCCCCACCCCCCTCCGATTAACAATAACAATGAACACCACTACAAGAACTGCTGGTAAAGTGGCAAGCAGCAGAACAAAGCACTTACAAGGGAAGCAAAAAGTTCATTTGTCCACCATCAATCCATCATGAATTAATGATAGTGCCAACAAGGCAGATATACATTGCCAGTATAGAGCATAGCACATTTACTGTATAGAGATATCAATCCACATATGAGCTAGCGAATTGACACATACACAAATCTCATATCATCAAACAGCAATTCCTTATGAACGACAATGGGTGGTGATACAAAAGATTGGGATGAGAAGAAGAGAAATTAAAGGGGAAAAAAAAAGGAGTCCTATTGTACCTAGTGTCACACGACAGACACTTTGGCGCCGACCTCCTCGAGCTGTTTCTTGGCATCCTCGGCCTCGTCCTTGCTGACGGCTTCCTTAAGCTTCTTGGGGAGACCCTCGATAAGGTCCTTGGCCTCCTTGAGCGCGAGGCTGGTGAGCGCGCGCACCACCTTGATAGTGGCGATACGCGCGCTGCTGGGCACCTCCTCAATTACTACGTCGAACTCCGTCTTCTCAACGGGGGCCTCCTCCTCGACGGCCGCGCCGCCACCAGGCGCCGCGACGACGGCGGCCGGTGCGAAGGACGCAGCGGTGACGCCGAGCCGCTCCTGGAGGTGGTCAACAAGAGCGCGGGCCTCCTCGAGAGTGAGCCCGGAGATGGCGTCCCCAAGCTCCAAGATCTTGGGGACTCGGTGGCGGTGGACGCGACGGCGACGGCGCGGCGTCCCCGGCGGCTGTAGGGCACGGCGAGGGGAGGACCTCGGGAGCGAGGCGGTGGGGGAAGGGGAGGTGGAGGGGCGGGAGAGGAGGGTGAAGGCGGAGGAGAGGGTGGTGGATGCCATGGCTAACTCTTGGGAGCTCGTGCGCCGAGAGTGAGCAGCAGCGGTGGGAGGAGGGCGGGCCGCGGGGATAAGATGAGGTGCCGTTGCGATAAGATGGGGAGAATTATATACGAGCTGTGTGAGTGGCAGCCTCTACGCTTTCCTTGCAAATTGCAATTGCATCTTTGGATTTGTAAAAACAATCACATGGGGATTTCTTTTTGCGAATTATTGTATGAGTAATTTAAATCATTTTTTTTTTGACAAATCAGATTCTCTGGCTTGGAATTCGGGGCCCATTTTTCATAAAGCCAGTGAATTCGAACCATTTGTAAAACACTAGATTTAGGGTGTGATTGGTTGCTCGAATCGACCCGGCCCACTTCCCTCTTTTTTCGGTACCGCCGGCGTCCGAGTCTTGCATGTTTGGTTTCCCTTCCCGTATCCTTTTCTTTGCTCCACCCGTGCATTTGGCCTCCCTCGTCCCGGACGATGAGAGAAGCCGAGACGAGCTTCCCATGTGAGCCGGGGCGACCGCGGTGTTGGGCGTGGTACTCGAGGCGGATATCGCCGTCCTCCCGGATGAGAAGCAAGGATCCCACGCAAACCGAGTAGAGCAGCACCGCGGCCGCGAGAACACGGGCGGAGACTCACCGGAGACGACGCCCCGACGCCGAGGCCTCGGTTTCCGGCGGCTTGCACGTGGATGGAGCCGGGAGGGTCGCGGGCGCGTCGGGCGACGACGGACGGACCGACATCGGCTAGGGGCGGCGAATCGAAATCCATGGCGGCGGTGGCTCGCCGAGGACGCAGCGCCGTGGTTGCGGGTTACGGGAGCGGCCAAGGGGCACGAGCTAGTGGTCCGGCGAGTCTTGCTACCGGCACCCTCGTCTCGCCGCCCCTCCTTTGCCGCCGGCGAGGCCGGGTGCCGAGCTCGAGCCCGAAGCCCGCGGTCGGGATGAGCTTTCTCCATCCCGTGGATCGAGGTAGAAGAAGGGTAAAAATCCAATTTTATTTCGTGTGTCAAGGTTCTAGGTGTAAAAGTGCCGGAGAGAAACTTTTACGTTTATGGGCTTAGTGGATTTCGTAAACTATAGGGTTCCCGACGAAAAGTGGCTCTCATTCATCACAGTGTGCAACCAAACACAGATCCACCGTATCGCTTCATACAACTTGTAACCGTCGCCCGCAACCAAACGAGTGCTTCCCATCCCATGCACGGACTCATCTTTGGGCAACCAAACACGCACTACTTGGTATGCTTGCGTCCCCGGGCGAGGGCATACTGGATGGGTCTTTCATCCGAGATGACTTGGGCTTGGGCAACCAATCACACCCTTAGGTATTTAGCGCCACACCAAAAGGACCGATTCGAAGAAGCGCTTCTAGGATGAGGAAGAGAAGAAGCTAGAGCTGTTTTAGGGGGGTATCGAGGCGGAGCCACTTTTTTTCTTGCTTCACTATGGCTTCGGGTTTCTACGATGTGAGTCATCCTAAATACGCCCTTATACCCACATGCTGCAATAGGAATCATAAAAGAATAGGTCATGGTTTTAGGTTTGTATATACTATATAGTACGCAAGTAGTGTTACCATATGATGATGTTTTGATTGTGATCTTGGCAACATGTTCTTTGTAGCCATTCGTCACTATTACATGGACGTCGATGAAGCATGAATAATTAGCACAGAAGCAGATTTATCTTTGAAATCGAAGCAACCGGAACAGAATAATCATGTTCAATACGATTCTCTACACAACCACATTTTGTCTATAGTGCGTTTATAAGATATTCTTGTATGTCTGCAGGACTAGGAATTCCAGTGGTATGTCAATAACGGGATCAAAAAGGTCTTTTGTGGCCTTTGACCATCCTGAAAAAAAAAAAAAAAGTTTCTTCCGCGGCCTTTCACCATCCTGCAAAAAGAATTTTATTCAAATTATAATTCGTTTGACTTTTTTGATCCTAAGTTTGACCACTCGTCTTATTCAAAAAAAAAAAAACAAAAATAGCCAAATTTAAGTCATTCTTAAAGACCATTTGTTAATAAAGCAAACCACAACCAAAGAAATGATATTTGACGCAAAATTTTGAATAGGACGAGTGATCAAAGTTAGGGTTGAAAAAGTCAAACGAACTACAATTTGAAACGGATTTAGTATTTTTATGTTGATGAAAAGTTACATACGATGGCACTGTTTTTTCTCACGACATTGATCGGTGTGAGTTTGTCCATTGTTCCATGCTAAGTTGAAGAATACGATAGCCAAACAAACTTCGGTAGAAGAAAATAATTGTCAGAAAACACAATATCACATCATTCTGCGAGGGTGATTCAAAGCAACTTACCTCTATGTTAGAGTAGTTTGTGATTCTTTTAAAAAAATATCCCTAGGAGTAAGTCTTTAAAATCCAATTCACCTCCCCCCCTTGGGAGTTGGGTGTAGGACTGGTTAGATGAATAGATTTTGGTGGGGCTCATTTTTAGCAAGTTCATACAACTATTACTTGCCCTTTGATAACATTCTTTGATTCCGGGCATCTATTCTTCCTAAATACTTCCGAAAAAGCATCCTTTTGCTGTAAATTTCAGAGAAAAGTTAACCTGCCACACTTAAATACTAGATAATTGCTGATAGTAACACTCATGAGGTGATCATATACCACCATCTATCTCAAATTATATGCCGTGGTCATTGCCTAACCTGAGCCGGTGAACAGAGGTTTGTCGGGGGTTGATCACGTCACGTGAACTACTTTCAAGTTCCAGTTACTCCCTCCCCTCCGTCCCATTGAAATTGTCCCCGTGGACTCCGACCATTTTATTTGACTATTTGTCTTATTTAAAAAATTTATATAAATATTATTTATAACTTATTTTATCATTGAAGATATTTTAATTATAAGTTATAATTTGAATAAAACGACCTGTTAAATATGGTACTCAAAAGTCAACGATGAAAATTTTTAATGGGATGGAGGGAGTAACTACTTCGAGTTTGTTTGCCCGTAGTACTTTCGTTTTCAATGAGCTTTCTATCCGCTTTGCACTTTTACAGACTGCAGTTACGTGCAGCCAGAAAACCTACATCAGTGCTGAACGATCGCTGAGAAGGTCCATTACACCTTACACGGGCCTATAGCCCTTTAGTCTGGGCCCTTCCGCTGCGGCCGAAGTCAGGTTATTTCACCCGGCAATACTCGGTTCGGGCCCATCACAACCCTACTTCAGATTTCGGCCGGCATAGCTTCGAGATTTCAGTCCATTTCACGATTCTCTCGTACAGGTTCGAGGAGCCCCCAAACAATACACTGACCGCATAGAGCATCCAATAGATATGTTATCCTTATTTAAATCAATTTTAGAGGAAAATCTGAACTTCAACGGTATATGGTTTTGTAAAATGCTATCTCTAAAATCTCAGTAGCCATATATGGCCAGCTATAGTCATTTGCTATATGGTTTCGTAAAATAACAAATCTGTTGTAGATATATTCTTTTTTATGAGAATTTTTATATTTAATGAAATGGCTAAATAAAGAAATTTAAATATTAAGTTTAGTTAAACTGTTGGAGTTGCTCTAATAATTCCTTCCATTTGCTAGATCATCATTAAGCAAGGGCTTAAAAATAAGTAACAACTTTTCAGTTTTGTTTAAGACTCCAACGAAATGGCTTTTCTCGATTGGGAACAGGCAGTTGGACCGATCGATGTATTCGTGATGGCGACGTTCTCAAGAACAATGCATATGATTAGTTTGCTGTGATGTCGCTCGATCTGATTATTCTTCAGTCTTGTACGTTTTTAGTTCTTGTTTACAAGGACGCGTCCCTCCCGATTATGATATTGGCCTCATGACTCGACTGTACTCGCAACAGACAGCACACGCTCCAGGTGGATTTGGTGCACACGTACATGTTGTCTCCTCAGCTTGTCGTTTAGGTATAACTCTCACACCATCATCATCATCATCTGGTTCACTTTCTTGCTTATTCAATCAATGCTTATAGTTTGCAACCTGTGGAGTGCGGTTGTTGATTAGAGAAAGATGGAAGACTATGGGAGAGACGGCACTAATAACATTAGATTATCAAAATATATTTTAACATTTGGTCTGCATGGCCGTGATCTCTCACTTTTTAGCCTCAACTTTTGGGTAAGCACCTAATAATTCCCAAAAAGATCAAAAAGCTGATCGGAGTAAAAAAAAATAGCTTAAAAAGTTTCACTAAAGTAACCACACATTACAATTAACATGATTGTACACCATATATGCATGATATGCCTTATTTAGACTGCTTTCATGCAAGGCGCTACGGGAGACACTCGGCAAACGGCCCATCTTTAACGAGTGTCGGACGCCGGACACTTGGCAAAGATCGCCTTCTTTGCCGAAAGTGTCGATATATTGACACTCGGCAAATCTCCTTTGCCGATTTTTTTTTTTTTCTCCTAGTACGGTTTTCCTAGTGCGACACTCGACAGAGTGTATGTTGGCTTCGCCGAGTGTCCGTAACACTCGGCAAAGCCGTTGATTTTCAGTAGTGAGGACATAATAATCTAATATCATAGCGGGAGTTGTACTCCTATTTTCATGTACTATCGTTTGGAGATATCTAGTTTTATATCAAGCCGACCATCTTTTGTACTAGCTATTGTTTTCCTCGATACAAATCAAATATGAGTCATTGAACATTCTAGTGTCTTTATTCAAAAAAAAGGAGTTGTCAATTTGCATGATACCTTGTATCCATGAAATGCATAGTAGCACGATGATTTTATCTTTAAATTTACTTTGGGAAAGCTTAAGAGAAAATTAAATGGATATGATTGTACATTGCAAACTCTAAGGACGAAAGGATTGTCACCCAAATAGGATACAATGGGTTCAGTCTTTTGTTCTTTGACTAGTATATGCCCGTGCTAACGCTACGGCAATATCTAGGGCAGCACGCATTAAACAAGAGTTCATCAAATCAAACTTGGTAAACAACATATCACTATGAATTTGAAAAATATGGTAAATCCAAACTATACTTGGTCAATGGTAATTATAGTGGCAATCCGCAAACTATCTTGATAAGAACAAAATTTTACAGATAGATCATGTCATGCCCCATATAACCTTACACTTTTTCCGTGGCCTCCAATCCCTCGGCCCAGCCGGCACACGGGAAAGGGCAGAACACAACACACACGTGAATGATTACAGGCACCAACAGCATAACTTAGATTAGCCAAAAAAAATCTTTCTATTGTTTGTGTGGAGGTACTATTCTGTAAACCACTCTCTTGCTCTGCTTGTGCTTGCCCCTCTTTCCTCTCTTCCCTGTCTTTCCAGCTCCCACCATTGCCCACAATTGCAATGTAGTGCAAGCACTGCTCTCTCAATAGAAGCAGCTAGCTAGCCATTACTCACTTAACAACAATTCAGCTTACAAGCATGTCGCTGCATTTGTCCGTAAGGGGTTAGCAATGAATGAGGTCTAAGTTGCCAAAAGTTCAGTACATATAGCAAAAGTTCAGAGCTGCTCATGTTATACATTTTTATCAGTTTACAAAAACCTATGGATAATCCAAAGAAAAAGAGGTGCAATAAGGACAAAGGGTGATATCTAGTATTGTAACAGTGAACATATCACTGTAAGTAGAAGCAATCTCAGAAAAACAAAAAGGGTCTTAAAACAGGGTGACCCACTATCTCCATACTCCTACTTTTCAACATTCTAATAGACTACTAACCATTTTAATAATTTATCCTTTAAGTGGACAGGGAAATAAATAGAATAGTGCCACAGCTAAGTAGACGGGAGCATCCTTAGTTTTAAATATGTTGATGATGCAATTGTCTCCATGGATAATACATGACTTGGAGAAAGCTCACAAACTAAGATTAGAACTTTATGCATTTGAGAAATTGTCTTCTCAAAATCAATTTCTATAAGAGTAGATTGTTTTGCTTCGGCAAAGTAAAAATGCTAAAGAGCTCTATAAAAAAACTCTTTGGCTGTGCTAGTTTCAAATCATAGTATTTAGATATCCCTATCCACTACAGAAAACTAGAAAATGCCAATTGGAAAGGGGTAAGAAGATTGCTTAAAAAAAAAAAAAAGTGGAAAGGACGGGGAGAGATTTCAAGAGAGGGTAGGATCTGGTAAGTTAGATACTTGATATCTAAACCCAGAAATTTAGGTTTCGCCTTTTTTGGTTGAATCTCAGGTATCATCTTCTAAATCAAACTATAAATTATTGAGCTTAATATTGAGATTTATCCAAATACCCTTGTCTAGTGTGGGTGATGTGTCACGATACGAGACTAGCGCGCGTTGGGCCAAAGGAACAAGTTCCGGGGCTAAGGTAATAAAAGGTGGTGATCACGATTTGGACACACATATGATGCTCATTTGAAGGCAAAAGAGACTTGTCAAATTTTAAACGACCCGTCTTTGAATTTGAATTACTAGAAAGAATCGTGTATACGGAGTACATTAATAATGTACTCCCTCCGGGATGGTATTAGAAGTCGTTTAGGACAGCGACACGGTCTTCAAAACACAACTTTGACCTTTTATTATTATATAAAAATATTTATGGAGATGTGATATATGTATACTTTTATCAAAGTATTTTTTAAGACAAATCTACTCATATAATTTTTATATTTACAAACTCAACAACTTAAAAGTTATTGATAATTTATATTCCCAATGTTTGACCCAAACCTTGTCCAAAATGACTTCTAATACCATCCCGGAGGGAGTATATCCCACTTGCAATCCATGTCTAGTGCTATCATTGCATAATCATTCGAAGCGCTTTATCCAGTTTTCATATTTCTGTCATCCACGTATGTATGTCTCCTGGTGCTGAATAGACCAAGATTCTCTTTATCCATAGTCTATTTCCGCGTTTTATGTCATCGATGTTGATAGCTCATCAAACTACATAATGAACTAATATTGTTTGATCTAAGGATTGGATATATTAGTGAATGGATATTGAAGTACAACAGCTATTTAATTAATCTTAATCATACAAGGGCAGCTTGTTTTTCCCTGCCTTATTACGTGTTTGGGGCAGACATATAATGACAAACACAAGCACGCAATTGAGAGACTAGTTGCGCACCGTGGACGATTACATGTAAGATTAGCTAACACCTGTATAGTTTTTTTTAAAAAAAAAAAAAAAGTTCAGCCAAAAGGTAATTTAGACTACTTTTAATTCTAGCTAATTACTAGTTTTAGTTGATACAAATAGGCTCCTAATACATAAGCACCATTTGATGCAAATATCTAGAAGAAATGTAGTTGCTTATACCAATGTGTAGAACAATTTCTGAGAATATTTTTAGAGAGAGATAGAGAAACTGTAAATGGACCTTCCAAATCTCAAAAAAAAAAAAAAAAAAAAAAAAAAAATACCATGGTATGCTCGATCCATTTGGTAAAAAGATAGGGATCCTCAAAAACAATCAAGGGACGAACGTGTCAGGAGGAGGGGAAAGTACCTGAGGCGGCTTGGTGCAAGGACACAAGATTTGATAGAGCGGACTGAACCGTTGCAGATGATAGTACTACGTGGCACGATTAGTTGCAGACTATCTTCACGAGTGCAGATGATAGTACTACGTGGCACGACTACTTGCAGACTATCTGCACGAGTGCAGAGTTGACTTCAGAATTACTCCTAGTAGCTGTGGTACTATTGTAGTACTGATGACACCAGTAACTGAAGCCGGTCTTCGACAGCGGAGCAGATCTGACGTTATCATGTGCCATTGTAAATTTGTAGTAATATTGTACTCCTGGTCAACACGCTACCTTGTTGCTCATCACATTGCCACTTGTCAGTGCTGCTAGTATCATATCTTTGCTCGTACTACAACTAGCTACCATGACTATTATTATTGTACGAGTATATACGTACTCCTGAATTAATAAACGAAAAGGAAGTGGGTGAAGAAAACGACAGAACGGCACGTAGCACGGCAAGCACGTACTCACAGGTCACAGTAAACACCACGTCTCCTCAGTCCTCACTCCCTCACCTCACATGGCGCTGTTGGAGCACCGATCGAGCCACCGACCGAATCGTTTCGTCCTCAGTCCATGATGCAGAGAGCTGTGGTGCATGTGTGCAGTGTACACCCAGCAACTACTGTAGCTGACCAGTGCAGCCAGCCCGGCCGCATTTGACCGAAGTTTAAACAGCGACCGGCGCACATGAGCGTGCGGCGTGCAGTTCTGGTCTGCAGCTGCAGATCGAAGAAGCTCTGCTCTCGTCGTCGATGGATCTCGCAACTGGCAAGGGCGCCACCGTCACTATACTCGCTCGCTCGCCTGGATCCGGATCTGCAGGCTTTGCTGCTGATTGCTGTGCTGGCTAACCACCTCTCCATCATTTCATTTCACTGCCAGAAAACAAAATATATATATACTACTGTACTACAGTACTATATACTAGTAAAAAGAAATATGCGAGCCGTTATGTTCGTGATTAGGTTAACTGTAGATGCTCGTAGCCTCATGGCCCTAGGAACCTAGCGGATTCGGTCTAATGGCCGGCCGGTTGATTGCTGTAATGCTGTGTTTGGTGAGGAGGGTCGGTCTCGTTGGCCGTTTGGAGAATGCAGAGGCATTTCTGAGCTAGAACAAACGAACAGGGTGTCTTACATCGTCGTCACCAGGTAGAGCGCGCGCACGGCACACGCACGCTCGAACACGCGCGACACGATCGCACATGCTACTGCACACGCGCGAAGGAGCCTGCCTAGCGCCGTAACCGCCGGGTAGCCGTGTGCCCGCGTCGGACATCGGACATGGACATGCGCGCTATAAAGAAAAAAAATCGTTGAAGCCGGCCGTGAGGCCAGCCAACATGGACGTGACGCGATCCTCGATAGGACGCGTACTGCGCAACCATCACCCACTACTACTGTAGGAGTATTGATGAAAACAAAAAAATGTTAGGTCCTCGAAAACGCGAAACACAAAAATGTTTTTCGGTCCTCTGATTGATCGTTTTGTTCGTACCGACAGGAACTGACTAGACTTGACTAGACATGGCACTAAAACCTCGTCACATCCCCATTCCCCAATCAAAAGCCCACATCCACCTTGGCCCAGTACAGTTCGTACTCCTTTACAGTTCGTACAATAATTAGACAATAAACACGAATCTTTTAAGCCTAGCGTTAGCATGCTGTTAGATAATAATTACCAAATACAAACGAAAACGTCGGCACCAAGATCCCAACCCAAAATATTTCACAACTAAACACAACCATAACCGCCCGAAACCGAACTCGTCCTTGTGGACCTTTGCCGAATAAAAACAAACCGAACCGATTTGTCGGTTAAAAACCTTAGAAGATTGATCGTTTTGTTCGTACCACGGGAACTGACTAGACTTGACTAGACATGGCACTAAAAGTCCCGTACTCCCAAATTATTAGACAATAAACACGAATCTTTTAAATTAGTCCATGGTTACTCCCTCCGTCCCTAAATAGAAGTCGTTTTGGGGTGCGTGTCGGTCAAACTTTCTCAACTTTGACTAGGTTTGTAGAAAATACGTGCAACATTTATATCTCCGGATAAATTTATTAAAAAACTAGACGTAAAGATCTTTTCAATGATACTAATTACTTAGCATAAATATTTATATATTTTTAATATATAATTGCCCCCGTTGATTCTCGAAGCACCCATCTATTTAGGGACGGAGGGTCCCATAATTACCAAATACAAACGAAAAGTTTTGATATCCCCCCCAAAATATTTCACAACTAAACACAACCATAGCCTCTACAAAAACCCGTCTTAGAGCATCTCCAATGGAGCCCCTAATTAAGTCCCTACCCCAAATTATAGGAATTTGGGACAAAAATAAACTCCAATGGAGCCCCTACACGTCCCTCCTATTTTCCATGCCACCCCAAATTTTAATCTCAACCCCCCATCGGGAAGCACCCTATTCGGTGGGGTCCCATGCCACTTTTCCCCTTCCTCTCTCCTCCATCCCCATCAACCAGCAGCCAAGCGCTACCCCCGCGCCGCGGCGAAGATCTCCACCTCAGCTCGCCGCCACCGGAGCACACCGAGCATGCCCCCGCTCCCAAGCGCCTCGCCCCGTGTCCATGGAGTACGACCCGACACCCCGCCCCGCCGCTATGACGACGCCCGGCTCCGGCGGCCGACGCCAAGGTCGGCAGCCGACCCGCGGTCCGCGACGACGGCGACATGGCACGCGTGAAACGTGCCGAGTTCAGCTACCGGCGCCAACCTTGCCCCCGCGTCGGCTCCGAGCCCGATCTCGCGCCCAGCTACCGCAGGATGGCGCCGCTCCACCCGTTCCACGACGGCCGGGTCCCGACGGTGTCCATTGCGCCCCCGCCCGCAGCCGCCACCCGGCGACGGCGTGGCCGGGCGAGCTCGTGGACCGGAGGCTTAGGTGCTGGGTACGACGCCCGCAAGGTAGCGGCCGTGGGTCGCGCTGGGCGGCTGCGCACATCGGAACAACCCGAGCCTCCGGCCGTCGATGGCTGGTCCTCGGTCGAGTCGTGTGGAAAGATATTTTTAGGGTCTTTGTTTGAGTGCGGTTGGAGATGGAAAACAAATTGAGCCAACAAAATTAAAGATTGGGCACCTAAATAAAAAAATACAGGCTCTAATTTAGGGTGTATGGTCGAGTTGCTCT
This sequence comes from Hyparrhenia diplandra, assembly GCA_015847255.1. NCBI lineage: Eukaryota > Viridiplantae > Streptophyta > Magnoliopsida > Poales > Poaceae > Hyparrhenia > Hyparrhenia diplandra. Next base: position 187,029 of record JADLZK010011433.1, on the reverse strand, counting down.
TATACCATAAAAATATAGATAGTCACTGTTAGAAATTTAGGCAATTTCATTGACAAAATAAACCAGAAATTAAGGATCATATTTAACAGGGTGACAAAGAATAAGAGCATATATGAACCGAACAAGATAATCAACCAAGAGACTCTACTGTATGCTAACAGCAACAATTCTATGCATGGCAAGACTTGCCGAGATATGACCATAGCAAAAAACACGTGTACCATAAAAAGCAACATAGCAATTATGTTATTTGATAGAACGGCAAGAACATCATACCCAACAGATGATGATGATCCGGATCCAGTCATATTGGCTGTTGATGTTGTGGTCCTGCTCGATGCAGTGCAAGCGCTAGGAAGAAGATCACCGTGTTGCTGCTGCCACCGGGAAGAAGCACCACGAACGCGAGTAGTCGTGTCCGCCGTCGGACACTCCCCAAAAACACTACGTCCGGCCTCCACCCGAGCAGGTGGACACGAAGCCGGCGCCTGTTCCGGAGGTCTACTCTCCCGAGGCCGATGCTCGTCGACGTCGGGACGGGAATAATTGAAAAGCTGCTGGATCTTTCGGTAATGTTTTCCTTTTAACACTTGTATATAAATAGGTAGGAGTACTCGGGAGCCATAAGACCAAGAGTCATTGTTGCATGCCGTCCAGCCAGGAAGACACACGGCCAAAAGACGAAGTCCTCCAATGCACTAGTAACTCTCACTCCACCATTCATCGACGTGGCTAATAATAGCCAGCACTCACACGTCAGGCCACAAGCCAAAGTGCACAAGCATTAAAGGGTCAGTACGTTAGAAAACCGTACTTAATTAAATTCGAGTCCTGGAATTATTTGATATAATTAAACATAACATGGACCTAGGCCATATTATATCTAACAGTCACTTGGAGATAGAATAGAGATGGATGGTGTCGGGGTCCTAAATATCGGGCCCCGTGACATTCTCATATAACGAGAAATTGTCGGCCCGTCAGGGCCCGAGAAAACTTTCGGTGCGCTATCATCCCGCTTAGAAGGGCCGCCCGCCCAAAACGGTGGACCAGGCCAAAGAGCCACGACGCCTACGTGAAGGCGGAGTCGGCCCACGACGGCCCACGAGTCACCGCGACGAAAGAGCTCGCTACGCTCACGGAGGACAAGGTCGGGGACCTTTACAAGACGATGAACCATGGCGCCCCACGTCATCATCGGCCAACCTAAGGCTCGGATTCAACCCCAAATCTCCGTCTCGCCCGAGGGTGGCTTAGCTCACCGGCCTCGGATGAGAGACCTCCGCCTCGCCCGAGGGTGGCCTAGCTCACCACCCTCGGGCGCAAAAACTCCGCCTCGCCCGAGGGAGACCCTCTCCATCCTCGAGCGAGGTGGCTCAACCCACTCACCCGGGGTAATAGACCCCGGGCGTGGGAGGTTCCGTCTCAAGGAAGGGAAACAAATTGCATTTAATGCGGTTACACGGCAGACGAGGCGCCCGGGGCCATCGATTACGCCCGGTCAAATCGACCGCGAGATCACTTCCCAAATCCGACCGATGGGACACAAGGCTGAACCGGTGACATATTACGCCGCCCGGACGGAAACCAGGACAACACTGTTCATTTCCCGAAACGCAGCCAAAGACGCCACGACGGGCGGACCCTCGGGCTTATGACACGCCACGGCCAGCTTTCCCTGAACCGGCCCTCGCCATGCGGATCGTGAGGGACGCCTCACGGATCCTCGGGGCGCACCAGAAAACGGCACGTCCGCCCGCCGGATTAGGATGCGTGTCTTCATCAAACAACGCCCAAGCCAGCCCAGCCCTCGGCCGTGCGCATACAACGAGCATAGCCTCGGAAATTAGCCACCTAGGCATCCACGTATGTAAACATTATCTCCCTCTTCCTACTATAAAAGGGGGAGTAATGCCCCATTAGCGAGGGATCCCCCGCACGGACAAAAGCATAACCACCACTACCACCACGATCGTGGGGCTTGAGACCAGCGTCTCTCCCTCACACCGCTTGTAACCCCTACTACAAGCTCACCTTTGAGCGAGGTAAACACGAGCGAGGACACCACCCCCCCGGGCGTAGGGGCCCGTTGGCCCGAACCGGGATAAACTCGCCGTGTCAGTGTCCATCTTGCGCTCACGCCATAGGAGGAGGGGCACACGGCCCATAAATTCTTTATTGCCGCCGGCATCCGAGGCACCCCCGGTTCTCGGAACGCCGACGATGGGGTGAGACGTCAAACATTAAATTACTTGGAGATAGAGTAGAGATGGATGTGGTGAGATGTCAAACATAGCATATAGTATCAACAATATATCATAATATTGGCAAAAAAATGATTCCTTTCTTTCAGAAACGGTACATACGGAAATATATACGAACACATACAAGTATATATATTAAATTCTTATACATAATAATGTACAAGGACAGTCAAACATCCTATTTATATGTGAACACCTCAATTGGCAAGGCCAACATATTAAAGTTATCAAAGACACCGTTGACAACTTCTTTTTCAATGGATACATTGTTTACTATTGAAAAAATAGTTTAAAAACAAGCACTTGTGCTAAAATACTAAAAAACCATTCCAAATTGTAGCATGTTGACTTTTTTGAACCTTAAATTTGAACACTTGCCTTTTTTTCAGAAATTTGTACCAAATATCACTGTTTTTTTTGTTATAGCTTGCTTTAATTAGACAAGCGAGTTACACTTGGGATCAACAAAGTCAAAAGAATTATAATTTGGAACGAATGTACTACAAAAGTCTCAACAAATTTCGGTCACACATATTCCATCAACTTCAATGCCTCATCAACTAAGGCATTCTCATCCAATTTTGACAGTGTCGGTGAGCAATGGGGTGTGCTAAGCCGTGGATGCGTCTTCAATCACATTACAACGGTGGCACACACAAACTAAGGTTCTCTTTAAGTGAGTTTTTTTTTAGAAGCTTTAGGTATAACTTATTTTGCCAAATGTAAGCAACTCATACAGTAGGACAGCAAGAGAGTCTCTACTGTTGAGAAGTCATTTTTATACTTGAAGGGTGAAGTCCTTAAACGTGACTTCTAGAGCTTCTCTGCATTATTCTTAGGTGAAGTCTAAAAAAGCTATGTCAATTTTTAGATAGGATGTTATCATTCATGGATTTCGGCAGACTTTGCTATATAAAAGTGATCTAATTGGATTCATATTTAGCTCTGCTCTATGTTTTTTAGCCAAACATGTTTAGCTTCACAAATAAGAGCACCTACAAAGGCGCTCTACAAACTCAAGATTTTTTTTTATATATAAAACCGCTATACGTGGAATTTGTGAAGCGAGTTTGTGAAACAATTTTCTGAACATCTCCTTAATTTCTCGTTATAAAAAACACATGTACATATTGTATATAAAGTTTGCTATATAAAAAATGTTAATTCTATTTCTAGAATTACTATAGTAAAATAAAGTGAAGATTAAATTGCACATTATAGTATGTCGAGTAAAATCACGCCTTATATATTATATATTTACTTGAAATGATGGTGTACAGCTACAACATATCACGTGGGATCGAGTGAGTATGTGGCGCACATCGTAAAGGACAAATCAAATGAAAAATATTTACTAGTTGTCCCGAGAAGAGAGAAGTCAAAAGTCAAACAAGATTCTCACTGCTCTCGGTAACAGAAGTTTACAGTAGAATTCTCAGTTCTCCGCAAGCCCCGGGTCCGCAAAATTTCCAGAACACTCCCTGGATTATAAAAACAGTACTAGTATTTGCAATAATTTATCTGTTCGAAATGAGTTATGGGTGCTTTGAGTGGTCTTAAGCTTTCATAAAGCAAAATAAAACCTAAAGTCGCCGTCTCATCAAACTATATATAATCTGAGCCGTTTCATGCCTAAACGCCTCATATATGCGCTTGCTTCCACGGCAAATCAGACAATGAGACAAGGAAACATTATCCCTAGTTAGCTCATATATAAAATAATATTGTCACTATATCCCACCTCATCACAAAAATAAAAATAATTCTAACCCACGTATTCTAGGCACCACCACCAACCGTGTTTAATCGTCCCAGGACCCTAGCAAAATACAAGAGCCACGGAATGGCTTTCCTGCAAAACTCCCTCTGCTCTCGCCTGTGGCATTCCCGATGCAAATGCAAATTTTGCACACGGCCACGGGTCGTCGTCGTCATCGCGTATAAAGTCCCGAGGAGACAGAGCCGCGAGGCACGGCGCCCGCCCGCTCGCCTGCCAGCACAGAGCAGAGAGCAGACGCAGCACACCGCTCCTGCCGCGGCCGTCTTCCTCGCCACAAACTAGACACCCCGAGCCAACCCGCAAAGCGCACCGCCCCGCCGCCAGCGCCCGCCAGCGCCAGGCCGCCACTGGTCAGAGGAGCCGGAAGAAGCAGGAGCCCGAAGACCCTTGGGTTCGCCGCTGGCTGCCGTGTCCGTGGCCATGTCTCGCGACGCGCCCCGGCCGGCCGTGCCGATCGCGTTGCTGATGCCCGGCCTCTGACTCTGACGACGCCCGCGGCGTGTATCGGGCTCGTTCGGGGACAGCCAACAGGCGAGGCGACCGTAGCACAACGACGTTCGCTGTGACTCTGAGTAAGCTTGCTCCGCTCCCTCTCATCACCTTCACCCCCACCTAGCAGCTTTGAGCGAAGCTGCCGTTCTTGCTCTTTCGATGCTCGTGCTTTGAAATTATCGCATGGTAGATCGGTCGTGAAACTGCGTTTGATTTGAGGCTCGTCGATTTGCATTGATGAACGCGGTTTCACGAGGCCGCAGTTGGCCCGTTGCTACCCGACAAAATGTGATATCCTACTGTACTCAACAAGAGAGAGAATTAAGAGAAAATACAGTAGGAGTACTCGTAGTACACGTACGAATACTAGCATGTTTTTCGTACAGTACGCACGCTAGCTGCAGACAGACACAGCCTCAGGCTCGATGAATTGTGAGTGGCGGTAGAAATAACCTCGTGGCCCATGAATACTCTACCTCGGCAAGCGTGGTGTCCTAGGAGATCATCTAGCCGCTGCCCTGCAAGACTGCAACGATGGCATGGCAGGCAGGGCGCTGGGTGCCATTGTGCAGAGGATTCAGAGCCAGCCCCAGCCCCGGTTCTTCCGCGCTGACTCCCTGTATGATACGCCTAGTATTTGGAAAATTGGAAGGCAAATGGTGGTCCTATGACAGGCCACGCCGCCGTGGCTGCGGAATCTTCCCCTTTGTTTACGCTTGTTGTCATCCTGGCTCTGGCTGGCTCTCGCCCCTTCCTCCAAACCTAAAAAAGGCTACTAGACGGTAACAGGCAGCCAACCTCTTGTTTTTTTAAAAAAAAAACAGGCAGCCAACCTAAACTCCTCACGCCTCCATACCTCGATAGTAGCTTTGCTGTTCTAGGCTGTGTTTAGTTGGTGGGAAAAGGTGGAAAAACACTGTTCGAATCAAAAAGTAATCGTAGCGTGTTTTCGTTTGTTTGTGGTAAACATTATCCTACCATGGCGTAACTAGGCTCAAAAGAATCGCCTCGTCGTGTACATCAAAACTATGTAATTAGTTTTTTTATTTACCTACATTTAGTGATCGATACATGTGCCGGCATTTTGATGTGATGGGGTGAATAGTGAGTTTGGATTTTCAGTTTCGGCATCTAAACACAGCCCTAGTCGAGCGCATCAAACTGACAAGCCTCCTCCTCCTCCTTGCCTCCTTGGGATTGTACCATGTCTACTCCCTCCGTCCCAAATTGATTGTCGCCGTTGGTTTTAGTCTTGCACAACTTTGGTAAGTTTGTAGAAAATATGTGCAACATTTAAATATTTAAATAAATTTGTTAAAAAACTAGACTTAAAAATCTTTCCGGTGATACTAATTACTTAGCATAAATATTTTATATATTCAAATATATAATTGCCGCAGGTTTTTTTCTCGGGGAAGCGTAAAAGCGGCACATTTTGGGACCGGAGGGAGTAGGCTTCTAGCTGTAAATCCCCGGGCCGTGCACACTATCGCAACTTCAACTTCCAACGATCACATATAAAGTACGTACTGTACAAATCAAAATTGCAAGAGAGACGAAACCACTTGGAGTGGCGGCTTCGCGGCGTGCTAATCATGCCATAGCCTTCAATTTCAGTTAGCGACGTGACATCCTACTCATCAATACATATATCATTCTGAAAAATTGAGACATGTCGCCGTTCCTGCCATCCATGTCATGCGCTGCTGATAGCCTGCATTCCGGGCCCTTTCCCTTTCACGAGAAAAGGCCTCTTTCCACATAGGAATCTACTGATTCCCTCATTAATCTAACAGTTCACACAGTACGTACGGTGTACTCCGTTGGGTTGTGGTCGATCGATCGTGTGGACCTAAGCTAAAACACCATTAAAATGGGCCTCCTTTTGCTTAACCACCGGACGGCCGGGCGCTGCACCCGCACCATCAACGAAGCGTGCCGCAGCTTGGTCGCCGGCGGCAATCATCATCGTCGTGTCTTCCAGGTTAGGGCGCAATGATTTGGGGACAGGGACGACACGGCGGTTGCGCTCTGCTCGCTAACGTAGGAGTACACCAGTTGTTTAATTGCTGTGTCTGGATGTGCACCTGATCGCGACGGCCGTACTTAAAACACGATTACACGAATGCTTGTCCCCTGTGTGTTCGAGATAGTGGTAATAAAAAAAAAAAAAAAAAACACTATTAGGATTTTGGGTTCTAAATGTGGAATGTTTTTAATGGGTAAAATGATTAAGTTTTGAACTAGAGTTTTGTTTAGCATCCTACTCCTTACGTCCCATGGAGTTAAAATCGTTTTTGACTTTTGAACTTCATGTTTGACCATCCGTCTTATTCAAAATATTTATGTAAATCATAAAATAAATTAATCAATATTCAAGTATCTTCATTGATAAAATAAGTCGTACCAAAATAAATTATATTTGTGCAAAAAATTTTGAATAAGACGAAGCGTCGAATAAGATGGCGCGGAATCCGGGTGACAAACTCAATGGGACGGAGGGGAGTAGATTATGGTTCAACGGATGAACACAGTTAGTTGATTGATGATAATAGAATAATGCAAGACATTGCTGAATGGCAGAAAGCTAGGAGACAAACAAAAACTGTCATCATTTTCTTAGATTTTGGTAGCATCAATTTTCCTCAACCTGCTTCTGGTCAAACATTTAATTATCTCAAGTCTGTGATGCTGAATGGGGGTGTGTGATGGGCGATGCACGGTGGCAGACAAAACCACATCGGATGAGATACTATCAGATTCCCCTGCGCCGACACGTCTCATCCGTGTCCTTCTTGTTCTCTAGCGTCTCCAGCTACTGTATTTCTTGCATTTCACCCTTCGGTCAAGATCGATGACTCATCTTTGATCCAGGGTAAAAACAACCGAAAAAAACCAGCAGTAGTACTACTCCATAAATTTTTTTTCAAGAACTAAATCGAAGCCTACTAGCCTAGGTGCACTATTTGCACTTGTCCTTGGCATCATCTACTGCAGTGTCCTCGACTACAGTACCAGTAGAGAAATCCAGCCAGCCAGCACCGAGGAGGTGCTGTGCAGGCAGGCCTTTGAAAGAGGGAGAGGCACATCTCTGCAAACAATCTTGGGCCGGGCCGGGCCGGGCCCTCCGTGGGCCAGGCAGGGAATCGGCCGGGGCGCTGAGCTGCTGCTGCTGCTGCTGCTGCCTGGCCAGCATGCATGGTCGGGTGCTGCTGTGATGCGCTCTACAGTTCCGGTTGTACCTGTCCAACGTGTTCGCACAGTGCCCTGGACCAGGACGAAAAGTGCCCCCCGAGTCCAACAAGCAGAACAGAGGAGGGGCTCCTCCGGGAGAGCACAACACAGCAGAGAGCTGCAGGGTGTCCAGCCTAGCTTCTGCAGCAGTCCTTCCCGGAGGCCGTAAACCGTTACCCTCGCCAGATTCCCGGCCTCGAGTCTCTGCAGGTATTGTGCTGTGGCTTGCTTTTGAGATCAAGCAAGTGTTTTGCTGTTGTACGTGGCGTCCTAAACTCGTAATGGTGGCACGTTCCATCTTGGTCTGGTCTGGTCTGGTCTACTCGAGCTAAGCCAGAGCCACTACTTGGTGCCTCGCCATCCGCCAAAACCTTCCATTTCCAGGGGTTTTTGCACATTGCCCGCATGTGTCCACGTCCCGGCTCAATTCGCAACATGTGGCGGCGTTCCCCGTCCGCCACTGTGCCCCGTCCGAAAACGACACCTTTCCCGTGGCCTCAGGCTCACACACAGCGCAGTCCAGAGTCCACTACTCTGAGGACATAATTACTGTGCCCTCGTTTACTCGCTCGGCCCCCCCCCCTCGAAACCCCGCTTGCGAATTTGGTGATGCGGTGACCGGTGACGCCATGGCCGTCTGGCCTATTTCTTCTTCAGTTGCCATTCAGCTCACGGTTCGCTCTTCCTCCTCCCCGCGATGGACAGGCTGCATCGGCATGAGGACTTGACCGTCGGGCGCGCCGGGGTTCGTGTTCGTCGCGGCTGCGGCGGTGACGGCGGCGCGATGGAGGCGAGCCGGCGCGGGCGGTTCTACGGCCACGACGGGCCCGGCGGCGTCCCGGTGGTGGACCAGGCGGACTGCACGGCGCAGACGTGCCGGTCCTGCGTGGCCGTGACGCTGGCGGACGCCATCGCGCTCGGCTGCTGCCCGTGCGCGGTGGTCAGCCTGCTGGGCCTGGCGTTCGTCAAGGCCCCCGCTCGCCCTGGCGCGCCGCTGCCTGCGGCGGCTTCGGCGGCGGCGGGGCGAGCTGAGGCACAAGAAGCGGGTGCGCGACCTGGACGGCCCCACCGCCAAGGCCAATCAGTGCCAAAGATGGACGCCACGACGCTGCCGCCGAAAGGCGCGTTTACGCTCCTCCTCCGACGCCGCCGGGCGCGGGTCGATGGGCCAGGGGCGTTGGACGCGCTGGACGACGCCGACGCGCCCGCCGCGTCGAAAGGCGCGTGGTGGGGCTTCCTGCGAGGCGGACACCATCGCGGCGAGGCGGCGGCGACGCGGGCGAGGGCAAAGACCAATCTATCCTCGGCTCCTAATCTCGTCGTCGTCGGCATCAGGCAGGCTCGACGCGCGGAGAATTCTCTTCCTCGGTGTGGATCGATCGCCCTTTTTCCCACCCCTACCGTGTAGTCGCTCCCACTTGATCGGGTTCCAATCGTTCTTTTTTGGGTTGATCCGGGTCGTAATTCGGTCGGCGGGCTCTCTCCGGTCACGCCCGGTGTTAGACCGGGATCCATAGGACCCTCCTTTGGTTGACCTGATCCCGTTCGAATCGGTTGAAATCTACCACAAAGCACCACGCATTATCCTACACTTTCGATTCGTTACCCTATTGTTCATCTTCTTCGGTTCCACTCCGGTTTCAATCCTCGAACGTCGATTCCAAACGGCTCCGGTGGGGTTCATTTCGACAGGATCTGTGGACTGAGTAATCCGCACGGATCTAGTTGAAACTACCGTAAATCCGACCAACGGAACGCGTCCTTGGATTCTGTCCTCTATCATGGTTCTTATTACTGAAATCTAGCTGGATTGCATAGCCGATCAGGGTTGCAAGGCTTGGTCCTTGTGTAAAATCTCCTCAGTCGTCGATTGTGCAGTTCGAGCGGTGAAGTTGGAGGGGAGTTGTCCGCTGACTCAGGTTGCGCAACGAGTTTGCGTGTAAAATTCGGAGGTCTCGCATCAACTCCAGCGGCGGTGATCGGGGATACGCAGAAACAGGGGAGGTTGTGACCAAACCTAGTGTATCCCAACTTCGGTTCTTACATCCACCCGGTTTGGCACCACGGCTCCTCGCAGTGCGGACGACGGTGAGACACGGCCTTCGGCTCGAACAAGGTTGTTCTTTGGAACGGATGGCGGCTCATTCGGAAGGGACCAAGCACTATGGGAAGAAATGCGAGATAACTTCAATCTCATGTTCACGGAATGGCCGACACAGGGAACCATACAACAAGAGGTGAGGTGGCCGGCTTCGGCTCTGGTCGAGAGTGGCTCAATGTATGCGGGAACAGCAATTCATTGCTACTCGGTCGAGCAAATGGGCAGCGATTTGCCAATCGTACCAGACAATTCGAAAGGGAGAACAATTCTCGTGAGTGGCGGTTCGGCGCTCGGTGAGGAAGAGGAGGGATTCGACAATGTGTTTGCCAATGACGAGAAGCGGGCGTGTCCAGGACCAATCACACTTCCCCGGGAATCCAACGGTCATCATCATGGGAACCACCCCCCTCAATTCTGCCCAAGCTACATTTTCCTTCATTCAATGGTGACCAACCCAAGATCTGGCTCTCCAAATGCACCCAAAGATTTCAAGATTTACAAGATTCCAAGGGACATGCGGGTGGAAGTTGCCACCATGCATTTGGAGGATAATGCGGCTAAATGGTGGCGGACTTATGAAATGACTCATGACACCCAGGTAACATGGAGAACCTTGAGCACTGACATTTTGGCACACTTTGGCGGTGATGACCACGAATCTGCTATCAATGATCTGCTGGATCTGAAACAGTTGAATACTGTAGAGGAATATACAACACGCTTCAAGTCTCGCAATATGATGTTACTATGCATGATGCTAACTATGATACTTTGTTCTTTGCCACTCAATATGTTAGAGGACTCAAGGAGGACATCGAGTTAGCAGGGTGGAACCCCGTGTGCCCGCCACTGTGGAGAGAGCAATCACCATTGCTAAGATTCAAGAGAAGGTATTGGACAGAAACAAATCCAAATACAACACTAAACCCAATCATTTCAAGCAGATGCTTCCAAAGAATGATAGGGTGGAAACTAAGCCAAACATATGGGAATTTGTGGAGAGATAAACGGTGAGAGAGAGATTACAGGGAAGGCAAACAATTTGTGCTATGGGTGTGGTGAGAAATATGAACTTTGGTCATCTTGACAAATGCCCCAAAAAGAGCCAAACCTCGGTGAATGCTATGGTGGTCAATGATCTTGATAAAGAAATTGATGAAGAGGTACTCAATGAGATGGCCTTGGATGATTTAATCCAAGAACAATTTGGTCAATTATCATTGAATGCAATTCTTTGGGACCGGATGGTGCTTTGATGCTATGCGATTTAAGGCTCTTGTGCAAGATAAAACAATGCTAACCCCATTGGATCTTTGCCGCTGATCACACTTTTGTGAGTGCCCAGTTTGTAGCCCTCACCAATCTACCTACAATAGACATTCCTCCAATGAAAGTCAAGCTCCCAAATGACACTTGGATGACTCTTGACAAGATGGTGAAAATTTGAAATGGTACATACGAGGTCATACCTTCCAAGCCGACATGGTAGTGTTCTGATCCCTCCCTTATGATGCTATTCTCGGTTTTGATTGGCTCAAACCTAAAGGTGATATGATGTGTAATTGGGAAGCTAGAACCCTATCCTTCCCGGGCCAGAGGTAAATGGGTTACCATCAAAGGAATCCAACCACCAACCTCATCCTTCTGAGAATATTTACGTTAACAAAGCGCACAAATCAATGAAGGGCAATGATGTGCGGGCATTTGCTATTGTCACTAAGGGAGGTCATACAGTTACGTGCGGTTGCCAGCAGTTCCATCTCATCGGGTTGAGGATGTGAATGATTTATTCTTTGCTTGATATCTTTGATGTATTTCGGGACCCCAAAACTTTGCCACCACAAAGAACTTATGATCATGCCATACCTCTTTACCCACGATCTTTGTACCGGTCAATGCTAGACCATACCATTACTCACCACAACACAAAACCGAGATTGAAAATCGGGTTAAAGATCTTTTTTGACAAAGGGCTTGATCACTCATAGCCACGGCCCATTTGCATCACCGTCCCGTTGGTTAAGAAGAAAGATGGGCGATGGAGATTACGTATAGATTACAGAGACTCAATTCTATTACCATCAAGAATAGATTTCCTATGCCCATAGTGGAGGAAATCTTAGATGAGTTAGTCGGCTCTAATCTATTCACTAAATTGGACATGAGGTCGGGGTACCACCAAATCGAGAATGTTACCACAAGATGAGCACAAGGCGACTTTCAAGACCCACCGGGGACACTATGAGTTCAAGGTCATGCCCTTTGGCCTCACCAATGCCCCCCGCTACCTTCCAATGCCTAATGAATCGGCTCACGCAACCCTTCTTAAGGCAGTTTGTATTGGTGTTCCTAGATGACATTCGATATATCTGTGAGAACCATGGATGAGCATTTGCGGCATATTCAACAAGTTACGGAGGTGCTTAGACGCGAACAAGCTATATCTCAAAGCTTCCAAATGTTCTTTTGCTCAATCCAAGTATTGACTATTTGGGCCACATTATATCGTCGATCGGGGGTTGCAACCCGCCCATCTAAAACAAGAGACATGCTCAAATGGCCTCCACCCACAACTATGACTGAGCTCGAGGCTTCCTTGGTCTCACAGGCTACTACGTAAAAGTTTGTTAAGAACTATGGCATCATTGCAAAACCATTGACCAATGTCCTCAGTTGAAGCAATTCCATTGGTCAGCCCAAGCCCAGGAATCCTTTGACAATCTCAAGGTGGCTATGACAACCACTCCTGTATTAAGATTGCCTGACTTTCAGTTGCAATTTCAGGTTGAAACAGATGCCTGTGCTGAGGGCATTGGTGCAGTACTCATGCAACAAGGTCGACCTATTGCTTACATCAGTAAAGCTTTAGGGGAGAAGCACAAACATATGTCTATTTATGAGAAGGAGTTCCTGGCACTCATCATGGTGTGGAGAAATGGCGCCCTTATCTGCAGAGACAGAATTTCTAATCTTAACAGACCACAAATCATTGTCTTACCTCAATGAACAGGCACTTGCGGTCGACATGCGAGAGAAAGGCAATGACACGTCTCATGGGATTACAATTCAAGATTGTCTATCGCAAAGGCAAGGAAAATGTAGCAGCTGATGCACTCTCTAGGATGTCCCACATCTCCACATTACAAGCTTCCTCTACGGTGGAACCACAGTGGCTACAAGAGGTGATGAATTCATATACCACTCGACTTCAATGCTCGGCAATTGATGGCACAGATTGGCCATATCTAGTCCCAATGAACATGGTTTCTCCCTAGAACAAGGAATTATCGGGAAAGGATCACTCATATGGATTGGCAACAACTTCGGCTTTGCAAACCAAACTTATAGCTGCTTGTCATTCTTCGCGCAATTGGTGGTCATTCGGGATCTCGGCAACATATCATAGACGAGAAAGATGTTTCTCCGGAAGGGATGAAGGCTCATGTTGACGGCTTTGTGAAGCGGTGCCTAATCTGGTCCAACGGTAAGCATAATCATGAGCACCTGCAGCAGATTGCTTCAGCCATTACCTCTTCCTGAGGGTATCTGGCAAGAGATAACTATGGACTTCATCACAGGCCTTCCCAAATCACAAGGCTATGACGTGATTATGGTGGTGGTCGACAGGTTCACTAAATTTGCTCATTTCATGGCCTTGAAGCATCCTTATACAGCACCTGGAGTAGCTGAGCTCTTCTTGGACAATATTGTTAAGTTGTATGGCCTTCCAAAGAAGATGGTCAGTGACAGGGATCCTATTTTTGTCAGCAAAGTCTGGAAACATCTGTTTAAGCTTTACAGGGTCGAACTGAATTTTTCTACATCTTATCACCCTCAAACCGATGGCCAAACAGAACGGGTTAATCAGTGCCTGGAGATGTATCTCAGATGTGCAGTACAGGACTCCCCAAAGACATGGAAAGCATGGTTGCCACTGGCACAGTTATGGTACAATTCATCTTATCACACTGCCATTGGCTGTTCTCCATTCAAAGCTTTGTATGGTTATGAACCCAATCTCGGCCTCAGTCCTACCCCAGAACCTGATACTCCACCTACAGTGCTGGAGATTATTGAGAACAGGGAAACATATCTCGAGCAACTCAAACAACGATTGGAACAAGCCAAGAACAGAATGAAGATGCAGGCAGATAAACACAGGACTGACCGCTCCTTTCAGGTTGGTGACCAGGTATTGCTGCGTTTACAACCCTACACACAATCCTCGGTTGCCAGCAGGCCATATCCCAAATTGGCATATAAATTCTTTGGTCCTTATCAAGTTGTGGAACGCATTGGTGCTGTGGGCCTACAAAATCAAGCTCCCACCGCATGATGAGATCCACCCGTCTTTCACGTGTCACAGCTCAAACCATTTCTGCCTTCTTATACCCCAGTTTATTCTACATTGCCAACTGTTTCTGACCTGCAAGCCACAGATGCCATACCAGAAGCAATTCTTGATCGACGTCTGGTACGCAAAGGTCGCTCGGCCATTCCACAGGTACTGGTGAGTTGGTCTGGACTGCCCGCTACTTCATCCACCTGGGAGGACTACTACGTCTTGAAGACTCGTTTTCCTACGGCGCCTACTTGGGGGCAAGCAGGAACTTCAGCGGGGGGAGCTGTCATGATACAAGAGTGAGGCGATCACAGGAAAGAAGACGGATTGTCTACTTTACGTTTCTGTTATTTAGTTCCTTGAGTTTATGTCGTGTGGGTCCGATGGGCCGGAGTGTGTGACAGGTGGGTCCTGATGTCCAGGCCACTGTCGTTTATATACTGCCTCATCCCGTTGTAACAGACAAGTTAATTCCAGTAAGCAAACTCGAACACGCGAGCTCAGAGATTCCTCTGCTCGTCGTTCCCGTCTGAGATCCATCTCTGTTGCGCTCACGCTCCGCGCTCGCCGTGTAGCTAGGGTCTAACACACTGGGGGTTCGGCCGCCTGTCCATCTCCGTGACGCCGCCCCCCCCGTCGGCCGCAGCCCCGAAAGCGACGGCGACGGCGGCAGGAAGGACGTGGACCTGCGGTGCGAGTCGTGACAGGCGAAGCCGTCCGATACGCCGCCGCCGATGGCATCCGGCGGCGGCCAGCTCGATCCGGGGCATGCAATGCCATGCCGGAAGTCTGGGAAGCAAAGCGGGTCCTCTGACTCTCAGTGCACGGTCAAGTCAGAGTGCATGGTCCGTGCATCGGAGCTCCGAGGAGAATCGAATCAGCTTGGACGACGACGACGCGCGCGCGCCATGATTGGAGCCGGGCATGGGGATTGCTGCTTGATTCGCCCGCCTTGGCGGCAAGTCGTCGCGCCGCGCAGCTCCCGGCCAGAAACCAGAACACTTCAGACATCAGTTGCACAGCGGCAAATCCGGAGGGCCATCTGCAGTTCCGTGCTCGTGATCAGCTAGTTTCCAAGTGGCCGTGTTCCTTCCATTTGTTTTTCCTTCTTCTTTCTATTGCTTCTTTCTGGAAGCCCGACCTGTAGTATTTTTATTTTTACAAGCTGTACATAATTAATTTGAGCCAGCGGTCGAGTTCTTCATGTTGCTGTAAATTTTTGCGCGATCTCTGACTCTGTATATACCCGCTTTTCTTTTTCGCTCGATGGAAACACTGTGCAATCCTTGGCTCGAATCGGATCGTCTTCAGTGTCTGATGAGTGATCAAACGGATTGCTTAAAGCCGATCCATGATTCACGCTCGATCGCTATCGGCTTGACCAAGCGTGTGCTGCACACCACTACCCCATTTCACCTGACCACCTGAGCAATTATTACCCTTATTGTATCCCTTGTATAACTAAAATGCTCTTCATATGAAATTATTGCCTTCTTCACTTGGAGTACGTATTATTATGTGGCGAAACTGAAACAAGATGGTAGGCACGCCACTGTACTTCCCCGTCATCGGGGTTTGACCGGCCGGCACGTCCTCACGCACGAGCACACGAATGCTCACGTCTTCCGGTCTTCCTCGTGCAAAACAGGACACAAAACATGTTTCGTCGTTGATGGCTCTGCGCCTTCATCGTCCTCGCTCTCTGCTAGGTCAATGGTCGACCACCATACGAGCTCTCTTGTTGTTTAGTACTTTTGTGCACGCTAAGCGAACGGGAGCAGTCGATGGACTATAGAAACCTCCGTCAACAACAAAAGGACTACTATCTGAAAGCAATGGTCCGGTCCCTTTTGTTGGTTGGATAGCTCCAGTTTTAAGAATCTGGCTTTTAAAAATTGATTGGGATCCAAACAATTTAATTGTTTTCATACCAAGGATCCAAACAACTACCATCAGTTTTTGTTCAGAATCCATATTTGACAAACTAAAGGCAAAACTGCTTTTTAAGAATCTGAAACTGATTCAAACAGGTCCAAAGCACGATTTGACTGTGGGTATAGGTGAAAGTTGTATGTCCATGGATATTCAATGGATACCTTTTAGTTAAAAAAATAAACTAGGAATTCATTTCCCCCACTAAAATTTGAATTTCCAGTTTATTTGCTAAAATCCATGGATGTCCAACTTCTACCCTACTTTCCGCCTCTAATTGTGGGCTTCAAGAACTCTCACCCTAGTCTCCAACAAGGATCCAAGCTCGACGGCGGCGAGGGGGGTTCGCCAAGAAAGGCAGCCAGAAGGGGCCGAATGCGGATGCCGAACGGAGCCGTGTCGAGGTCCTTTTTATCCGATTCTCTTACCGGAGCCGGAGCCGGAATCGGAGGCCGTAGCTCGCCACCTCGCCGGCCGCCAGCTCTAGGGAGCAAAACAAAAGAGCGGTGCACGGGGAAGTGGGCTGGCCCCTGGGAATGGGATTGGCATGAGGACTGAGTTGATTTCTCTACTTGGGCTGGGACGGGCCGCACCGTGCCCAATCTAGCCCAAACGTGTATCTGGTACCATCGCAGCGCAGCCAGTCACCAGCCCACTCGGCCTCACAGCCCACCATCGCATACACCTCGCCCGCAACCACTCGCTACTCTTCGTCAGTCAGATTCGGTCGGAGGGCGCGGCGAGCCAGCGACTCGACTCGCGAGCGGTGGCGGCGCCTCCGCAGCGGCAGGTCTTTTCGGCGGCTACGACCGGCGTCCGCGTGTGCGGGGGCGGCGCATCTGGCGGTGCGTCTGCGGCTGGGTGGCAGCGCCGGCGCATCGACAGCGGCAGGTGCGGTTGCTGAAGCTTGCCGGGCGTGTTTGGTAGAGCTTCACCTCTGAAAAAGCAGATCCGCGCAGGGAATCGATGAGGAGTCGGAGACGCTCCCTCCCTCCGTGCTTTCCTTCCGGAAAAGGCGCAAACACTTGGTATATCGAATATAAAATAATCCGCAGCTCTCCCTTCCGCCCCCGGTTCCCGTTCCGTTCCCCTATCTGCCGCTCGCAAAGAGGGAGCACCGCCTCTGCCTGGCGATTCGAGACTTCCGGAGATTGGGCCGCCTGGGTGAGCTGCGCCATCCTGCCGGCATCACCTGATCCCTTTCGCTGCGGTTTCGCTGCTCACCGGTGGCTGGCCGTCGTCGGTATGGTCTTCCAGATCCACGCTTACATTTGAAGCTTCAACAACACAAAAGCGGAAGCTTCGCTTCACTCGGCCGGTCGGCCCCCATCCTCCGCCCTCCGTTTAGAGCTGCTCTCCTTTCGTCCCGCCCAGGTATTCCCAAAGCTCTCTGATCGTCACTGTATCCTCTCAGTTCGTGAGCTAGTCATGCTTAAACCATCTATAATCTAATGACTGTATCTGTGGGTTACTGGATTCGTGGATTGAAAATTTAAGTTTACGCACTTCTCTGTCCTGCTGTGTGCTACTGATATCACAAAGAAATAAAATGACTTGTTCAAGTGTAGGAATTGTAGGTGATAAACAGCAAAGCAGTCTGCGATGCAGGACAGGACAATATTTTGTTGTTTTTCATAGATATTTGACTAGCTGCTCGTAATATTAGATTTGAGAGATGTCTGAATGCAGTTGGGTTCTCTCCCCCTCTCTGGGTGTGGGTGTGACAGGAACAGGACGCGTTTGCCGTGTTGAGGTGCCGGGACCTTTCTGTCTGCACTGCAGCGACTAATAAGGTTTTCACATTCTATAGGAGATTAGGAACAGTCCATGTTTATTGTCATTTTCCTCTGATTATTACAACAGTATAAAATAATCCTTACACCTCTAACATTTTCTTGCTTTTAGGCTTTATTATTATGAGTATTAGCACTTTAGCCAGAAAGGAAGACATGGAGACTAGGAACTGTCCAGCAAAGAGAAAAAGATTGACGCTTAGTAAACAGACAGACTTATATGGGATTAATTTCTTGTCACTTCCTGAGGTATGTAAAATCCCAACAGAAACTCTATATCATTTATGTTTTGAGGGGATGCATGCTGATTTTTGCTCAAAAACTTACTGCCAGGACATTGTGTCACAGATCATAGCAGGCATAACCTTGAAGGAAGCTGTCCGAATGAGTATTGTATGCAGCAAATTGAGAAAATCCTGGATTTACCATCCTAATCTTGACTTTGATATTTCGACAGTGCCTGCCAGTAGTCGACATAATATAATGCAGGGCCTTAAGAGGTTTATTGACACAGTCAATTTTGTCCTAAGGGAATACTGTGGATTAGCTTTGAACAGATTGGCTGTTAACTTTGAATTGCATAAGGAACATGCAAATGATATTGATGGATGGGTTTCCTTTGCTATCTCATCCAAGGCAAGGGTTGTGGTGCTCAATTTTTCTCCATATCTGGGACAACATGAAAATAACTATAGCTTCCCATGTCATCTTTTAACAACCAAAATTCATCTCACCTTCAGGACCTTCGACTTGATAGTGTTACTTTGGATCCAAGTCGAGAATTTTGTGGCTTTTCAAATCTTACAACACTTGCTCTGGTGCATGTGCTTATATTGCAAGATTTGCAGTACTTTTTATTGAGATGCCCTTTACTGGAGTGCCTAACCATCAGACGGTGTCCTGAGCTACATAATTTACATGCTGCTCAACCATTGCAGCGTTTGAAATTTCTGTGCGTCCAAGATTGTGCTATCCACAGGATTGATTTGCGTGCCCCTAATCTCACAGTGTTTGAGTACAGAGGTGGTTCTAAAGTGCTTTTTGCACTTAACGAATGCCTGAAGCTGAATGCAGCAACTGTTGCATTTTTCGTCGAGGACAACGCTGGATATGTTTTTACTGAAATTCCAAAGGGATTGCCTCATATTGAGACTCTACGTGTTGCAATGACTGTGAAAACTCAGGTATCATTTTTCGATGAGCTTCATAACCTCTAGTCAATTTAAGTGATAATTTTTCATGTTCTGCAGTTTACTTTATACTTACGTTTTCATCTTTTCAGATGCATGGATTTATGAAGGCTCCTCTCAGATTTATACATTTAAGGTATTTGATCATGAACATGACCTTTGCAAATGATAAACGATTGGGTAAAAATGCAGTCCTTCAATTAGCTTATCTTTTGGAAGCAGCTCCTTTTTGGTGAACCTACATGTGGATGTAAGATTTTATTCCATTTGTGTTGTTTCCTGTTTTGTAGCTGTAAATCCTCTTTGATCTCTTTCAGTCACTAGTATATCATTCTGCCTAATGTTCCCTACCTAGACACTTACTATACATGATGTTTACTGGCTTATAACGTGCAATTATTGTCTTAGCCAAAGTTGTGGAAGATGACAAACTGGAAACCAACCTACTAGTTCAATTTCTGAGAGTATGGTCCAGGCCAGTTTTAGTGTGTATTGTGTAATGCTGCAGCCTAGGGAGTGCTGGAATGTTAAAATTGATCATTGATTGTATATTTGCCACTAATGGTTTCTTATTTTGCATTTTTGCACATGACTTCACGTTATTAGTCTCTTCACTTACAATATCACGGTGTCAAAATCTGTGTAGATGTGCTGTGCATTTGGTAGTGAGCGCCGCCCTAAAAAAGACGTGATTGCGGATCGCCCTTACTATAACCTGAAGGATGCCTGCATAACCGGTTTTAATGGCAATGGAGGCCAAGTTGCGCTGGTAAAATATATCCTTCGCAATGCAGTACGACTGAAGCGAATGGCTGTAGATCCGAGAAGAAACACACGGGGGGAAATGGAAGAAGAATTTGAAGGCCGGATGATAGCCGACTCAGAACTGGTGCCACATGACAGGAATGGCGTGCTGACAATTTTGGGGTGATACCTTTATAATTTATGGCCATTCAGACAAGCCTTTGATTATGATTTGTACAAGGAATCTACTAGCATGTTTGAATAAGGACAACATAATTCTGAGTTACTGCTGACTGTTATGTAGACATAATACATCTCAGATCAGTAGCATGTATGAACGAGAACATGACAATAATTATCGTCAAACAATTCGAGGGCATGACATTCCCTGTGGTCCGTCCAAGCATCATAGATTTCTAGGAGATTTCCCTGTGCTTTGCTGCAGGATTTAAAAAGTGATTTAAAATGATTATTGTTTATAAAAGAAAGACTATAAAGCGATCTAGATTGTATCGTGTATGAATTGAGTAAAACTATGTATGCACGAAGGGCATAATCGAAAATCATCCGGGACCTGATTCAGGTGTAGAAAGTTGATATGGTGAATTTGGGATACGTGACAAAAAAACAATATATGGTACCACAAAGTTGATATGGTGAATTTGGTGATACGTGACAAAAAAAACAATATATGGTACCGCAAAGTCACGAGGGATCGAGAATTGGTGCTTAGTGTTGGACAACTAAATTTAAAACATGAAAGGAAGATTATTAAGTCATAAGACTCACATAGCACTTTTTGTAAAATTCTTGCTATTGTTGTGAACTTATTTATAGGAACCCCATATATTATTTAAGTTTATTCTAGAAAAGGGTAGAATTTGCTATAGGAAAAAAGTCTACATAACCCCCTCAACTATTGAGGGTGGACTAAATTCATCCCCTAAACTATAAAACCTCGATTTTCTACCTCCCGAATTTTACAAACCGGTTAAATAACCCCTAGATGGTTTTGATGGTGGGCCTACATTAACGTGGATTTATCTTTTCATTTATTTTGTTGAATCTTTAAAATCAAGGAAGATGTTCTCTGGTGAAAATAGAAAAAAAAAATTTTGGTTGCCTCCACATGAGTATATCGAAGGATGTATGGGAAAATAGTTGATATCTTTTGGGAGGCGTTTATTTCAATTATTTACGAGAAAAAGATAAAATCCTCTATAGAAAAACCTTTGGAGTTTGGCTCGTGTTTGTACCACGACATGTGGGAAGCCTAAAATCGGCGGTGACGAACGGATCTCTAAAGGCTTCGAGGAAGATGAACGTAGTTTTATACTTCTTTGTAATTTTTACTTCTTAAGAAATAGGGTGTAAAAGGGTCGGTGTAATGTACCAAGATTAATACATTTTCCTTCTTCTCAAAAAAAAAAAAAAAAGGGCATAATCGAAAATCATGGGACTGATTCAGGTGTAGAAAGTTGATATGGTGAATTTGGGATACGTGACAAAAAAAAATATATGGTACCACAAAGTTGATATGGTGAATTTGGTGATACGTGACAAAAAAAACAATATATGGTACCGCAAAGTCACGAGGGATCGAGAATTGGTGCTTAGTGTTGGACAACTAAATTTAAAACATGAAAGGAAGATTATTAAGTCATAAGACTCACATAGCACTTTTTCTAAAATTCTTGCTATTGTTGTGAACTTATTTATAGGAACCCCATATATTATTTAAGTTTATTCTAGAAAAGGGTAGAATTTGCTATAGGAAAAGTCTACATAACCCCTGCTCAACTATTGAGGGTGGACTACTTCATCCCTCGAACTATAAAACCTGATTTTCTACCTCCCGGCATTTTACAAAACCAGGTTAAATAACCCCGCCTAGATGGTTTTGGATGGTGGTTTGCCTGCTCACCATTAACGGCCGCCGATTTATCTTTTCATTTATTTTCCACCAATCTTTTTTTTTCATAGCAAATCATAGAAAAAACATAAAATAGAAAAAAATTAATTTTGTTAGACTCCACATGAGTATATCTATACAACAAGTATAAAATATGATGATATGCTTTAGTACAAAGTTTATTTCAATTAATTACGAGAAAAGCTAGATACAAATCTATAGAAAAAAAACTTTGTACTAAAGTTTGCCATATTATATGTTCATTATGTAGATCTTTTCATGTGAAGTTCAACAAAATTAGATTTTCTATTTTATAATTTTTCTAGATTTATTATGATCTTTTAATAGATTTAGTGTAAATAAATAAAAAAACAAAGCCACCATTCGAAACCACCGAGGGTGTTATTTGACCGGTTTTGCAAAGTTATCTACAAATCATCTAAGGAAAAAAAAGTCTACTTAACCCCCTCGAACTATAGGGTTGTGACTACTCCTTTTCATCACCTTTAAAACCGTTTAACCAATAACCTAAACTTTGGCATACCGTCTAAATCACCCCATGGAGCGGTTTTGTTGGGCGGTTTTGCCTACGTGGCAGCCACGGCGGAGTGGTTTGGCCACGCTGGCTCTTGGCTTAGCAGCAGCTCTCCCCCTCGTCAGCTTCATCTCCCTCGCACGCATCCTCTCCTTGTCCAGCCCAACCTTCTCCTTTCCTTGTATAGGGTTTGCCACGCAGCCGCGGCAGGTGGAGACACGGGCGGGTCCGGCAGCTACGCGGCGGAAGGAGGGACGTCGGCGAAGTCCGGGGCGGCTGCGTGAAGGAAGGGACGTCGGCCGCCTTCTCGCAGCCTCGCCCTCGCGCGGGGGCGGACCTCCACCGCCGACCACGCCCGAGACGGAACCACTCGCCGCCGCCACCCTCGCTCGGCCGCCCTATAAAGCGTTGACGTCGTCGTCTTCCTCTTTTCTTCTTCTTGCTCCATCACCGGCACACCTCTAACCGTCGACGACATTCGTCGCTGTCGTTGCACCTCCACCCAATAGCTCGCTCCTGCAGCATCGCCACCATCTTGCTCTTGATTGAGCCCGCACGCGCTTCCTATGATGGCTTAAATCGCTCGGCGTGACGTCTTCTTCTCCGCGGACGGCAGAGCGCCGCTGTGAGCCGCCCCACCGTGGACAGCTCGCTCCAGTGAGCTCTAACCCGCACTTCTTTGCATTTTGGCTTCGCCTCGTTGTCCTGATGCTAGTCGGCTCGACTATTTTTGCAGGCGAAGCCTAGACGCACCGGAACGCCGCCGTTGCCGCCATAGCGAGTCACCATCGCCGCTAGCGCCGCCGACCTCCTAGCTCCACTGCGTCTCCGGTCAATTTAGCGCGAGCAACGGCTTCAGGGTGAGGCTCTGGTCGTGTTTATGTTGTCCGCTTGCTCGCTGTTGCGTCGTCATCGCCGGAACGCCGCCGTCGGCGGGTATCTGCCCTGTTTTGCCACCGCGCGCGAGGTCATGCTTGCTCGGGGCTGGGCTAGCTAGGTTCGTTTAGTGGATGGGAGATGTTCCTTTGGGAGGGGGGGTCGAAGTTGCTGGTGTCGTCGTCTTCGTCGGAGGTGCCCTGGTTCGCTGGTTTCATCGCGCCAGAGATTTGCCGGGCCGCCATGGCCGTTGGCGTGGAGGGGGTAGAGCTCGAGGTGGCTAGGTGTTGATGCCAGGGTGTGCGGGAGGGAGAGAGGAGCAGCTTAGGCCAAGTCCCGTCGCCGGGGAACTCGCCGCCGGCGAGATTTCGCCGGTCAACATCGGCCTTCGCCACGGTCAACGCGGGCTTACAAGCAGGGCCCACTGATCAGTTGTCCAAATCAGCATCACATTCCACCTCAGCACGCCACGCGGGCAAAACCACTCATGTTGGACGCCACGTAGGCAAAACCACCCCAGGGGGTGATTTAGACGGTATGCCAAAGTTTAGGTTATCGGTTAGACGGTTTTAAAGGTGATGGAAAGGAGTAGTCACAACCCTATAGTTCAGGGGGTTAAGTAGACTTTTTACTATTCATATTTATAGCTCAAAATCGATTTATTATTATGAAAATACATTTTGTAACTAATCTAATGATATATATTTGATATGATAATTATGATAAAATTTAAGATACTAAAATGTGACACTGTGCTAGAGTTGTATGTTTTCTAGACAGAGAGGGAGTACTGACGAGTCATGCGGACTTTGTTTTCGTTTTCGAGTGAGTAAAACATGTACTCGAGTTTTGGCTACAATTTTTTGAATACTGCACTCTCAGTCATGGGCACCTCCTATGACTCTAGATTACATTTTGATAAGTCGCAAAAATCAAAAGATTACAATTTGATAGTATAAGAAACATCACGTGTTCTTATCGTGAAAAAAAAACAGACGCTGTTTTATAGCAATTCGCGTTGTTAAATCTGTTTGTAAATAAAGGATCTCAAAAGGAAATTTGTACGTCTATTTTTTTTTTTTTTTTTTTTTTAGAATCCAGAAGAGAGGAATGGCCCATTAGAAACTTAGATCCGTCAGAACGAACGAGCGCTCCCGCAACTGCATGGCAAGAGGCCTGGCCCATTAGAAACTTGCGTAGAGCGGATTCTGGGCCTGCTTCTTGTTTTTTTATATGTAAGCCCGTTTGGCAGGGCCGCGCCGCCCGCGCGTGAAGCAGCTCCTCGAGGCGTGTGCTCGCCCACAGTCCGCTTCACTTCATTCCGCCTTCCGAGCCGAGAAAAAAAGGGGAAAGATTCAAAACCCTCGCCTCCGGCGGGCGGCGCCATGAGCTTGTTCGCGGGTGTGGGCGGCGGCGCGGCGGAGGCCGCGTCCGGGGCGGCACAGGCAGGGCGCTCCTGGAGCTTACGCCGCACAAGATGGCGGTGTGCCAGCTCGTGCAGGTCTTCGCGCCGCCGGCGCAGGCCGACGTCGTGCCGCCCTTCCCCTTCGAGTCCCTCGCCCACCACAACCGCCTCGGACTCTTCCTGTTCACACTCACCCGAGTACGTCCTCGCGCGCTTGTTTCCTTGCTCTCCCCCTCGAAAATCGAGATGCTGCTGCTTGTTATGCTTGGTCTGCCCTGTGCTTTGTACCTGTATTTGGAGATGTGGAGTGAGCGCTTTGGATCGGGGCCTTATGGTCTTGAGGTTTTAGGCATTGGTCCCATGATTTTGTTTTCTCCCGTAGCATCACAACCGTCTACCATTTAGGCTCAAGCAAAATAACCAAAACAGTGATGTGATGTCTGGTTATGTATAGATGGTCATCGCAGCGTGCACATTCAGTCAATGCTGCACTTGATATTGTGGTAGGTTCTTAACTCAGTAATTTTGTAGTCGTGCGAGGATTTTCTGGAGCCTCCACTGGAAGAATTTTTGAGGCAACTGAAGGCAGTGGATGATTTGGCTAATGGTTGGTTCTGCGAGCAGCTGACAAGTGCTCTGTCAGCGCTCAACTCACCTGATGATTTGTTCATCTTTTTTGATAAGCTACGAGGTGAAGTTCACATGATATGGGGATGGATGTTTTTGGCTTATGTTTCCATCGTAGGGATGCGTTCAAATTGACAGCTTGCTCTGGAATTATATTTCTTTTTTTGCCAGGTGTGCTCACTGCACCGGAGGGTGCAAATGCAGAAGACGTATTTTTGGATCCGAATAGTCAACTTGGAGTTTTTCTTCGTTGCTGCATACTTGCCTTCAATTCAATGACCTTTGAGGTGCTAAGAGTAGTAAAATGCATTCACGGCTATTGTTTCATTGCATGTTGGTCCCTTTTTTTCTTATTTAATATGCTGATGTTGTTCACTGAAATTTTTTGTAGGGTGTATGCCATCTGTTGGCAGATCTTGTCATGTACTGTAACTCCACCGATGCTTCATATGACTTGGCAGAAGATGAGGACTTCAATAGTGAAATGGGCAACATGATGGATACAGACATGGGTTCTCAAGCTGGTATATTTGACAAATTTCATCAGGGTTATGCCTCTGAGCATCATATGGGGCAGAGTTCTTCAGCTCTAACTCATGCACCAATGTCAGCCTACGATTTTGATGATGGTATACCTGAACCCTGCCATGTTTGCTGCTTTGATTTTGATGGAAGTATTAAGTATGTCAAAAAAGAAATGATATGGAGCCAGAATGAAAAGAAAAGTGATGGTCACAACCCAGATGGACTATTTATCTCAGTTTTTTTCCTGACATCTAGTTAGTTTCTTCCTTTTTTGGGCTCTAATATGGGATCTTGGGAAGGACTATCCACTGCCTGAATTTGTACTGATTCTAAGAAACAGTATCCATCTCAACTCTCAAGTGTTATATTTTAATTCCAAGCTTGACAAGATTACTTCCTGATTTATTACTACTTTGGACATTAGAATTACAGTCTAGCACAGGCAGGTTGCTTTGCATCTGCATTGCTGTTCTATCTTCGGTGTCAGAATTATATAATTGTTTGGCCTACAGCATTCACTGCCAGTGCCATGTTTCTCTCCCAAATATTATTGTACTGCTGAAGAACTGGAGCATTTGCAGTTTATATTTCTTTTTGTACAATTTTGATCTTTTGTTTTTTTACTCATGCTAGTTAATTGGTATGTATTACTAAATACATTAGGGCATACTGAGTTCTGAAATTCCACATATGTGGAGTCTGAGGGAGGGAATTTTTGTTGGAACTTTTGGGCAACCTTACCTTTTATTTTGCAAGGAGGCTGATTTAAACACCAAATAGATTAGGGTAATGGTTTTTTGCTTTGCAAATCAGCTTTTCTGTACTACTGTATGTAATATCACTGCGTAGAGTTATTTTAGTTTTATCTTGGCATAAAAAATTGGTTGACAATTATATTTGCATTTCCTTTTTTCTATGCTAGCTAATATTTTTAAAGCGGATGACAACCCAACCTGTCTGAGATCAAGGTGGCAATTAGAGGCATATCTTAACCAACAAGCTGATATTCTTGAGAAGTGAGTATCCATTCCTACATAGAGTCATAAATAAGTAAATAACTAATACTACCACAAACTTGTTCTATTCCTTTAAAATGACGTGAAAGGTAAAACACATTCTTTCAGGGATCCCGGCTCAGTGCCTTTGAATTCATTTAATGCCACTATGACACAGCTTCAAACATTAGCTCCGGAGCTTCATCGTGTAAGTTATGGCACAATGAATACACCTCAAATTTTCTAGGAGACTTTGGGGATTTCCTAATCATGTGATTTTTTGTATCCATGTTCTGCTTGCCAGGTCCAATTCTTGCAGTACATGAATGCCCTTTGCCATGATGACTATGTTGCTTCACTGGATAATCTTCACCGCTACTTTGATTACAGGTCAGCTGCACTGCCCTTACTATATGATGGAGTATGTCTTATATTTTAACCATGTTCTCTGTAGTTATGTGCAAGTATGCGAGGTATAGGTACCAAATAAGGAATGCTAAATTTCTAGTCTCTAGTGTTTAAAGTACTACATGCCCCCCTGTTTGCATTTAAGGATGTTGCTCTTTCTATTTACCTCAATCTCTTTTACTTTCTGTAATAGCATAAATTGTGATAATACAAGTTGAGTCCTGATATTCAGCCTGCCCTTGTGCTAGTCTGCTAGATCATGAAAGCACAGGTGTGAGGTGAAACCAGTGCAGGACTATTCATTAAATATTGTGAGACTTTTTATTTCTTAGTTCATTTTTTTCTCAATAATATTGACTTTTTTTTGTGGCCTTGCTAGCTAAATCCTGGAGTATTTTTCTCTTCAAGTTAAGAAGTGTTGACATAATGACATGTTTTTTACGAACTTTTGTTGGAAACATATGCACTTGTTAAGCATGTTCTTATTTGGTTATTCTATCTGGTTGATGCAGTGCAGGGATGCAAGGACTTTTTGGTCGTTCTGTGTCTCAGGTGCAAGATATTGTTGTTGGAAAGTATGAGAGTGCTCTGCTATGCTTAGGCAACTTGCATTGTTACTTTGGACATCCTAAGAAAGCCCTAGAGGTAGTGTAACTTATTTAGCTTTCTTGTCTTGTACTATTAGCCCATCACTTTCTAGACCTACTTGCTTCATTTCACATTGTTTATGTTCTGCTTGGTTGATTTTTACCAGGCATTTGCAGAAGCAGTCCGTGTTTCTCAAATGGTTAGTTACTGAACTGGCACCTTTTTGAAATATGATTGCATCCAATATTTGTATGACACTTGAAGTTAAGTTTTTATTGAAATACTAATGGTTTATGAGGAAGGCGTAATTTTTCTATTGCTAAGATGATTCTGGCGGAGTGTTTTGGATTTTCCTAATAGACAATAGTTCAACCAAAGTTTATATTAAAATACTAATGGTTTATGAGGAAGGCGTAATTTTGCTATTGCTAAGATGATTCTGGCAGAGTGTTTTGGATTTTTCCTGTAGTTCAACCAGATCTTTCCTACAAAATTCTATTTTTAATCTCCATGTTTATTGTTAAATTCGCATAACAAATTTCTTTAAAATAAAATTATGTCACCTGATAGCATGATAATATCTCAACTGGCTTCCAGAAATTTGACACTCCTTGTTCCCACAGGTTGTGATAGTAGCATAACTTTGAAAATACCTGTCATCGAGTTTTCAGTTTTGTCCTATCCGTTTCTTAACCTAAATATATTCCTCCTGTTTATTTCCTGGACCTCAAACTGCCAAAGTGACCTGATGGACCTCAAAATTTTTTAGCCTAATTGCCTCTTTTGCAAGCCCCTTAGTTCATTAGAGTCCAGTTTTCGTAATGTTCAGATCCCTAAAGTTAGGGATACTTGGTATAAGATCTTGTGCATATTTTTGAACAAAAGTGAAGTGTATGTTATTTCCCAAAAAATATTAAATGTTTACACAGACTAACAGGTGGTCTTCAATTGTGTTAACAAATTCTAGCATTTTGTTTTTTTTCAGAATAATGATGATTCATGCCTTGCCTATGTATTAGGAGCCATTTCCAATCTATTATCAAAGATAGGCATCTCAAGCACAGTTGGTATTATGAGTTCTCCATATTCACTTGGGACCAATATTGGACTGGGCACACCATTATCCATTCAGCAACAGTTACTTGTTCTTTTAAAGCGATCACTCAAGAGAGCTGATGCATTGAAACTTACAAGTTTACTATCATTTGATCACCTTTCACTGGCAAAATTTGATCTGAAGGTATGATATGTACCCTGTTTTCTTCTTAGTATAATGATACACAATTCTGCTGTGTGCTTGAGAAAAAAAAAATGTGCTACTAGTATTTACTATTTATTGCTGTTTGACATTAAGATTTAGGAAGATCTCTTTACCTAGTCATGTTTAAATTTCTCTGTTTATCCTCCCATGCAGATCTGCTGTCATAGTTATGTGAACATTTGAACATTATGCACAACTTCGAACTTACAGTGTAGTTATCATTATCATTGTATTTATAGCATTTGTCACCTTGATCTTGAAAAGACTAGATGTGACTTAAGAAGTAGAACAGACTCATGTGCTTCAACTCAGAGCATCTTTGTTTATGAACCTTTTCTTCCTTGGTTTGTCAGCATGTCCAAAGGCCACTTGTCTCTTTTGGCCCTAATGCATCTACAAAGCTTAGAACATGTCCTGCAAATGTCATTAAGGTATGCTGCATTTACTCCAAAACAATTTATGCTCACCCTTCGGAGTGGCTGTATAAGTTTGCTTCTATATTGAAGTATTCATAATTTCTCTTGCTTCTTTTTTTGGCAGAATTTAAGATTAGGTTCCGTGTGTTGACTGACTTTGGAGCAGATGTTCTATCTACTTCAAATGATAATGGTAGTTTTAGCACTTCGTGGCTTAGAAATCTATCCGCCACTTCTGATTCATGCCGTAGAAGTTCTAAGAACACCAAGAAATTACATATTAATGACTTCGACAATTTCCATTATCATGCACAACCAAGTCCAGTACCTGCACCAATATTGCAATTGGCTGGCTCAGCATATTTGCTGAGAGCCACCGCTTGGGAGCACTATGGGAGGTATGTATTTTTTTTTCTGTTAATGTCAGGTTCAGTTTTCACTGTTGATTCATATTTTATCTGGTGACAGGAATTATCAGTCGTAAGTCTATTTATATTAGAGACAACAGGGTCTGTACATCACTATTTGTTCTAGAGTTCTATCATCTATAAAAACAAGACCTCTTATGATCCTGGTGTTCTGTTGCTTTAATGCACCCCCCCCTTATCCTCATATCTAACTTGTTTACTGCCAAATTGTCAGCAATTCTTTTAGCTGCATTTTTATGGTTGTTTTATGTCCCTATCGAATCATATCTTAAAGTGGAGTTTAACTCTACCGGTACCATTTCAAGAAAATTAATGTTTCCATATTTTGTCAACCCTCTTCACAGTGCTCCAATGGTACGGATGAATGCTCTGGTCTATGCAACCTGCTTTGCGGATGCTGCAAGGTGCGAATGTGCTAACTGCCTAAATTTAGTGTCTTTTTCAATAACTTTACTTTTTTTATATATAATTATGCTGCAACTATTTTTTAACTATTTCACACAATGTTTAACTTTTAAAATGAAAACCCTGATGCTTTGTCAACCTGGATTTGTGATGCTATTGTATTTTCTGTTACAGTTCGTCAGAGTTATCACTAGCATATGTTAAGCTAATTCAACAACTGGCTGTGTTCAAAGGATATTCAGGTTAGTTCCTATAATGAAACCACGCACGTGCCATAGCCCATAGGCTGTGTAGTGTAGTGTCCAATTATCAACCTTTTCTTATGGCCTTCTGTTATGTGATTGATCTGCAGCTGCATTCTCTGCTCTAAAGCTTGCTGAAAAGAAGTTCCCATCCTCAACAAGTTTGCACATCCAGCTTCTAGGAATGCAGATTCTACATGAGCGCGCACTTCATCGGTACAAAATTGTTTCTACTTCATTTTGTAGTTGCATGTTGCTTCCATGATCTAATGTGCTATTATTTGCGTAAAATTGATCTACTTAGAGGGCATCTAAAAGTCGCGCAACAAATCTGTGATGAGTTTGGTGTGCTGTCATCTTCTGTTTCTGGAGTAGACATTGAGCTAAAGACAGAATTTAGCATACGGCGTGCTCGCACTCTCCTTGCTGCTAAAACAGTTTAGCCAGGTTGTGCACTTTGCTTATATTTATATTTACACAAGTATGCATTTCATCTTATTTGTTTTCCATTCATTAAGAAAAATTGAAATAATGCATTTTCCTTTTACATATGCAACTTGCAAGCACATTGCATGGAAGATATGTCTGCAGTACATGAGCTGTTTATGACACTTGACTTTTTCACACAGGCCGCAGCTGTGGCCAATTCTCTTTTCTCTACGTGCTACAAGTACAACATGCAGGTTGAGAATGCAATTATTCTTTTATTACTTGCTGAAATACATAAAGTAAGTCATCATAAAAAAAAAAAAAAAACTAGGACCTGGTAAAATATTGCAATTCTGCACAGAGCAGGCTAACAGTTTATTTTATTCTAATTCTCCCAGAAATCTGACAATGCAGTCCTTGGGCTTCCTTATGCGTTAGCCAGCCAATCATTCTGCAAATCATTCAACTTGGATCTGCTTGAAGCCTCAGCTACACTTACTCTTGCTGAGTTGTGGCTAGATCTTGGCTCAAGCCATGCAAAGAAGGCGCTGAGTCTTGTCTACCAGAGCCTTCCCATGATTCTTGGTCATGGTGGACTTGAGCTATGCGCTCGAGCTCACATTGTTTTAGCAAAGTGCCATTTAGCCGATCCAAAATTCTCAGGTAGTTTGCAATACTTTGTGTTCTGTTATGTGAACAACCTCATATTGATCTGCTCGATACATACACCTAGATGCTAAATGCTTCTCGAAACAATGGACATGATTTTTTTTGTCACTTCTTCGCGTTACTGTCTTACTGTTGCAGTTCTTGAAGATCCTGAAGCTGTTCTGGGTCCTCTGAACCAAGCCACTGAAGACCTGCAAGCATTAGAGGTGAGCTGATGAATCCAGCTTGTGCTCTTTACCCGTTCTCTGACTCACAAGATGTTGCTTAGAAACTGACATCCTGTGTGGCTGTGCCGCTGTGCTAATCGCGTAAAGGCTTGTGACATCAGATACACTAAACCCTGTGTCATATGCAGTACCACGAGATGGCAGCAGAGGCGTACTATCTGAAGGCAATGGCATACAACCATCTGGGCAAGCTTGATGAGAGGGAGGAAGCCGCGGCTCGTTTCAAGGATCACGTCACTGCCCTTGAGAACCCGCAGAACGAAGAGGATTCGCTTGCGTACTGAGTCACAAGACCAGGCTCCCACAGTTGTATAACCATTTGTTATTAGTAGGAAGGCACACTCTGGCACTCGTGTATGTGTGTGGGGGTGGGGTGTCTTCAATCGCCTTGGCAAGAGATGATTGATGTATGAAACAATTGTAAGATCAACGCCATCTGATATGTATGCATAGCATGCTCCACTGCCAGATGCTAGTGAGGGTGTGGTGGCCTTTTGGACCCGCATGGTGGCAGGCTAGAATGCTACATTGAGGCTAATGGCGTTTGGTGCCATGCGGAGGCACTGGTGGCGGACCGGCGGATGCCGGAGGGGCTAGTGGCGGTCTGTGGAGACCTGGAGGGGAGCAGGGCATCTCTAGCGTGAAGTCGGCCGGAGCAGTGGACTGCACGCAGATGGGGGCGTGGAGTCCTGTGGTGGATATGGAGACGGGCAGCTAGCCGGACCTCTGTTTTTTTCCAGTTCTCTCTCTGTTCTGTTATTGGCGAGGTCCTCTTGAACTCAGTAGAGAACTTGATTTCCGAGTTGCTCTTGCACCTATCATTAGTGAACTCAAGAGAGTAACCGCGTTGATAACGTGTCTGTATTTTGATAGTGTCTTTTTCCGAGTAGCAGTTCCTCTACATTTTTTGTTTATAATTTGTAGAGCCAAATGCGCTGCCGGTCTTTCCATAATGCACATTCAGATCCCTCTTACTAATCGTGTCGTGTCGTCTGAGGTCCAAACCACCAAAACTAGACTATACCGTCTGCGTGGCAAAGTAGCCCCAGAGAGTCTGTCACCTACGAGAGGCTACCATACTTGAGTCGCTTTCCAAGCTAGGACACGAAGCTGACGGCACGGGCCAACGACCTGCAAACGACGGCCGATCTGTCGGGGCCAAGGTGTGCAAAGCGCGCTAGCGATTGTCGCATTCCCAACCAGAATTCATCGTTAATCTGGTGCCGACCAGCAGCAGGGAGGAGGAAGAGGAAGAGGCTGTGCACTCTACTTGGGGCCGGGGGACAAGGGCCAAGGAGAAATCGGACTTGGGTCACCGAAACCCACCAAAATCCATAGCCTGCCCGCGGTGCGCAGTGCATGCAGGCAACGAGCCCAACTCCCCTGACCCCTTCTTCCGCCAGTTTGGTGAGCCACATCCGCGTTCCACGAACCACCACCAGAAGAAACAGCTCTCTTCCCCCGTCCATCTCGCGTTCTGACCCCAACCATCCCATTCGCAGGCGTTCCCTTCCCTCCCGGCCTGGGCTTCCAGAACCGCCGCCACCGCTACGCGACTCATTCCCTGGCCCCAGCGCGTGTCCCGCGTCCCGTGCCTCCAACGAACGAGACGACGACACCGTCGCCCACCGCCATCGCCACCCCCAACTACCTAAACTATCCTCACTGTTTCCCACTGAGCCGTGGTCCCAGTCGCTTGACTCGGCCCCACTAGCCAGCGTCACAGAAAGCTCCCCTTATCTGCGCCTCTCACACGCCTTTCCATCCATCCCACACCGGCCACCGCGACGGACACCACCACACCGCCCTTCTCGAGTTCGTTCGCGCCGCCACTTTCCTGACAACACACACGCACACAAAAGAAATCAGAAAACCGCAGCGAATCCAGCCGAAGCTGCGAAAAAAATCTTGGAGAGTCAGTCATGGAGGAGGAGGACACCGGCCAAGCAGGTCCCGCCGAGAACCTTCCGGAGCCTGATGAGCCTCTGTCTCCAGCCGTCGAGGCGGCCGAGGTCGTCGAGGACGATGAAGCAGACGGCGACGGGTTCAGCTTCCCCGTCCCGCCGGTCGCCACCGACGCGTGCATCGTGCCCGTGTACCCGATCTTCGGCCGGCCACCGTCCCCGCCGCTGCGGGAGGAGAGACGGAGCCGGAGACGGCCACCGTGCGGGTGCCGCTGGGCCGGCTCCTGCTGGAGGAGCGGGAGTTCCGCGCGCGGGAGCAGGACGGGCGATCGGCGAGTGCGCGGCGGGCGTGGCAGGAGGACGACGAGGACCTGGAGCTGGAGGGCGTGCCGCCGGAGACCTACTGCCTGTGGGCGCCCGGCGGCGGCGGCGGCGGGCAGTCGTCGTCGTCGGTGCCCGCGTCCCCGCGCCAGTGCCGGAAGAGCGGCTCCACCGGCTCCGTCCTCCGCTGGCGCCGCATCAGCGACCGCCTCGTCGGCCGCAGCCACAGCGACGGCAAGGAGAAGTTCGTCTTCCTCACCGCCGCCTCCGCCGTTCCGGAGCCGCCTCGTCGTAGTATCAAGGAAGAGGAGGAAGGAGGCGGCGGTGGCACCAACATCAACAAAGGCGGCGACGCGGGCAGCGTGGCCAATCAATTGAGATATTACGGCAGAGGCGGCGGCGGCAGCGGCAGCCGGAGGCGTTCGTATCTGCCGTACAAGCAAGAACTCGTCGGCCTGTTCGCCAACGTCAGCGGCCTGCGCCGGAGCTATCACCCGTTCTAAGTTTCTAACGCCATTTCTCCTCCATGCCTTCCGTACGGTTCGATCTTGCTTTTTTTTTGTGCATAATACTAATACAGTAGCCTATACTGTCTACTGTTTTTTTTTTACAGTTTTTACAGAGGAAGTAGATTTCTTGTTTTCTCTAAATTATCGGCTTGGATAAAATAGGATTTTAGTATAAACAAAATAGCAGAACCTCAACAAGGAAATTGCTGTGAAACAAAAAAATCAGAGTAGAGTGTGTACTGTCCCGTGTACTGCTACTCATTTGTTCTTGTTCACATACAGAACTTAAGTCCAGTATCTTGTTCTTTTGGCTTGTTTATTCAACTTTATGTGTTGTTTTCACTTGTGTCTATGTTAATTAAAATATTGTTTCGCAGAATTCAGTTTAGCATCCTATTTGGCGATGTTTGTTGTCGCAGCCTGTATAGCTTACTAAAATTTGCGTCAGCGGCAGTCGATTTTAATATACTCGCAAAAAAAAATGTTGATTTTAATATGTGTCGCGTAATGCAATACGGTGGTGTCGTAAGTATTACTCAGTCCGTAGATAGACAACTTGAAGTTTCCTTAATATACATACATCATGCAAATTCCCCGAAGCAATCACTGAATACGTCACATTGAGATATCGATGATGTCAGTGATCTCCACGAAATTAGATTAGGCCTAATTTTTCTTTTCTTTTTAGAGCTCCGTCCACACAAACTTCTGTTAATGTTGCACGCTGAAAGTTTCTTAGGCTCCTCTGCCTCTGCCACAGTGGTTTACTTTATAGTACCGGAGGTACAAGTAGAACAGGACGAACCGAGGCTAACCGGTTCTTAATTAGGTACGCATTTTCAAAGTTAAACACTAGTCGAATCCAAAGGGTTCCTGTTTATGTGCCATGTAAAAGTGACGCATTCGCTTTGATCATATCATCCCCACTACGTACTTATCAGTACTACAATGAGCAAGATTCCGGTTGCTATTGCTATCCGATTGCATAGCATTGCACACCATTTTCCCCACTTGTCCACTTCTATGTGTGGGTTGGTTACTGAATGCTGACTGGCTCCTTTTCTGCTTCTATATATATTTTTTTTTGAATAGGTTGCTTCTATAAATTGAAGCAAACTATGGTTCTAATGTGATTTGATTTGTATTGTGTTTTTTTTTCTGAACTTATCCTAGTTCGTAGCTGTGTGGTACTGGTACCGAATCAGGTTCTTTTGTTGTCCTATGTTAACTGTTACGAAACAAAAGATACGCTCACCGGCCAGTTATCTCCCTCCTCCGTCGTCGTCAGATGAGATGTCGAGAGGGACAACGAGCGGCAGATGAGTCAGTCGATCGATCGGGAATCAAATAATTCTCCCGGCTCCTTTCCTTCACCAACTCCTACTTGCCATCCTCTTCCGAAGCTACACAAGTCATCTCCAGAGCCAAAGGATTTGGCTCGCGTTGGGCTTCTTTCGTCTCCTTGTCACGCCCGGGGGCATCGGCCCCACTGTGTGTGTGTGTATACGGTGCGCGCGGCGTGATCGCGACCAGCATCCATCGGAGCGCCACAGCAGCCGCTGGCTGGCGCGACGCGGGATAAAGCCAGCCACACACGTAACAGCGAGCTCTTGTCTTGTTAAAGCGCCTCTAATATCCTTAAAAAAAAAAACGCCTCTCTACGTTCTCAGGAATCATTTGCTACTCTGCGTTCTTTTCATGTTCATCAGGCGGAACTAGCTAGCTAGCTGGGTACTCCGACATGTACTAGGCCGCACCAGCCGACAAGCTTTTGTTTTCGTTTTCTGTCGACGCGAGCTAGCCATCCGGCGAGCTGCGTGGCTAATGCCTAAATAGTATAAGTTCACTTGCACATCATCTTGTTTGCGTTCTAGCTAGATCGCACAACACCAGTGGGATAGATAGGATAGACAGTAGCAGCTAGCGCACGCGTCTAGTGCGGTGGGCCGGCTCATGCGCGCGTCGCTGCTATAGCATAGCAACGGGCGCCGATCGAGTGATCGATCTCTATCCATCACGGTCGCCCGGGGAGGGAGGGAGACAAGGGCGCGCGCGCGTCCCACTCGGTGTTCCTCACCGGCCACCAGGCAAGCACCGCGCGCGACGCCGACGCGGCGCGGGCCTTGTGTTGTGCGGCGCGCACAGCACACAGGACACCGGTGGGTTTCGTCGACCGGAGTGGGCTCCGCGCGCGTTGGCGGTGAGTGCCATGCCATGCCGTGCGCGCGCGCGGGCGAAACGCAGCGCGGCCGTGCCGGTGCCATCACCACTTGGCTCTCGGCGGATCGCGACGGCGGAAGGTGGCCGGCCAGCTTTCGGTCCCGGTCGGCCGGCCGCCGAACCGAACCATGGATTTCGACGTCGAGTAATAAACGCCAATTAAGAGCAAAACAAAGCAATCTACTAGTAGTAAATAACTGAGCACATTGTTATTGCTGCTTCGCTGCACCGTGTCCGTGTGAGAGAGACTGGATCCCTCGAATTCGCGCAGGAAATCTCACCCATTCCATTTGCATTGCAGAGAGATGAAATTGCTATCGGTTCTCATTCCAAAAGTGCTCCCAGGATTCCGGTTACAGTTCGTATCGTACTCCATCCCGTTCGTAGCCATAACGCTTGTCTCCTGTTCAATCCCGGTCCCAAATAGATGGGTGGCACACTGTTCAACCAACAGCAACAGGTGGTCCTGTGGATGATCGCGATTCTTTTCAGTTCCTTGTGTCTGCTGTGTGTGTGTTTTTCCCACCTTTCGGCCATTTATCATTTTATTAAGGTATCTACGGGGTTCTTCTTGTCGACATCCCTTTTGCAAGGCAGAATCATTTCTCCTGCATCCTTGCTACAGGTACTAGTTCCTTGCTGTGCAATTCACCTTCGATCTATTCTTCGGTTCGTCCCCTTATATAATATAAATAGAAATAATAACAACAACCTTTCTTTACAAGACAGGCTGTGTGATTTATCTGCTATCCTAGCCTCTGCCTTTGTAGCCGTAGCCTGCTGTAGGATTGCTCGCTTCTCCCGCTATGTCCATTCATGCGGCCCATGTGGGTTCAGGCGTTCAGCCATTCAGCTACAGCAAACGCACTAGCCAACTGATAATGATCTGACTAATAGACACATCACACATGGGTATTAAATCATTTTACCATACTTTGGCTAAAACTGTTCAGTCGGTAATATTACGATGGGTGGAATGAGATGATCCTCTGGGGCTCTCGGTTACATGTTAAATAGGCCAGGAAGCCCCATGGCATGGCTTGTACATCAAGTAGGTTACATCATCATGGAGTACAAGAAAAGTATCTATCCTAGATTACACCACAAGTCAGCCTAATCTAGATTACATGGGTGCGGGCGTATAGCCCCTAACTAACCATATCTTAACACCCTTCCTCAATCTTAACCTGCCACAAGGTTTAGATTGCCCCTGAACTTCAACATCTTCGGTAAGCTGATAGCCTTTGTGAATCCGTCGGCAACCTGATCTCCTGAATTGATAAACCGAACATCAAGCAAACCTTGTGAAACTCTTTCTCGCACAAAATGAAAATCAATTTCTATGTGCTTAGTTCGTGCATGAAAAACTGGATTTGCCGTCAAATATGTTGCACCAATATTATCACACCAAAGCCTAGCAGATCGTGGATGAGGTATCTTCAACTCGATGAGCAATTTTTGTACCCACATCATCTCTGCCGTTGCATCGGCTAACGACTTGTATTCTGCTTCGGTGCTTGATCTTGACACCGTAGCTTGCTTCCTAGCACTCCATGAAATCAGATTCGATCCCAAGAACACTGCAAAACCACCTGTAGAGCGCCTGTCATCTACACACCCTGCCCAGTCGGCATCAGAGAAGGCGCTTACCATCATAGATCTGGACTTTCTTATTTTCAACCCAAGTTTCAATGTTCCATTAACATATCTCAATATGCGTTTAACTGCACTCCAATGTACACTTGTTGGTGAATGAAGAAATTGGCATACCTTGTTTACAGCAAACGATATATCCGGACGGGTTAGAGTAAGGTACTGCAAGGCCCCGACTACACTTCTGTAATTTGTAGCATCATTTACACCAAGCTTTATCCCTTCGTTTGCACTTTGTTTCTCAATCGAGGACAGTGGAGTACCAACCGGTTTGCTGAGATGCATACATGCTCTTTTAACAACATCGGCCGCATAACACTCTTTTGATATGACGAGACCATCAGGAGACCTCTTCACCTCTATCCCAAGGAAATAGTGCAGGTCTCCCAAATCCTTCAAGGCAAACTCCTCCAGTTCTCGGAGCAGTGCCCGTGTAGCATCTGAAGATGAACTAGCAACAATTATGTCGTCAACATACACCAATACAAACATAGTGATTCCACCCTTGTTAAAATAGAATAAGGATGTGTCGGCCTTGGACGGGACTGAAAGGTCCTAAATGGCTAGAGGAGGGGTGAATAGCCTAATAAAATTTTCTACAAAACACTAGACAAACTTATTAGAATAACAAAAGGCGATAAACGCGTTTGCTCTAGCTCTACTTGTCGGCAAGCCTCCTATTGACAATTCTAGTTGCTATGATCTCTAGTTCACACACAAAGGCTAAGTCGCTACTTTACCAACTAGGTGAACAAGCTAGATTACTCTAAACAAGGCTAAGCAACTAGCAAGGCTACTCAAACTACACTATCTATGAAAGCAATGCAAGAGTGTAGAAGAGTTATACCACAACGTCGAGGCTAGTCAATCCAATCACCAAGATGGCACAATGAGATAACCAAATCGATGCCAATCACCAAGGGACAACAAGAGACAAGTGGAGACAATGATTTATCCCGAAGTTCACTTGAGCACCCGTCAAGCTACGTCTCCGTTGTGTCGACCTTCTCACGTGTGGGTCGGTGTGGAGCTCACTCCAAGCCAAATGCCTTTAGGCTTACCACACCCAAAGCAAATGAGAGGTACTCACCGACACGAGCAATGTATTATCTTGCAATTCGTCGTCCCGACGAGGATGCACGGTCCTCTCACAAATCACCGGAGGTGGCCAAGAACAATCACCAACTCTTGCCAACGCCTCCACCAATCACCAAGCCGGCTAGGGGTGGTGCTCCCCAAGAACAACAAGAAATCCACCGGCTCACAACGATCCTCAAAGCGCCACTAGATGCAATGATCAAAGCAAATGCACTTGAATCACCTCAACTCACTAGAATGGATGCTCTCAAGCAAAGGAGTGAGGAGGAGGATGAGTGCTCAGCTCTAGAGATGTTAGGATTGATTCAAAATGACCAAGAGAAGTCCTAGAGCCGGCCAAAGGGGTATAAATACCCCCACCACGAAATGTGGCCGTTGGGGTGCAAATCACGCTCAAATCAGCCTTGGCCGGGCCTTAGCGACCGGACTCACCGGTGAGTCCGGTCGATGGGTCCGGTCACAACCGACAACCCCAACCTGAACCCGCCGACCGGCCGCTTTGGCGGGTCGGTCCCGCGTCCGATCGGTGTGCCGGTCAAGACCGGAAGCATCCGATCGGTCGCGTCCGATCGGCCCCCTCGGCGAACCACCTGAAAAACATGCTCTCTGCCAGACGCACCCACCGGAGCGTCCGGTCGAAAAACGTGCGTCCGGTCGCGGGTCCGGTCACCGCGTCCGGTCAGCACAGAGCTGCGAATTTTCGTCGTTCCTTCGCCGCCTTTGCTCCAACATGCTACCCAACAAATATACCAATTTGTGCACGAGGGATAGCATGTTTTCATCACCACGATGCATCCGGCGCAATAGAAAATAGACATTTCATTTTCTCAAAAGCGCCGAATCCCGCCTCGCAAGCTCGGCGGGAGGATGAGCGGTTCCCAAACCCAACTCAACCCTGCAACCATCACCGCCTTCGTAAATGTGCCAACACCACCACGTGTACATCACCAAGTGCTCGTGTGTTAGCATTTTCACAAACAATTTCGAAGGTTAGGTTAGCTCTCTAGGTTAGAATGCATGCAAATGATTTTGAACCTAGAGGCACATGAGGACCGATATGTACGATAGTTTTCCCCTCTTTATAGTACGGCTTATCGATCCTATAATCACTCACACCCTCTATGGTGTCTTGAGTGTAAAATCAAAATGGCCCTATGGATATACCTTTGCCTTGAGCCCATTTTGATCCACCATCCACTCCAAGTCATGCACTTGATCATCATTTGAATCATCTCGATCCATCCACCATGACCATCATGCACCAACCTTGGCTTGACCAATCTCCAACTAAATCAAACACTTAGCATATAGAGATTAGTCCTAAGGATGTCATCAATTAGCCAAAACCAATCTAGAGATCTTCAGGGACAAAACCCAAAGACTTCAACTTGCTGCACAACCGATCATACCAAGCTCTAGGCGCCTATTTCAAACCATAGAGTGCCTTGTCCAATTTACAAACAAAATTCTTCTTGGTTTATCAACATACCCGGGGGGTTGGTACATATATACCTCTTCTTGCAAAATTCCATGCAAGAAAGTGTTTTGTACGTCGAGTTGACGAAGTGACCATCCCTTTGAAACTGCTATGGACAGTATCAACCGAATAGTTGCTGCTTTCACCACCGGGCTGAACGTATCTTCATAATCCAATCCATATCTTTGTTTGTAGCCTTTAGCTACCAACCGCGCCTTGTACCTATCAATTGAGCCATCCGATTTCTTTTTCACTTTGTAAACCCACTTGCAGCCTATAATATTTTTACCTTTCGGAGGCGGTACAAGATGCCACGTTTTATTGTGTAACAAGGCATTGTACTCATTGTCCATGGCTTGAACCCATCGAGAGTCTCCAAGAGCTTCTTCCACCGTGGACGGTTCTTCAGCTGCAAGACAACTAGACAGACCCCATCGCACTGTACCGTCAGTATATACCTTAGGTTTGCTGATTCCGTGTTGAAGTCGGGTCATGGGACGAGCTTGAGCCGGACTGGAACTCATTTTTACCGGACTGGAGATCGTTGGCACGGTAGGGACACGGGGGCGCGTCCGCGGACGATCCGCCACCAAGATTTCTGCGTCGGGGCTGGCGGGCTGTCCCCGTTGGTGGGATCCGTCGTGGGTGGGGCGGAGTCTCTGTCGGCCGGTTGTGGCGGGGGCGTCTCCGCATGAAGATCCGGCGCCCGCATCCCGCGCCCGTCGCGGAGCACCATTCGAGGCGATCCGCGGCGCGACACCGCGCCGCCGCCTGGCCGGTCGAGCGAATCAACCCCGGGATCGATCTTTGCTTTCCGTGGACGGACACATATGATAATGCCCGGTTTCTCCATCCTGTGCACCATTTTGCTCCGAATTTCCTGCATTCAAATCCAATTCTTCTCCACCATGGGTTATATCATGCTAGGTGGATGAATCATAGTCATGTGAAACAGTATCTACATGCTCAGAATGCGTGCTAGGATTGAGAAGAAAATCAGGAAGAAGTGAGATTTCTTGGCGTAAGCGTGCTCTGGCATTGGGATGCATGGTGCTGAAGGGAAAAATCAAAAACAACATCTCTAGAGATGTATACTCGACCTTTTGTAGGATCTAGGCATTTATACCCTTTGTGGAGATTGCTATAGCCAAGAAAAACACAACGTTTTGATCGGAATGCAAGTTTTCTTGTATTATAGGGACGCATATTCGGCCAACATGCACAACCAAACACACACAAAGAGGAATAATCTGGCGCTCAAAGGGAGTGTCATGATGGATTGTCTTGGATGGCAAGATATTAATGAGATGTCTTTAGGTACTACACGCCTCATCCCAAAACTTTAGGGGAATAGATGCATGTGCTAGGATAGACAACCCAACTTCTACAATATGTCTATGTTTTCTCTCATAGCCCCCATTTTGTTGGTGTGCATGAGGACATGAGACATGATGTGTGATCCCAATCCATTTGGAAAAAAGAATTTAAGGACTGGTATTCTCCACCCCAATCCGTCTGAATAGGGAAAAATCTTTTTATCAAATTGTCTCTCTACTAGATTTTGAAAATCTCTAAACTTCTAAAAAACTTCAGATTTGTGGCGCAGCAAATATATCCATGTGAACTTGCTATAATCATCAATAAACGACACATAGTAATTATTCCGACCAACTGATGCCCATACATCTGAATAGACAAGTTCTAAAGGACTCATAGACTGACTCGATGACTGAGGGTAAGGCAACTGATGGCTCTTCCCTTTTTGGCATGCATCACAAACTGCATGTTTATTCGACTCTTTAACAAAAGGTAACATGTGGCGATTAAGAACTTGTTGAACTATGGGACTAGAAGCATGCCCTAATCTATTATGCCACATGGATGTAGACGCCTTCAACACTCCTAGCGCATGTTTATTCTCATCGACCTTGAGAGGGTACAGCCCCTTCTCACATCTGCCCTCCAGCACCTTCTTCTTCGTTGTTCAATCATTAATAAGAAAATAATCGGGGATGAAATTCAAGAAAGACATCTTTGTCTCGGGTGAGATGATTTACGAAACGAGAGGCTTTTGTGGGCTTTGGGAACGTGGAGGATATTATGTAGATGGATAGCACGATCATGAGAATGTAAAGTACTAGATCCAACATGACTTATGTCCATACCTGACCCGCTGGCGGTGTGGACCTGCTCGTGGCCACCATAACGATCCCTGGTGGTTAGCTTCTCCAGTTCCCCGGTCACATGATCCGTTGCCCCCGAGTCCATGTACCAATTCGTGTCAACGCCATACGAAGAGGTAATGGACCCGGCCGTCTTCTGTTGAGGACCGGTGAAGTTGCGGTCGGCGCGCTTGAAGCGGTAGCGGCGCCGGATGCCCTTCCTTGCCGCAAAACTTGGCGGATGGCGCCCGGCTTGCGGTTTGGTCCATGGCCATTGCCGCGACCACCGCCACCGCGGCCAAAACCGCCACGGCCACCGTTCCCGCGACCACCGCTATTGCGGCCCCGGGGAGAGTTCCCTCCTCCACGGCCTCCCGCGGGAAGCCATGTTCACGGAGGTGTTGGAGCCGCCTCCCTTCATCTCTAGGCGTTGCTCAAAGCTGGACAATTGCAACATAAGCTCACTTACAGAGATTGGTTCAACCCTAGCAGTGACGGTTGTCACCACCGGATTGTAGTCGAGGTCCAGGCCACTCAGGATGTAGGAGATGAACTCCTCGTCT
Organism: Hyparrhenia diplandra; assembly: GCA_015847255.1. Lineage (NCBI taxonomy): Eukaryota > Viridiplantae > Streptophyta > Magnoliopsida > Poales > Poaceae > Hyparrhenia > Hyparrhenia diplandra. Next base: position 143,302 of record JADLZK010011433.1, on the reverse strand, counting down.
TCTAGCCTCTTCCTAGAAGAGGCCATTTCATCTGCCAACGCCTTCATCTTGGCGAAGTACTCGGTGATGTTCGACGCCCCCTTGGACGCCGTTGCAAGCGCCATGCACGTGCTTATGATCCGGGCCCGTGACTGAGATGCATACATCTCTTCAATCTTGACCCATGCCTCTCTGGGAAGACCGCCGCGATCGTTGGGATCGACCAAGGGTTTCCTTTGGCGGCTGCGACGGGGAAGGCGAGCATCGTCGATCTTTGGCGACCCATGTTCGAATTCGAGGATTCGGTTTGGGGTTCGACCTTCTTCTCCTCCTCTTCTTTGGTCAGTCGGGGAGATGTGGTGGAGGTACCGTCCCTTCCTCGATGTAGTGCTCCATCCGAGCACCTCGGAGCGGTGAGGACTGCAGCTTCCATGCCGGATGGTTGCTGCGATTCAGCTTTTCGGTGACGGGAAATATGAGCGAGGGAGCAGCAGACGCAGCGGAGGAAGATGCAAGCGCGTGGAATGCCATGGATGAATTCCGTTTGGACTATGGCTCTGATACCATATTACGATGGGTGGAACGAGATGACCCTTTGGGGCTCTCGGTTACATGTTAAATAGGTCAGGAAGCCCTATGTCATGGCTTGTACATCAAGTAGGTTACATCATCATGGAGTATAAGAAAAGTATCTATCTAGATTACACCACAAGTCAGCCTAATCTAGATTACATGGGTGCGGGCGCATAGCCCCTAACTAACCATATCTTAACAGGTAAACATCAGATGACTGCCCTCGATGAACGGGGGTGAAGTTTCAGCTATTGTTTTTGCCTGAAAACGGTAGCTAAAAGTCCCACAAAGGCGATGTGGGCATGTGGCTCGAGCTCCAACAGGGTAGAGTGTTTTAGCGCTCACACCACATTTCAGTAGCCACAATTTGCCATTACGACTAAGTTTCGCATTCGTTTTCAGAAAATTCTGATGTTAAAGTATGCAGTGCCTGAGCCTGAGACCGAGACTCCCGGAGATCTCGAGGCTGTGTATTTCATAATTCAGGAACTGCCAAATTAGTGTATTTTTCCATGCTCCAGTCACTGATAAATCAGTAAGTAATTTGGCAGTGCCACAGTCCAGCGATATGTTACGATCACACTTCAGACCAGACCATGTAAATCATTGTATTTTTGCTCGAGTTGTATGCGATATACAGTACTTACAATACCAGCTCAAAAGACAGACCGACAGCCAGATTGTAGACAACCGGTGCTAGTTTTCAGTTACTCCTTTTTTCTCTGACGAATACCAGCGCAGATGCCAGAGGCTTGATGCTATCACTATATCACTGAAAGTACCATGAGCGTCCTGGTTCCGGTTTGATGCTACCACTATACCTATATCAGGCATCATCAGCAAGCTCTATGACATATAATTCTGCCAAGAGGGGGCATAAAGAAGCACATGCCGCTATAGCTTTACTTTCATTGATCATTGAACAGAGCGCAGGTCAACAATCTCAAACCGCAAATTGGGATTGAAGTGCACTTTCGAGCAGGTTTCATAGATTGGACTGCCGTCAGTTGTCTCTCGGTGAGTGTGGAACCCACTTTCATCACACTCCCTAAGCACATCCATCCCAGGATCAGTCAGCCTGAATATTCCATAACTCCTGAAAGATTTCAGAAACAAATAGGGTAGTTTCAGATTTTTATTCTGTAGTATGACTGAATATTAGTATATATCCAGAACCAAAAGGAAGTGCAGATGTATGCCAGGCACTTTATGTACATACAAGTGTAGTAGTTGTTAGCAAAGAACACTTGCCTGGTTGGATCTGTGGGTGCGACCACAATTGCAACAGCCTCTGGTAGCATAACCTACGAGAATCCAGCATTTTTCATCAATCGAAGTTAAAGGCATGGCAAGTGTGATAACAAAGTTAAAGCAGGTGAAAGACTCAGGTTGAAGTTCTGAGTTGACATAGTGGCAGAGAAGTATTTAACAACTATGAGCTACACATAAAGTTATTCTCAATGTTAGTACAACCATTAAAATGCTAATTGATCAAACAATGATTTCACTAACTTTAGGAGCATGGTTGACCACAAAAAACTAAAAAAAAAAGATTGTATCCATTGGCCTGCCTTTTCAGTATTCAACTACTTGTGTTTTTAATCAGGACAAGAGGGAAGGTATGTTACCGACAATTATCAACTTCTATGCCTAATTGCTACTAAATAAAGGTTAGGGCACAGTTTTCAGATATCAGGGTGAAAATAACTTATTTTTTAGCTAATCACCGAGACCACAATCTTTAAATGTGTGGCAATGTCTATGATTCTGTATGGCTGATTTATGCAAATCAGTCGTGCATCTAGATACTCGTGATACCTATAGAGATCATCTCATCAATTAAGGAACCATGTAATACCACATATCATCTAAGTAAGTGCAAAAGGATTACATTGTAAAAAACAGATATCAAACACTATGGCAAGATCATGTCAATAATTTGATGTTTGACAGCAGGTCATTCAAGTGGAAGTTGTCACATAAAAAGTGAATACTTTTAAAAGTCCTATCATTTAAAATATAAAAACACCTTCCCTTTTGTAGATCAACTCAGCACAGCTTATTTAATTACCTGGTAAGAGTACTGAGTATGCACATCGATCGATGATAGAAAGCATGTTTGTGAAGGATGAGTCTGGAAAAGGGGAAACAGTGTCATTTCTCAGGAACAGTTAAAGAAAATAACCATCCCGTCAAGCCTCAAAGAACACTAGAACAGAATTGAAGAGCAAGAATGTTCAAATAGTAAAAGAGATGAGGTTCATGCTCTGCAGTAATAAAACAAGTCAAGTTGAATTTGAATTGGGCATGATATCACTCTTTCTTCAATCCTTTTTACAAGGAACTCCCTCTATTCAAAATTCCAAGTCATTTAGCTTTGTTTTAAGTCAAACTGTCTAACTCTGACCAAGTCTATACAAAAATGCACAAATATCTACCACAACAAACAAGATCCATCAGAAACATGTTTTAACAGTGCATTTATCTAGAAAAGCCAAAACGCCATATAATTAGAAATGGAGGGAGTACTTTCTAGATGAACTAAATATATTCCATCCAATCTTATTAAAAGTGAATGTCAATGCTAAATTGATGAACATTTTTTCCTGAAAAATAGCAGGAGGGCAGCAAATTTCACTGATTAGAAGAAAGATTTGCAGCAAGCCAAAATGAAAGTAGGCTTGGCCCTCAACTGCAAAAAGGAAAGAAAAAGAAAACTATGTGTACATGATGAATGAGGTTACATGCTGCAACAAGGAAAACATCTAGTGCAGGTATCAGCTTATTTATCTTCTCAGATTAGGTGAAGCACGCAACTTGTATGTGCATTGTCTTTTCATTCAACTGAGCCAGCAATGAAGACTAAGTTCATGAAGTATGGAAGTGCTAGAATATATACATGAATCCATCCTGCAGGGTAAAGTGATTGCTCTGATAACACGGCATGTATCTCCTCCTCACTAACAGCCTGACACTGTATTTGGAAAAAGAAAAGCAGAAGACTTCAGAATGGTGTAGCTAGATATTTCTCAGTACATTTAATAATATAACAATAATATATTAAGTATATGTTTGAAACCACTCAATTACTGCGTACTGAGTGAGCAGTTCCTTCTTGCTTCGGTATAATCAACATTGTCACAAAGTAAGTTCCATCCCTCTGCAAACGAACGTAAAATATTCAAGATCTACTCTGAAAATTAGGTATGTTTGTCAGATTGGTAATTTATTGCCCACTGCACTTACAAATGAAGCACCAAGAATTCCACAAGTCTCTAGATTTTTGCTTGTATTCTCTTTTGCAAGCTCCATGAATTCATCTGTCAATCTCACTGACTAAATAACATGCATAAGGATGTTAATATTCAGCTCTAACCAGCCTCCAAGAAACATAGTACTTTACATTTAGTTGTAGTTGGCTTTTGGGCTTAGATACATTGATTTTCTTTATGCACCTAGTTATACACTATGTCTAGATACATAGTAAAAGAAATGGATCTAGAAATGCCAAAGTGAACTATAATTTGAAACGGATGGAGTATGTTTTTAAAGAAAAAGATGGGAAACAAAAGGGAACGTACTATTTGCATATCATGCAAATTACTTGATGTTGAAGACTGTCCTACTGAAGCTCTGGCTTGCTCATCCACATATTCAGAGTCAGGGCTAAAAGAAGCATTCCCGAAGCTTGAAAGATCTTCTATCCAAGATACAATTGGAGACGGGAAGTGATGCTTCACAGCGCAGGAACCAGCATCGTGGTCTCTCACAGTAGCTTGGCAGTTGACAACCTGTGGAGCATCCATGTACATTGATCTAGTTGGTGCAGAGTGAATCCCACATCTCCTCGTATCGATGTTGTATCTGCCATTTTTGCATTGATCATGTAATGATGTTGTATCAGAAACAAAATCGTCAACTGCTACAGAAGGTACAAGCACGACATACCTCCTGCTACCCATAGCTAGAGCAGGACACCAAACTTTCGGCCTGCAATTTTTTTTTTTTTTTTAAAAAAATCTCGAACAGTTAGAAACACTGAAGAACCGAACAGAGCCAAAAGAGTTGAAGCTCTGGAAACAAATGGCAACAGTTTGATAAGGCTCCTAACAACACCAGAGCACTGTTATTGTTGAGCATCATTTAGGCGAACTAACAAAAACATCAAGAAGCAATCGAAGAAGTTCACGGCAGGTACACCATTTGCTTTCTAATAAATAAATGCATCTTGCCATATTCCCAATGAGGAGTACATCCTCCATCCAACCTACTAGTCTATTAATCTGCAGAAGAGCAATTGGAGTTGCTTCAAAGTTGAAACAACAAAACCAACCTGTGCTGATTAAAACTAATAGTCCAACAATAGTTTGAATTAAATTAAGAACGACCTCTTCGTCACTAACCACCCAGAACCAGAAGCAGCCACAGAAAGAAAGTAGTACCAATCCTTAACTCCCCACTAGAAGTTAAACCCTAAATAAAAGCCAACCAGATAAGCACAATCTCACGCATGGGCGGTCTGCGAATCTCGCGGCCCAGCAGTCAGCTACCGGAAAGTAGTTCCTCGGTCACGAGACAGAGCTCACTCACCTCGAGAAAATCTGGAGGCAGTTGAGCCGCTTCAGGAGCGATCGGTGGGGTGGGAAGGATTGGTGAGACTCGAGAGATAGGCGGTCCGTTGGCTTCAGCGAGGGAGGCGAGTGGCCGCCGTCTGGCGGAGCGGGGGTTGGGGAGAAAAAGTTGGGGAAAGGCGAGCGACGAGACACGAGAGAGCGCTGGACTGCTACTGGGCTGCCGTTATTCTGACGCGAACACGAATCCACCCCCACGCTCTGGAATGGGACTGGCGCACGCACGGCACCACGTCGCCATCGTGCATGCTGCACACATCACAACGAGGGGCGGGCGCTGGGCGGCCGAGAGCGAGGCAGGCAGAGTTCGGATAGGGACGAAAAGTCCGGGGCGCAGCTGAGCCTGGGAGAGCGAGCGGGACAGCGGGACTGGTGGGCAGAGCAAAGCAATGAAACGTTGCTACGAAGGAAGCGCCGGTCGCTTGTCTGGCTCGGCGAGGCGACGTCGGCAGCTGCAGCCGCGGTATGGAGCGGAGCAGGGGGTGATGAGGTGTCGGCCCGGGGCCGCGCTTTCGGCGCGGGCGCGAACGCTCGTCACGCTCCTGGCCGCAATGCCGGGTGGCCGGTGCGGTGCATCGGATCGGTTAATAATCTGGGGAAGAATCGAGGGGGCATCGTGTTCCCTACTGCTCCCGCGCCGCGCGCGAAAACGACACGCCGTCCTTCCCGGATAATATAGGACGGCGGGCGCACTGCTGCCCGCGCCGCGCCGCTCGAGGGTGGCTACTGGCATGGCATGGGATCGATCGAGGCCAGGCAAGAGGCCCCTAGGCGCTATGGCAGATTTCGGACCATTCATGATTGAGAGTTTTGTTATATGATATGATGATCAGATATTGTTGTCTGTCCGTGCCAGGTGAGCCGGTAACGCGTCGCAAAAGGGAGAGGCGTGGAGGCAAGGTACCTTGTAGATGGAGAACAGTGCACGCCTTGTCACTCGCGTCTCGCGTATGAGATGACACGTTGATTGCGGCGAGCAGCCGAACCGAGCACGCAGGTCATGATTTGATGATGATGATAATACGGGATCAAGTGAATCAGCTAAAACACAACCTGATCAACAAACTTTGGCAAATCTTACAAGAAAGCAAATGCTAGCGTTATCATGGATAAGCTATGCTGTCTGGGGATACTAAAAAATAGTTTTCATTTGACCGCTGCCGTCGGTCTCAAACTCAAACCACTTCTACACCACGCCACCAGCTCAACTCGTCACAAAAATAAGCCGCAGCATATGAGTTCAGTTTTCATGGGACACAGCCAAAAACCAATATCCAGACCCCTAAAGCTAAAAGTTGTAAAAAGTCAACAGGTGGTGTCACCATTGAGATCTCATCACCATTCACCAAAAGTGGATTTCTGACTGCAACGAATATGAAAAATGTTGAAAACGAGTCATCATGAGGCTTTTTTTCAACAAGATCCGCAAGGAACCTTGTGCTACAATCTAACTTACAAAGCCTCCACATAGGCAACAAACGATGGAGCATTTGCTAGAAATTTCATTGCAAAACTAGCCAATCTATTATTTCAGTCTACAACATCGAAAAACACCAGCCTCTTTTTGTCAAGTCTAATTTATGTGCAACATCCTTGATCCATCTGGCATGCCCTGTTGGAATGATAAGGATTACCATTTTCTCTGTTTGCAGAATCGGCTGTGGCATCTAACCAAGCAATTCTCCAAAATACATTGATGGCAGTGCACATTGCCTGCACATAAGGAAATAAATTTCACATAGCTCAGACTAAAAAACAGTTATGAAAAAAGATAATAGTAAAACGAATAGTTATGAAAAAAAATAGTAAAAATCAAATCAGAAAGGCATGTTGCAATAGTAGATGATGTTAAGTTCAGAAACATGTTGAATAGCCACTGATCCAGTGTGAAATGAAACCTATCTGGACAAAACTAAACGCAATGAAGTTGCACGGTTGTCCACCATAGAGAGTTGTGGATGCAACAATACGAATATGTGGGATATTAAACAACAGAAGCAAGACTTGATCTTCTTCGTACGGAGAAATGGGAACATATACTTTTGATAAAAGAGTATTAGTGTACTCTACACATGATATATCTTTGATGTGGACAGTCACTTTGATCTAACTTTTCTACTCTTAGTTTGAACGGACACAATGGAAAATTCCCCTGTCTTACTTTGGACTAATGCCTGCTGACTTCATCATGACAATCTCTCCAAGAGATTTTCTACCATAGCTCTTTGCTTTATGCCACTCAAAGATTCTGACCTCATAATTGCATTTGATACAAGAATGACATTACTTGCCGCAGGAGCATTCACCTACAGAATATAAAACAAGAAATAAAACACAAGAAACATTACCATTTACAATTTAACAAAAAAGGTGGGATAAAAAATCATGATCAATGAACAGTAGCTAGGACATACCCAGACTCGACCATTGAGTCCAACAGCAATCTCAAACGACAGTTTTTTCCCAAGGGCCTCCAGAACTGGACATGTTGGCGAACTTAACAACCTATAAGCAACTAATGTCAAAAACTCAAAATCTAACAAAAAATAATAATGCTAGTGACTCAATGGAGGGCGAGATGTATTATCCTCACATTCGTGACATTCCAGTTGATGTATCGAACATATAACCATCTTTCAGCTGACCAAATTCAGCAGCTTTCCCAGTAGCTGGAAAATAGGAACAGATTACAGTAAAAGAACGATCACATAAAGGCTAAAGCCAAAAGAAAATGGTCCAGACTGAGTATCATCCCACAAGCTGAAAGGTTCTCACAAGCAATGAGGATATATTTACTAAAAAAAAAAAATGGTACTCCATACTTCTGAGGACAGCTAAGGGAAATGGCTGCAAGTTAAAAAACTTTACCATCCATGCATGCGAGCTCGGGATTCATGATACTATTTGCTTTCACCACTTTCGAGCATATATTAACGTACCAATCTGCAGGAACATTCCCATCGTAAGACAAAAAATATAATGACTAAACAAAATATACACTTTCGAAACACTGTGGAAACAACTTTGATGGCACCACTCAGTTGAAATCACAGTGGAGATAGACATGTTCAGTACCTAACAAGAATTTACTCTCTGTTCCTTTTTTAATTGATGTTATAGGATTTTAAGAAGAAACATACCTAATTTACTTCCCTAAAATGTTCCTACCAAAGTAAAAAGTTGACAATCTAAACGACTCAATCTACTTTTCATTAGTAACTAACATCAAATGTACGTAGTTTAGTTTAGGAGAAATAATTTAAATTGAAAAGTAGAAAAGGATAGCTTTAATAGAAACATGTAGTTATTTTGTACTCTTTCTTAATTTGAGTGCAAAAAGTGCTAAAACACCAAGTATATAAAAGAATTGAAGGAATATTTGGAACAGAAAAAAAAATCCAAATGGTACTGAACATATGCTAAGAACTACACATGTGGCCTACTACATTTCCCAATTTAAGTGTAGAGACTGACAAAGCTATGAAACTAAACAATACTAGGAAGTTCAAATGATCTACCTCGAACTTTGGTATGTTTCTCCTTGTACCACCTTCAAATGCAAGCACTGGTAGAAAGGCCAAATTAGGACCCTTTATGTCGACCAAAAAGTTCTGTAATAACAAAGATATTTCAGAAAAGAAAAAGACATCACAGGCAAAATGCAATTATTTAACATAAAAAAAAACAAATATCTAGCTTCTAGCGAAAAAGCCCATTCTGGTTTGTTTTTGTATATTAGAACTGTATGAAAAGGCCTACCCCAACTAGCTTGGGACTAAAGGCTATGTTGTTGTTGTTGTTGTTGTAGAACTGTATGAAAAGGGTAATAAGCAGATCATCTTGCCAGTACTAGGGATATATGTATTTAACATTGTATATACAAAAAAAAACTTCAATTTGCAACATTTGTCCATTTTTTGAGGAAGCACAATTCCACATTGCTCCTCCACCAAGCAAATCAGTAATATGTCTGCCTCTTTCATGCAGTTTAATGGTATAGTAGAAGGGATTGTTGTAGTATGTCATTTGATAGTGATTGTCCATGTTTCAATACTACCAGCTATTTCTTTTTCTTTGGTATGGTGCTTCTTTATCTGATTCCATTAAGGTTTTCAACCAGCTCAAAAAGAATTTTATAAAAGATCGCAATTACAAATTTTAAACATAAAGATTGTAAAAAAACATATATTCTACTGACTAGAATCGTAAAATCAAGCCCTTTAATTAATATCATAAATATGTAGAATCATAAAACATAATTGTAGTTCTGACAGCCATGATCCATGGTAGCCTCAGATAAATATCTAGAAACAAGTATTAACTCACATACTTCTCAAATCAAATGTATACTTACGTCTGGTTTGGTGTCAACCACAATACCAAGAACTGTATCTTCTACAGAAGGTATATACTACAAAAAAAGAACATGAATTAGTGTGTAATTGTGACCCATTAGTGCTGGAACGCTGGAACTTCCGTTGCACTGAGACAACATAACCCAGTTCACTTCAGAGTTCAGACTACCATATTAGTTCAGTAATTCACAGTTTTACACAGAAAGGGTCATATATATTATGAATTATTATCCAATCAACCTGCCTCCTACAGCAATGGTAATAAAATACTTAACACAATTATCTCGAGAGGAACCAAAATTTTCCAGAACGTATGCATCTACGAGCTAAATCAGACTTACCCTCTTCTGGGAGTTCTCAATCCAATACTTGTTAGGTTTCAAAAGACGCAGCTTCCCAGCACTGGTCGCCTGGATGGTGTCACACTCCTGCAAGCCCCGTTTTATCACCGATAAGCCTCGTGCCCAAATAAACCCCATTAAACCCTAACCAGTAAGCTTCACAAAAGACAACGCCTCCCACATTCCACCATGAAAGGGCTTACCTGACGCAGGCCCGCGCCGAGCTTAATGGTCTGGTTGCTCATCTCGGAGAGGTCCAGGACGACGTCACCGGGTACCTGACCGGCGAGGGCAGTGTGAGGTGAAGACCAGACCCTCACAGATAGCGCAAGTGAAAGATCAAGGAGCGGGATAGGGCCGGGGTTTACCACGTAGTTGTCGACGAGAGGAGAGGGCGCCGGCCTCCTCGACTCCATTGCAGCGAGGGTACGAGCGCCGCGCCGGTGTGCAGGACTGGAGGTGCGGGGCGAGACGGACGGCGGTTCGCGGCGGCGGTCCCGTCCTGCGTCCTGGGCTCCTGGCTGGCGGGCTATAGAGCCCCACACGTTTCTACGTATCTATGGTATGGTTAGCTGAGGGGCTGGGCCTGGGCCTTAACGCTGTGCTTTTTTTTTTTTTTTTTTTTTTTTTTTGAACAAGCCTTAAAGCTGTACTCCAGCGGGCCTGCCTGTCAGCGTCGAGGCTAAAAAGGATGGCCGGGGGGTGAAGAGGGCGGCGCCGCGGTGGCTGGGACCGGGAGGCGGACGGCGGGACGCTCTCGGCCTCCCTGCGCGGGACGGCGGGACGGCGTCGCTTCTGTGCGGCGCGGGGACGGGCGGACCGGCGGACGAGATCTCGGGGTCGGGGATGGATAGGAATGCCTTAGGTTTCCTATTGGTTTCCTATTGGGACCTAAAGTTTTCTACGTGGGCTTCACATAATACGGGTAATTTCAGTTAATTCGGGTAACCCCTGGAACCAAACCAACTGAAATAATTTTGGTTCTTGTAAACCTGGAACCGATTCGATTAGTTTCGGTTTGGTTCTCAGTTAGTTCGGCTTGGTTCTCTGTTTTTTGATTTTTCGTACCCACTCCTGCTTGTGGACTGTGGTCAAACAATTAGAAGAAGGGCAGTTTATTCCAACTCTTTGAACTTACCCTAAAAAAAAACTCTTTGAACCAAGGTCTAATTTTCTACCTCCAATTTAAAATAAAAAAATTTTACTCTCAACTCTTAAACCATTTAAACTACCTCCTTTTCTATGTAGAAGTGATTTTCTATGTGGTCTAATAAGACATTTAAACCACAAAAATATCACTAAGCTTCTAAAAATTCTAACAAAAATTATAGTGATAGATTGGGACATGGAAAACCCAAGTAAAATATCTACATATCATTATATCTTATGAAACTTTAAAGTAATATATTTAGATCTAGGAAAATGAAAAAATATCCAACAAAATATGAAAATTTTTCAATACAATTTATTTGACATCTAAATGCATTTTTAAGAAACATCACATGACAAAATATGATATAGAAAAGGATTAGCCAAAAAATGCAACATCTATTTAATGTTGAATGCATTTATTTTGGTTTGTTATGGACTTTTTGAAAATGCGTCACATTGTTATGTGGTTGTTGTTGAATTAATGACAATGCAAGTAAAGTGATGAGATTTACAAAGAATTCCTTTTTTTAGAATTTGATTCTTTTGCATTTTTGAGCTAAATATATTCTAGAGATATTTTCTTGAGCTTTAAATTATTTTACTTGGGTGCCTATTTTTCCAATATACCTTTGTGTTTTTTTTTTGTTAGAACTTTTAGAAACTTAGTGATATTTTTATGGTTTAAAAAACCTGATAAGATATTTACTAGATTTTAAACTAAAATTGAATAAAAGTGGCTTGAAAACCACTTCTACCCTAGGCAATGAGGTAACTCATGCAGTTTCGAGAGTTGAAGAGATAATGTTTAGAGTTTGATGAAAAAAAAAAAGATCAAGTTAATAATTCAAGTAGGTAAAATATAATTTTTCACCTTGGTAGCTTTTTTTTTAAGAATTACACGATTTAACGCAGACGCTCACAACACACCACACTCGCCCCTATGGAAACACGTACGCAAACTCTACACTCTATGAGTGAGCATCCGGCAGATTTGGAGATTCCTGAAGTCACCATTGTCGCCTCGTTGTCGACGGGAACGCCACTTACCACTTAACACATAATGCTGATAAATCTTAGGAAAATCCCAAGAAAAAACGCGAGCACTAGAATTCAAACCCTAATGGGTTGTGGAAGGGACAAGAAAAAAAAGAAGGGCCTATTTGTAACGTAGGAATCAAAAACAACGGAATAGGAAAAATCACAGAATAAGATGAGTTTGTATAGTGGTAAAACAGAGAAAAGGAAAAACGCATAAAAACTTAAGAAAAGGTGTTTAGAATGCAGGAATTCAACCCACAAACTTCTTTAAACGTGGACAAAGAAGCTTGGATCAACACTCATATGGCGTTGAGGCATTGAGGCATGCAGGCAGCTAATGCTTATGCCTTGGACTTTCCAAGAGACTTTGGCGGATTTTTTTTTTCCTCCATTTTGCACATGGAAGCAAGCCTTTCCTAAGTAAAGGAAACCGCAAATCCTTTTGTTCCAAACACCAAAACACCAATCCTTTCCAAAGGAACAGATTAGTCCATAATTCCTTTAGAATTCCTCCAATCCAAACACACTCGAAATGATTTTATACACCACCAGTTTGGGTTCAAAGGGATGGAATCATCGGCATTTATACCACCAGTTTGAGCGCATTACCACCAGTTTGGGTTCAAAGGGAAGGAATGCTATATACACACTCTCCACCAGTTTAATTCACATATTTCTGATGCGCATAACTGCCGATACGCCCAGCCCACATGGCCACATCTGAGCTGACCATCAAATCATATCATATGTACATGAGGCGCAACCTATGGTATAGGGACTTGGGGAGTGGTCTCCAAGTTGCGTATCTTTCAGAATTTCAGTATAAAACGACCAGCAGGAAACCTTAGTACAGCCACTTTAAAAGCCAAGCTTGACTCAATGTACTGCTACAATATGCCCAAGTTGGTTCCCACTTTAGAACTCAGGGATTTCACAGAAATCATGTAGAAATTACACATGAATCAAGATTCAGTGACCCAAGAAGCATACAGGAAGTAGTATTCACATCATGCAATGCACAACGGTAGCTCTATGAAACCAAGCTGAAGACACAGTAAGCAGAGATGACTGAGTTAAGACCAAGAGCAATGAAAGCTAGGAATGCCATGGAAGCTGAGGCATTGACCAGTTTGGTAAATTGATCCCCTCCAAACCGAGACATCCAAACACCATTACGAGAAAGTGCTGCTGAAGATGCTGACAATAGGAGGTAAGCTAACATCTGCAATTGGCATAAAAAACCATTCAGTCACATTTTGGTCACTAACAAATTTTAAGCCAAGTTGCAAGCTCAAAACTAGTAGAGCAAAACACAAAATGAATGTCCGAGACATGGTTAAATAGGAATTTGTGGAGACTGCAATACATTGCTGAAAACATGGTCACGCGAATTCCAAAAGGAAAGAATATAATGTAGAACAAATTGATATACATGCATTGTACAAGGAACATCAAAACAACATGACTTTGGTGGCGAATCAAGTGATCCATAAACACACAAATTCCATAGTTATTAGTCATAAGTGTGTTAAAACCTCAAGCACTGCACCAATCTCATTCATTTCTGAAAAGTTCCCTTATCATGACAAGTGTTTGAAGTTGGAGGAACTGGAGAGGTATTATTCATCAATTCATGGAACAACTCTTTTACTTACACCTGATGACGCACTGCAATGTGTCTGTACAATGTTTCTACCAACTAAACAAAATAGGCATATACCAAACCTAATCCAGTAGAAACATTAATGATGACATACACCAGCCGAGAAACGATAATTGCCACCTTGTGTTCATCCACAATCTAGGAGTTCTTTATAAGAAAATAATTGCTGCATCCAATTTGTGCAACTATATTTAGTTTTGCAATTATTAAATGGCCATAAACTTTGATCTAGTTTTCTAACACCGATAAATCGCTAGGGCTCAAAGCTTGTGAAGTCGTGCTATCATACATCAACACACAAATAGTACAGGAGAGCAGACTAGCAATTTACTCATGCTTGCCTGATCCATGGCAAGATTGAAGTAGCTGCGGAATGGGGCTCGAATGATGCGCCTCCCTGTGACAAGGTAATGCACCTCGGCTACCAACTGGAATCCACAGTAGGTAAAAGCCACGACGCTCGCAGCAAGTACATACCTACATTGCCAAAATTCACCAATTTTCTGCTCCCATCAACGCTAATAAGAAACGCAACTGTGACTAATGAAGAAGGTTTTTAAGTTTTAACTGAGATCAGCGCTCTAAGAGTCCAGAGGGAAACCTGTACTCGTTGTAGCGGCGGAAGGAATCGCCGGACCAACCCGTCGTGGTATCGGCGGCCATGACGGAGAGTGCGACCAGGCAGAACACGGCGGCCGAAACCCTAAACCCTAGCTCGGCCCTCCTCAGCTCCGCGCGCCGCACCTTCTCTGGGACGCCGCCTAGAAGCCATCTCTTGGACCCCACGCCTCCTCCGACTCCCCCAACGGGAGTGACGGCGGCGGCCGCGGCGACTGACCCAGTGTCTCTCGGAGGTGTAACCTTGTCCGGCGTGGCCTTCGCCTCCGTCGCCTGGGGGTCTTCGCCAGAGAGGAGCTTCGCGATGGTGACGGCCGATTCCTTCTGCGGCGATCCGGTTGGGGACGCCTCGACCGAGGAGGCCTTCCGCGGCGTTGAATCTTCAGTTTGGGCTAGAACGACGGCTAGCGTCATGCTCCCCGATTCGCTAGCCGATTCCGCCGCTTCCTGCTCCGACTTGGCTTCCGAGGACGCCGGCGCTGGAGTATGCGGTGATACTGGAGCTGGCGAGGGAGGGACAGTGGGCGCGGCGGTGACGTTTGGCCCTGTCGCCGCGGGAGGGGTGGAGAAGCATCGGCGCTGGGCGGAAGCGGAGGCGGCGGCGGAGGCGGAGGCTGTGGCGCCGAGGGATGCGGAGTTGAGGAAGGAGAGCTACCGCCGGGAGTATGAGGAGGCGGAGGAGGAGGAGGTGGTGGTTGAGCTGGCGCTGGGTTCTCCGGCGAGAGGGATCCGTCAGAGGAGGGTTTGACAGGCGGATGTTCTGAAGGAGGAGAAGAAGGCGCGACGGGCTCGACCGCCGGCGGTGGCGGCGGTGTTCGGGTTGGTGAGGCCATGGAGCAGATCGATTGCTCGATGGCTGGGGCTGCCGGTGCGGTGGCTCTGCAGTCGGCCGTCGGGGACCGCGGGGAGTGGGGGATTTGTGCGGCCGAGCCCAGTTGATACTGAGGAGTGCGGAGTAACGAGTGGAGAGATCCCGTCAGTGTCTTTCGGTTGGACTGTCATGATAACAATTAACAAATGAATAGCAACGTCGCTAAACTTCAAATTAACCGCGGAGTCTGATTTAATGATAATTTTACCTTAATATCCAATTCTTTCGGATGATTTAATGCTATTTACCATTTGGCTTAAAACTTATCGCCCATGGTACAAATATTTTTTCCCACGACAAGAGGTAGCTTATCACCGTAGAAACAATCTAGCGAACAAGTTCTGGCTAAATTGATTATCCAATCAAAAGCCAACATTTCGTGATACCAATGGTGCCTGTGTCTATTCCTTACTGGCCAAACTATGCCTCTTTGGACATTTGCAGTTGCAACCATGTTATGAATTGTTCATTGAATTTGCCGGGATCTGTTGTCGTATTTGCAAGAGTACTTTTTTTTTATATGTTTCTAGAAACCACGCTAACTTCGGCGTTGGAATCACGGGTCCACGAGCACGAGGTGCTAATGGGCAATGCTTACTTTTTTTTTTTTTCATCCTTAGCCCGTTTGCATTAAGAGAAAACGGAATGTGGCTGTTACATCACCATGCGCACTAATGCAAGTGAGGTCACGAGGCGAGGCACACTACGTACACCAAATGAAACGGAGCTTGTGTGTTGTGACTAACTAGGAAACTAATTTTGCGACTAGGAGAAGTGCGGCCCATGCTATCCCACGCCGAGGACGTGGAGGATCGGCAGGCCCTCCTGAAGCCCGCCTCCACCCACAAGTGCGCCTCGCTTGATGAAGGCGAGAATCGCGGTGGGTGGTAGATCCCCGTCTCCACTGAAGGTGCGCCCGTTCCTCTCCTTCCATAGCACCCGTGAGATCGTGGCACTAGGGAGTCGAGGGTTCTGGCGCAGCATCGTGAGGTGCCGCCTTATCGCCACCAATCCACAAAACATCTGTCGTCCCGCCGCGGCCCGAGGTGGCCGATGGTGAACCTGATGCCGTAGCCCGCCATACCAGCCCGAGTAGACACAGAGGCGAGGAGATGGTCGATGGTCTCATCCTCCCGTCCGCATAGGGACACTTGGGCGAGTCCAACACGCCGGTCGGGCGGTCCAAGGCCGTCCGCGCGGCACGAGAGCCGAGGAAGAACTTGACCTTGGGCGGAGCGAGGCGGCCCAAACCTCGCATGCCCCAAAGAAGACCTACCCGCCGTGGAAGAAAGCCCGGTGATGCCGAGGAGGAAGAGTACCGGCCGCCGAGGTCCAACGCCACACTAACCGGTCCGGTGTCCTCCGAGAGTCGGACGCCGGCCAAGAGGTCCGGAGGGAGAGGAACTCATCAATGACGGCGCAGATCGACCGACGACGCCGCGCATCCAAGCAGAGTCCATTAGGGCTCGCCGACGGTGCACCCCGGCGGAGCGCCTGACCGCCCGAAAGGTGTGGCGCGAGATCGCAGATGGGGCCTGGCCGCAGCCAAGTATCGGTCCAGAAGAGCCCGACGGCCGTCCCCGATCTTGCCATCTGCTGTACAGGCGTACATCAAAAGTGCCATGCAAACGCAAGGTGGCTCACTAATTCAAATGTGACACACAAAACATATATAATTTCAGCTATAATGGTTATACGATTATCACTGTAAGGTCGTGAGTATAGTCATACACGTACAGAAAATATGAACTGTAAGGTCAGGAACTAGTCTTTGCAACTTGGTGGATTTGCACACTTAAAAATACTAGAAGGAGGTTGCTTGTATTCAGGTATGCTTGAGGGATCAACTGGCCGGACCTCACCGGGCTGAAAAAATAAGCTGCTATGCCTGCAAAGTGGCATCAAACGGTTAAGACATGATTCCCTTCAAGGCTTCACTTTGCAACAGTATCTGAAGATTGTTCATGTGCGTAAACATTATGACGACAAATCAAACTTAACTGACACAAGTTCTGCTTAAGAGTAAGAATAAGTGTCCTAAGAACCAAATGAAGAATGTCTAGTGTTGTTCACCAGAGAAAAACTTGCATAACCAAGTGCAATACCGAATACACTAGTGTAGTCAGGTTACTATGCTTTTTACCTCCGAAGGTCTAGCCCAATCAATCCAGCTTGAAGAATTGACAAGTTATCAGAATCTGGTGAAACAATGACAACAGTTTCCCTGAGTACTGGGTCTCCAGTATTGACATGAGCTGCGTCACCCGAACAAATACATCTGCCACGCTCTCATTTGGAGTACCATCACTGATAGGAGGCGGCTTCATGTCAGGAGAAATGTTATCGGACGCATACACCTAATGCAGCCATCATGCCAAGAAAAACATAATTCAGTCACAATAGGGGTAAATTTCTTGCAAAAAACTATCTACTGTTAGAGCAGCTGAATTAAAGTAACTGAAAGGTAGAAATCCACTATCGATTATCCTAGGATAAACATTCATCAAAAAATGACTACCGGTTCATGCCAGGTAAGCCCAGCATTTTTATGTACCTACTGAAATTCCATTATCCCTATTTAATTCTGCAGTGTAAAAGAGGTATTGGCATTTGGCACTGATCTGACAATAGTTTGGTTCATGATGAATCAAGCAAGCCAACATTTGAACCTCAAAACATACTGTATCCCTGCTTGCCTTGTAATAGGAAACATTGTTCATTTCAAGCTAGCTGCTCTTCAGCTCTTGTACTCTCATACTAAATCCTGGTTACACGCAACTGTAGTGAAAGACTGTCCATCATGATATAATGTACAGAACTGAGTACCTCGGGCAAGGTATCTAAGCTCTTCCCCTCAAACGCACCCAATCCGCGTGCATCCAAGAAGCTGTACTCCGGTACGATGCGACTGCAATCAAGCCAAGCTAATTCAGTATCTCTACTACTGAAATCATCGAGGCAATTGAAGTAACAGAGAGTCGGCGTGGGCACCTCACCTGCGGTTGATCCCGTTGGCCGCTGCAATGATCTCGGCCGCCTGGTACGCGCGCTGCGTGATGGACGGCCATATCCAGCAGTCGTCCTCGCACGCGCCGAGGCGCTGGAGCTCGAGCGCGGCGCGCGCCGTCTGGCGGAGCCCCACGGGGAGAGGCCGCTGTCGACGGAGGTCTTGGCGACCGGGTTGGTGCGGAGGAGGCCCTGCCCCTCGTACACGGACTCGCCCGCGCGCACCAGAAAGTAGCGGTTCGCCAGCCGCGGCGGGGGCATGCGGAACAGCCCGCGCGCCGACGCAGGCAAGGGGCGGGCGCCGTCGGGGAGGGTCAGCGCCGCCGGGAGAAGGAGGAGATCACGGCGGCGGAGTGAGGGAACAGCGACGCGCTGTGGCTGTGGAGGTGGCGGTGGTGCGGAGGAGACGAGCGGCGACGATGGGGCGGAGGAGCGCGCGGGGGTCTGCATTGCCGTCTGCGCTCTGGACGACGGACGGCTCAGTGGAGCATCCGTGGTCGGGGCGGGGCGAATGCGAGAGGAGTAAAAGGAATTCCGGAGTAAAATATCCAACTAGTTGGGCCGGCCCGATGTTTACCGCAGGCCGGAAAAGTTTCCCAGTGAACATTGGGCTCATCTGCATGCCAATGCGACCATAGGCCTGTTTCCTGACTGCTCCAGCCCTTCGATTTTCTAGTGGAATGGTTAAGGTGTGTTTGGTTTGTTGGATAGGTTGAGCCTGACTATCCTAACCTAGCCAGGTCAGGTGTAAGTGTAACCGGGGCCCTGGGTTTAGATGACAGATTTTTGCCATAAAATTGTAAATTTTTAGACTCTCTCCATCAAATCACATTAAATACATCAAAAACATATATTCGGAAGCAATAAATGTAGGTAAAAAAAAATTAACTAATTACACAGCTTACATTTGTACATGACGAGAGGCGAATCTTTTGAGCCTAGTTAGTTTATGACTGGACAATGTTTACCACAAACAAACGAAACGCGTCTTCTGATGTCTTCATGCGAGCTAGAACAGTGCTTTTTTTTGCTAAAAATTTGCCTAAACAAGCCCCAGGCTCAACCAAGACATGTGCCCCTTGTTTGGTTGCAATAGTTGTTCTAACCTGGCCACACTTAGGTTTTGTTTGGTTAACTCGTCTGGCTAAGTAGAGTCACTTCTTCTTTGGGTTTGATAACTTCACCACCATTGAGACATTTTACAGAACACCTGGTGTGCACTGCTTCATTGCGACGGACCCAGGGAAGACCGTCGGCGTATCCCATTCCGCCGCAAGCTCCGCCTATACTTGGTGTTGGGCCACACCCTCTGCATGATGCCATGCCACGACGGCCTGGCACACTCGGCCTCCACGGCGTCGGCGCGGAGCGGAGCAGCAGCCGCCCCTCCACGGCGGCACGCACGGCAGTCCGTGACCGCCTCAGCTTCACAGCGCGGCGCACCCGCCCCTTCATGTGGATGCAAATACTGCAAAGAATTATTTGTTATCAATATTTTTTGTGTAGGTGCAGCTACACCCATAGTGTTACATATAGGTCTACCGTTGTAGGGGCAAATGAGCTCTCAGTGTCCTAAAGTTGAGAGCAAGGACTTTTGACCACTTTAACAAAACTGAGGTAAAGTGATTTAAAATTTTGCTGTAAATTTTAGAACTTTAAACTACGAGATGAAAAAAAACCCAATAATTGGATAGATATAGAAAGGGTAAGGCGAGTGGAGATGACTAGCGACATACATATATAGCCATACAGGGATACTATATACACATATTAGATATTTTGATGCCAACTTTAGGTTTCTATCGCCATTTGCATTGAGGCCTAATGGTTTGTCGACTCAAATGTTTAAATTCTTTGATCAGCTCCCACTCTTTCCATTCAAAAGAGAAAGAAAACCATGTGGAAAGCTGAAATAAAGCAGGGGCAAATATGCCAATACCTCCTCATAGGGACGGTCTTCTTGGTCCTGCGACGCCCTGACGCCTGAGTCCTGGCTGCACTTGCAGCACTTGGCATGGATGAAGATATCGGTCAAACCTGACACCTTCGCTTGGCATCGAGTATTGCAGCCTTCTTGCAGGTAGAAACGAGCAGACGTAACGCGCAGAGCAGCGCCTGTACTGCACCAAGCAAAACTTCTGTTTCTCAAAGCGTGCTACCTTCTTTTGTAAGGGAAAACAACTTCCCTGTTCCACCAATTGCCCTTGCAAGGGTTATACTAGTCGAGACTCGAGAGAAGACATGAAAAACTCAAATAAAGAAAACGAAAATAAATTTCTGCATAAAAATGCGTACTATTATTTTTTCTAGCTGCACCTACAGAATCCCGAGAAATGAGTGTTTTGTCAACTAAGAGTTTCTAAATCCGTGGTAAAGGCAACCAAAATTGTTCCTCCAGTTATAGAGAGAGAGGAAGAGGAGATGAGTAGATTACCGTTCCCATGAGGAGATATTGGCGTACGGCGTATTTGCTACTGGCGTAGTATTTGCGGCTGCTTTCCATGTGTGACAAAATGACAATTGTGCACATTCTTTTGATGCTCTCCTACTCTCTCCGCGAAACAAAAACGAGTGCAGAACTGAAAAAGCAGGGGCAAATGTGCCATTATCCCTCTCGTCGTGATTACCGTAACCTGGTGGCTGAAGCCCAGGACGCCCGGTACCGAGAAGTGCCAGAGAGCATCTTGAGAGAAGAACGCTCGGGGAGTCGGGTTTAGGAGATCGGATCCAATGGCCACCACCAAGAAAGTGTACACCGTGAGGTTCGAGGGGATGAGATCACCACCACCGTGACGGCCTCCGGCGAGGCCGTGGTGGAATGGATCGACGAGGTCCTCGCCGTCCACCGCCGCCGCCTGCACAACCTCGTCGTCGGGCTGGACGTCGAGTGGCGCCCCACCTTCAGCCGCGCGTACAGCCCCACCGCCATCCTCCAGCTCTGCGTCGGCCGGCGCTGCCTTATCTTCCAACTCCTCTACGCCGACTACTTCCCCGACGCGCTGCGCGACTTCCTCGGCGACTCCGACTACACGTTCGTCGGCGTGGGCGTGCAGGATGACGCCGACCGGCTGCGGAACGACTACGAGCTGGAGGTGCAGGCCAGGACGGTGGACCTGGCGGTCCTGGCGGCCGAGGAGATGGGGCGTCCGGACCTCCGCAACGCGGGCCTGAAGGGCATCGCGGCAGCCGTCATGGGCGTCAACGTCGAGAAGCCGCGGCGGGTGCGGACGGGCCCCTGGGACGATTACGAGCTCTCCGGCGAGCAGATCACCTACGCCACGATCGATGCATTCGTGTCCTTTGAGGTGGGCAGGATGCTGCTCAACGGCGACTACTGATCGAGCCGTCAAAGGCCAGGCGGCTACCAGTCCAGCCTCGTGAGAACTTGCAGTGTTTTTGTTACGTCGTCATGTTCTAGTAGATGCGCTAGATGCGTTTGTTCTCTTAATACCTGTTACTATGGGTTTTTAAGGTAAGACCAAGTTGTAGATGTTTCTGCACTTCCGGGATGGAAGAATAATCAGTCAGAAAATCGTGGTGGAGTCGTTGATCAATCGAACTATTATGATGCCTGATGTAGTTATGTGTCTGTTCTGTTCATGAATCGTGGTGGAGTCGTGGATTAATCGAAATATTATGATGCCTGATGTAGTGCTGTGTCTGTTCTGTTCATGGCTTGGTTGTTTACTTTAGAGCTTGCAAATTTCTCTTGTGGTGGTTAATCAATCAATCTAGCATGGGTATGATGTGGATGAATGCTTGAGCCGATCGTAACTCCATCTACGAAACCTTAGTGCTCGACTATGGTTGCCCGGAGTGCAAGGCGAGACGTCAAGACCCGTCACGTGCATCCTCTCGATAAGAGCGGCAGCCGGTGCCAACTGTGACCGTGGACTCAGCTGGTGTGCGGCATGCCCGTCCGCCCCGTCCATGGTCGTGTCCCTGTTCAGCAGCGTCTGGGACGCCGACGGAGGATTTCGGCCCCCAACGCTGATGGGTGGCGTGATATCCTTCCTCGCCAGGAGCCACTGCCCAGAACGGCTCAGGTGGTCCGGCGACCGACTACCCGGGTGATCCCGGAAGCACTTCGGGACAGGTGCTTCAATTGCCTATCCTTCTCACACCGCGTGGCAACCTGTCGGCTGCCACGGCGTTGCTCTCACGCCGGCCACGGCCTCCACCACCTCGCTAGGGATCTGCAGGAAGGCCGTCGCGAGGCACTTGAAGAGGGGGGTCGACCAGCCGCGGCATTCTTGGTGGCTCACCGCCGGCCTCCCAGTCTCCGCTTAAGGGCCACGTGCCGGGCACCGACAGCCTCAGCCGACGCCGTCATCGCAGCGGCGGCGGGCGCGACGACCTTTCGCCGAGGCTTGACGCCGCCTTGAGGCGCCGGGGGACCACGCCGACATCGCCACCACCTTTACTACTAAGGTTGCTTGCTCCCCGTGCGAGACCCTCCGGCGGTTGAGCTGCGTGTGTGTGCGGGGCCTCCTGCGTGGGTTGACCCCATGTTGGAGGAGCTCCTCTCTATTCGTTGTGAGGCCCGGCCGAGAGCTCCTTCTTCCCGGCTAGCTGTTGTGGTCTCCTCCGAAGTTGTCGCCTCCTGGAGATCGAGATGGGGCATGGTGGACCGGATGCGGCGGAGGACCCTTTGGGTGGCTCAGAGGCTACGACGACCGCCTTCTCCCCGCCCTTGTTGCCACCATCGTGTCCGCGGTATCGAGAGGCACCCGTTGCCGGTGTGGGTGCCTCCGATCCTACGGTCAAGAGGTGTTGGTTCGGGCCGACTACGCTTGAGACGATCGCCGATGCGGTGGCCTCGCTGTTGTGGCCTCCGCTGCTACGGCACAGGAGGAGATAGAGGCACTCGTTTGCTTACCGCTGGAGACACCTCTCCTTGAGAAGCCGCGAATCGCAGCCGCCCAGATGCCGGTGCCGCCAACTCGCTGCGCGCGTAGTGAGCGCATTGTTGCCACGCCGCGAGCCGCGAACGCCACGAGGCGTGCCCGCATCGTCTTTGTTGAGGAAGATGGGCATTGAAGTCGAGGATGACTTGGTGGCCGAAAAGTGAGCTCAAGGCCTTTTTTCGGGACACGCCGACTTGGTCCGAACGAAAAGAAGGAGCGTTTCAGCATTCTTTTGAACGGACATTTCGACGCAACAGCCTTGGATCTGAACTTGGCGGTGTCCGAGGACGAGTTGTAGGTTCCGGAGTGTCTCGTCTTTTAGTTGTAATTGTTTATTTGTAATCACAAACCACATGCGAGTTGTTGTCGGGTGGGCTTCGTAATTGCGTGTTGCCGCCCCTCAACCTATCTGGTAATTAGGGTGTTACCGGGAGGTCATTTGTATTTGTGTTGTCAACACTCTCTTCTTCGCTTAATGAAAAACGTGCCGATCCGGTGGGCGTGGTCTCGAAAAAAAAAATGTGACCGTGGACTTGGAGGAGTAGATGGGTCAACCTGTCTGACACAACACAGCTTTTGCCTTCGATCATCTCCTGCCAGCCAAGGGATTCTGTAGGTGTCGATGTTTTAGCCGCCGATCGACCGTAACTCGATCTACGAAATCTTGTGCTCGACTATGCTTTGCCCGGAGTGGTCGGCGAGACGCGGCGGCGCCGAGGAAGTGGCCCAGAGATGCATCCTCTTCCTCTCGATGGAGCAGATGGGAGATCGAGCGGCAGCCGGTGTGCCTGTGACCGTGGTCCGTCCATGGTTCAACCTATTGTCTGACACAACGATTTGCTTCGCTCTGCCATGTTGCATTGCAGCATGCCTTGCCACTGCCAGCGAGCAGGCAGCAGTAAACAGTACCACGAGCACAAAAGCAACAACTCATCTCTCTTGCTCGCTGCGAGAGTCCCCTGCATTGCGTACTCCCTCTGTGGCTAAATGTTTGTCTCTAGAAAACCGTGTTTCTCTCACGCGCACGTTTTCCGGACGACACACATAAAGGGACGGAGGGAGTATGTGCTATCTCCGCTTCAAAAATTTCAAAACACTGCTGCGTTGTATTCTCTTTATGCGAAAGTAATACTTATTGTTGGACACTTACCATTGGAAATCTGTGTTTTTTGTTTGCTTTTCCGTTTGAGTTCGAAATGATGCGTGGGAAATCTTTTGGGCGCATGGAAATTTATGGATCCCATATAGGCCCCTGTTTGGATCCAAATTTAGAGCTAGTTTAGGCTAGTTTGGCGCCAACTAGCCCAAAAGTTGCCAAACAGGAGGGCTAGAGCTAGTTTTTTTGTAACTAGCCCACCCAAAAAAAAACTAGGGAGAATTAGGTGGAGGGCCTCCAAAAAAAATTCGTTTAGGTTTTGGGCATTTTTTTTTTGAATTTGGGTGGAAGGCCCTCACATAAAAATTTCTTAGCTAAAAGGCCTTCCGTCTGTTTTCACCACTTAACGGTGTTAAGTAAGGGTTAAAATGACGTTTTTACCCCTGAGTGAAAAAAATAAAAAAATGGAATTATGATTGTAAATAATATTTTGAATATATATTTATATTATTCAATATAATCACATATATATATTTTTAGCACATCCAAGACATACACATACATTTAGAGCTCATGCGTACATATTTCTCAGGACATCCACGCATATTTTTCCAAAGATATGTGTACATATTTTTCAGCACATCTCATATAACAGCTTGGTCTCACAAATTATATTTCAACTTGGTCTCACATAACAACACATACCATAGTCCAGTTCACAATTCAACATAGTATAGTTGTCACTCCACATAAATAAGGTCACATGAAATATATTATGTCTGATCACCCGATATCTCTAGTCTAAACAACTCGTTAGCATGTAGCCCTAGTCTAAAAACTCACTAAACTAGTTGTACTACATCTTCAGCAAGTACAGTCCATCACTCGTTTCTAGTTTTTCATCCGACCAGAAAGAAATCTTTGCAGCTGCTGCGGTGACTTGTCGTATGATGGCTCGGCAATACAGAACATCTGAAAAAAGAGAGAGAAAATTAAAAAGAGATCAAAACGTGAAGTATGTGAAAAAAAAAAACTCACTCTTGGTCCTGGGGGAGCCGCCGGCGCTGGGGGGCCTGCGCCCCTGCCTCATCCCGCCGTGGCTGTTCGCGTCGGTTGGGGAGTGGATAGGAGGGAGGGGTACAATGGTGAATTCGCGTGAACTACAGTGCCCAAACTACCAGACCTAGCTAACAGAACGGACGGAAGATCTTTTAGGTAAGAAATTTTCGTGTGAGGGCCTTCCACCCAAATTAAAAAAAAACAGACCCAAAACCTAAACGAAACGAAGTTTTTGGAGACCCTCCACCTAATTCTCCCAAAAACACTATCCTCCTAAAGGGGTGATTATTTAGGCTAGTTTATATGGGCCCCACATAATTAGTAGTAACTCCCGTCTTATCTAATCGCACGGGATCCTTTTCCTGCACTCCGGCCGGCGCGTGTAGGTAGGAGCCGAGGCGGAGCGATGACTGCCTGGCTGGACACGTTCGTAGCAAATGGCAGGTGACGCTGTTGTACTCATTTTACTAGTAGAATATATAATGTTTGGCAATCAAATAATATGAAATTTCAACACAAGCAACTAAAAACACGATCAGTAGCACATCGATACTTAGTCGGAGACACAAGCAACTAAACAATTTATTTATGTCATTTGTGAGTGGAAAGAGGCCACACCAAATCCTGCCACACCAAATCCGGATAGAGATATGATTTAAATGAATGAAATGATTAGATTAGATTAGATTAGATTAGATAACCGTATTTATTGTTAAACTAGCTCGTGTATCAAACACAATTTCGGCTAGAGCTAATTCAGTGCCGGTTTTACAAACTAGCTCTAGCCGAGCTAGAGGGATCCAAACAGGGGCCATAATTCCTAGAGATTTAGCCCTACGATCTGTGAAAACTGCTTGATCACATTTTAAACTAATATCTCTCTATTCTATATTAGAAGACGTTTTAGTTTTTTTTAAAATATATTGCTTTATTACAT
Source organism: Hyparrhenia diplandra (assembly GCA_015847255.1). NCBI lineage: Eukaryota > Viridiplantae > Streptophyta > Magnoliopsida > Poales > Poaceae > Hyparrhenia > Hyparrhenia diplandra. The sequence continues at coordinate 117,076 of JADLZK010011433.1, read as the reverse complement.
GTCTAGATATATAATGTATATCTAAGCACCTAGCAAAAGCTATGTATCTAGGAAAGCTAAAACATCTTATAATTAAAAAGATGGGAGCACATGGTCCTAAGTTCTTGCTTCCTTCCTTCCATCATACATCCTGTCACCAACTTATTGTGTATATTTACTTTTTAATATAGACTCAAATACTCACATATAGTCCCATATTTGACACCACATCACTGTCGCCTCTTTCGAGAGCATATGAGAAACCAAAATAAGAGTACCTACAACAAATTTAGGTCTTAGGTTATCTGCACCGTGGAAACGGGAAAACCAAATCTGTATATCTCCCGAACCAGGGCCCCACACATATTTTTTCCCCTCGTTTGGTCGCAGCCGTCCATACTTTACCACATTCTCTATATCGCTTGGCCCCACATGTCATATAGAGAGAGGGGAAGAGAAACAGAGAGAAAGAAAGAAAGGGAGAGAGAAGGAAGCGGGACGAGCGGAGGCGGAAGGTTGAGGGCAATTCGCCGACGGCGTAGACCCTCCGCCATGGCGGCTCATGGGCGAAAGCACTACATGTGCGGCGGCAAACGCGACGACGCGGCGGCGGCGGGTAGTTCGGCCCGGTGCCGCTGGCCGCAGTCTTGCCGACTCGGGCGGCGCTGGTCTGGTGGGCGGGCGGCGACGGTTCCCGACTCCGGCGCGAAGTCGGAGGGGCGGCGTTTCCGGCACGGCGAAGTCGCCGAGACAATACCGCCGCCGAGCCCACCACCGCCGCTCGCACCATCCCGCCGGCGCGCAGCGCCCCGAGGAGGCGCGCCGCCCCGCAGCGCACCTTGACGAGCTTCCGCGCGGTGGTCCCGGGATTTGCTCGCTCCGCTCGCGGTGGGTTCTCGATTTGCCTCGCCTCGCGCTGTGGTCTCGGATTTGCCGCCTCGCCCGCCGCCGGCAGAGATGGGCCACGCGATGACAACGGCCGCTCCTCCTCCCACGGCCACGACGAGACGGTCCGCTCAAGGCCGACGAGCTTGGCGGAGGATGCCGAGGAGGGGCGGCGGAGGCGAGCCGGTGGGCACGCCGAGGGCGAGGAGGGCCGTTGGGATTCGCCACGCCGGCGTCTTTGGAGTAGGAACGCCGCAGCGCTGGGAATAGCGAACCACGGCTCGCCGAGTACCTACTCCAAGACATAATGTGGAGGCGGTGAAACGTTAAATCAGTCCCTCTAGTACATCGTAACGGATGGGAGAAAGTACCCTAAGTGCGTATAGCCTTAGGAATTCAACCAACCTAGCAAGATATATAGCCCTTTTGTGTTCTCTTAATGCGAAGAATACTCTCAACTCATCCATAACCTAAAGGTTTTAAGCTCTACTAACCTTCCACGTCGCCCCGGCCGGGCGCTGGGCCAGTGCCTGGGTGGCAGCCCTAACGCGCCCGCATACATGGCGCCACGTTGTTTTGACGCATCTTTGTCAATGGCGTGTCCAAATGTGCTATTTTTTAAAAAAAAAAAAACCGTGTGGTTTTTAGAAATTGTTTTAAAAATTTGTCAAAACTGGAGAGAAAAAAAATCGACCTTGGAGGCGGTCGAGTTGCTCTTGCCTTTCACGCCGTCCCGCCACCCGCCTCCGCCCGCCACATCCCCGCCTCTGCCGGACGCCCAAAAAACCGGCCGGCTGGAGGCCGCCGCTCCGCTCCCATGGCCGCTGGATCGCCCGCGCTCCGCGCTTTTGTCGTCCGCTCTCGCCGCCGCCGCGCGCCTCGAGCGCCGCTTCCCTTGCGCCGAGCCGCCTGCCATGCCCTCGTCGCCGCGCATACCGCGGGCTTAGGCTCCTCCACCGCCGCTGCCGCCCGCTCACGGCGACTTAGCGACGTTAGCCGCCACCTTCCCTCCTCACCTCAAGCCCCTCCGGCTCCTAGGCAACTTCGCGTTCGCTCTCTCTCGCCGCTGGATGTTTCGCTCATTGTGTTCGTAGCTTCCGACCTCCGCCCGAATCGCCACTAGAGGTAGTCAAATACCCCGATTCGCCCTGCCGCGAAAACAAGCGCATCAACACTTTCGATGCCAACCTCCGCGCTCGGCCGATGAGTTGTTCGACATTATGTACAAGTGAGTGTGCGGATCGATTCTCGAGCCTTGCACTTTATCGTTTTCACGCTCTAAATGTGTTGCACCAATTCGATTTTCTGCTGTTTTGAAGAAATATGAGTGTCTATGCTTTCATTGGATGCATACTATAATTTACTCAACTGTTGCTTATTTTCACCGAAATTTCCATATGACTAGAGAATTGAGGGTCGAAAATCCAAATTGCCCGAGTAGTTGCCACATTGATGACAACTTGAATGAATGAAAAGCCGATTGCACAGGGGCATGTTTCATTTATAGGAAAAAACATCCAAATAGGCCCGCCGCCGTGATTTGAGATGTAGCTATGCCGCACTTATTAGAAGCTATACTTGGTTCGCTTAAATAGTTGGTTTTGTACAGGACCGATGGCATTGGTCTCTCGGCACCACAAGTTGGAGTCAATGTCCAGCTTATGGTGTTCAATCCTGCTGGGGTGAAGGGGGAAGGAGAGGAGATTGTTCTTGTCAACCCAGTATACAACAAGTCCACGAAACGATTGCTTCTGTTTGAAGAAGGGTGCTTATCGTTTCCTGGAATATATGGCAATGTGTTTGTAAGAATAGTTTGCCATACCAATTCTTTATACATTGTAGAAGACCCTAGCTTTTCTTTATTTGACCTTAGTGTGATGCTTACTATAATAAAATTTTGCATAATTTGTGTCAAGTTTTTTTTTTTATTTGGCCACATTTTTTTTTTTGCGAGCTTGGCTCGTACTTCATTAAGAGGAGTTATGGAAAAGTTTTACACGGCTGTGACATATCCATGGCGAGATGCCTAGGAGGTACCACGGTGGGGAACATCGACGTAAAGCACCGGCTAGACGGTGGAGCTGTAAGGTCGTAAACTAAGCCGAAAACAAAGGTGCTACTGAGATAAAACGGAAGTGATAGCCGCGCCGCTACCCGCCAGAAGAAGCGCCGCCACGACGGGTCGCAACCCCCGGCCGCCGAAACCCATGCCTCCGCCTCGGCACGAATGCCGTCGACAAGCCGCGTGCGGCGTCCACCAAAATGGCGCTGGCGGTCCTCCGGTTGCGCCCCTTCCGACATCTCCCAAGAGACGAGGAGCACAAGCGAGTCAAAGGCCCTTCGAACGGTCGTGGGACGAGGGTGCGGCGTCTTGAAGCCACCAATCGACGAAGGTGCGGTCGGCGGGGCGGGCAAAGGCGCCGAGGCCAACCCGGGTGAGGAGGAGGTGCCACACCGCCGAAGCTAGGCCGGGGGGCGAGGAGGTGATCGATGGTCTCGTCGGCTGCGAAAGCAAAGAGCGCATTCAGCGGACGCTTGTAGACCATGTCTCCTCCTACGAGCCGCCCCAAGGTTGACCGTGCAAGGCGAGCCGCCAGGTTAACTTCACCTTTGGTGGGGCGGAGGCTTGCCAAACCTCACGAGCCCCTCGAGCACCATCCTTCCCCGCGAAGAAGAGCCGGGTATGCCGGGAGGGACGAGTAGTCGCCGCCGCCGCCCACCACCAAACGGCGGTCATCCACGCCGGGCATACAGTCGCACCTCAAGTAAAGTCTCGCGGGCGCGGAACTCATCAATGACCGCCCGTTCGCGCCCCGACAATGTCACACTTCCATCGCTTCATTAGCGAGTGCCTCGAAGGCGGTGCGTCGTCGACGCCGAGCACCAACCGCCTTGAACGGAGTTTTGGGCGAAGACGGAGATTGGCCCCGCAGGGAGCCGCGTTAGTCCGTAACAACGTGCGCTGGCCGTTCCCAAGCACCACACCGACACGAGATGCCCCAACATGGCCTCAACCTCTTTCTCCGGCCTATACGGGAGACGTGCCTGGAGAATCGGTTGGGTGCGGCCCGCACTCCCAACGAAGGCGCGCGCAAAGCCCATGATCCTGAGGTCGGGGAGGCCCATCCCCCGAGCTCCTTGGGAGAGTTTACCACCGGCCACGCAACCATGCACTTGCCGCCACCGACGGAGTCCGCCCCCGCCCGGATGAAGGCGCGCCGCCTCTTGTCGATCTCCCCAATACCCCACGAGGAAAGCGCACAACGTATAGCGATATGGACCGAATCGCCGATAGGGTGGTCTCGAGCTAGGGTCCGTCTCCCCACCTTGGTGAGTAGGCTCCCCTTCCAAAGTTGGGATCCCCGCCGCCACCTTGTCCACCGTGATTCGCTCTTCTTCGGTCGGGAGAGACGCTTTTGAGCGGCTGGGGGACTCCTGTGTACATGACGGGGAAGTCCCGCCGAAGCGAGGAAAGGCCGCCGACCGTGGCCACGCCCTCCTCGAGCAGCCAGACGGTGTGCACACACACTTGTCCAAGTTGGTAGCCAACCCGGAGGCACCAAATAGCTCGAGAATCGGCCTCGTGTGCGGGGAGATCTGTCGCCGTTGGTCCGAGGAAAATGACGAGGTCATCGGCGTAGATGGACGCCTGCGGCGTGATCACGTTCCCGGCAGGGAGAGAGCATCCCCGCACCGGTCCGCCTCTCGGCAAAGAGCGCATTCAAAGACCTCCATAACGATGACGAAGAGGAGCGCGATAGCGGATCGCCTCGGCGCAGCCCCCCGTGGCAAATGCGCAGTCGGGCGCCGCTCACGAGGACCTTGGTGTTTGGCAAGGGAGAGCATCGCCACGATCCAATCCCTCCACCGCTCGGGAAGCCAATCAGCTCCGGACCTCTAGGAGGAAAGGCTAGGCAACGGAGTCGAAGGCCTTCGCCAAATCCACCTTAAGGAGCACCATCGGAACACCGCGCGCATGGATCCAACGACAAGCAAGTTGCACGGAGCGGTAGTTCTCATGTATCGCGCGCCACGGATGAACGCCGATTGATTCACCTTGACAATTTCATGCATCCTGGGGGCAAGACGCAGGCCAATCCCTTAGCGAAAAGCTTCCCCACCGAGTGCATCGGTCGATAGGTCTATAATCACGAAGACCGGTGGGCGCCTCCTTCTTTGCAGCAAGACCATGTACGCCTCATTGATGGCTTGAAACTCCGGAAGTCCAAGGCGTGCGGCTCCCGGAACACGCGGGTGACATCGGGGCCGACAACATTCCAGCCGCCTTGAAGAACGCGCCGGTGAAGCCGTCCGGGCGAGTGCCCGGTCGGGCCGCGGGGTGTCACGGGACAATCTTGGTGACCTCCTGGGAGAGAATGGAGCGGCCAACTCCTCAAGCTGAAGCATGGGAAGGTCCAATCGGGCCAAGTCGATGCGATGAGCCCGGCGAAAGGCGTGCCTAGAAGGCCAGAAAGTAGTCGTGGGCGATGCCCGCCTTGGCTATTTGGCCCACGTTACATGGTTTTGACATGCTAACTTAGTATGTGATTTTGGAAATCAGTATTCCAATTGTCGGCCTCTGTATATGCCAACCGAAGGGTGCACAATTGATAAACAAAGCTAACTTTGTGGCCATTGTGCTCTTGCGAGACCGAAAAGTGTGAAAATTGATGCTCAAGATGTTCTGAGGGCAAAGATCAAAGTTAAATTATCCGGTCTACCTGCAAGAGTTTTCCAAAGATGAGTTTGATCATTTCTTTGGTATGTGTTTAACCATAGTGAATTGTCGAGTTCCATGCACATAGGTTTTCCGGCAACTCTTTGAGTTAGGGTATCCTTTTGTCTCTAGCATATGCAATGGTCCACAACAAACCGATGATTCTTTGCGTAAAAAACAAACCGATGATTCATGATTTGTTGATTGTCATGATGGAGGGATATGCTCGTTCCGTTAAAATGAGAACTCAATGGACTTTTAGTTGATGGCTTGGCTCCAAATGGAGCTATGGAAGTACACTTAATATCATAATCAATCTACTCATTTTCTTAAGAAATACATCCATGTAATATTCATATATGCTAATTTTCATTTGTTTGTCACATACTTCTCTGGATGCAAATTTAGGTCATCCTAGAGTTCTTTTCGTGTCGGTACTTTTCGGATATAACCATCGTTACATAAAAGAAACCTAGATTGGGCATGCAAGATTGATATTACTTTGCAATTTATTTTTTTACATTTGCTTTTTAACATCTAATATGATAGAAATTAGTGGTTTAAGTTTTAACTTGCATGCAAGGGCCAACAATCAGTAGTTGCAAATTAACAAAATGAAGGGAATATGTCATCGAGCTATGCATATTTGACTGTGGCTCATCACCATGATTCTTGATAATTGTTTGGGATTTGCGGGGATTCTTTTCTTTGATAGAATGACAATGGATGTTCTCGAAACCGTGCGCGAGGGACTGAAGGTTAGCTATGAAGGCCCCTGCTGGAGTTGTTCTTAGGAGATCGGATCCAATGGCCCCCCACCGGGGTGTGCAAGGTTAGGTTTGAGGAAGACGTGATCACCACCACCGTGGACGGCCCTCCCGGCGGCCGTGGAGAGCTGGCTCAACGAGATACTCGCCCCACCGCCGGCTCATCGTCGGGCCGGACGCCGAGTGGCGGCCAAGCTTAGCCCAAGTACAACAAAGCGGCTCCTCGGACTGCGTCGGCGGTATTGTCTCATCTTCCGGCTCCTCTACGCCAACTACATCCCCAACGCTTGGCCGGTGGAATTTCTCGGACTCTCACCAAAAAGCACATTCGGCGTGGGCGTGAAGGCGACGCCGGCGCCTCGCTAGCGACTACGGCTGGAGGTGGCCAACACGGGGACCCGGGGGGTCGCGGCGGCGATGGAGCGCCGGACCTCAACGCAACGAGCTGAAGGGCATCGCGGCGGCCCTCTTAGGGCGCCGCGTCGAGCCGCGGCCCGGGTGAGGCGTCCGGCGGGACGCCAGACGAAGCTCCGACGAAAGCAGATCAAAATGCGCTGCATCGGCGCCTATCTCGTTCGAGGTTGGCGGGGATGTTTTGCGGGTGCGGTGATTAGAATGGAAGAATAATCTGTCGGATAATCGTGGTGGAGTCGTGGATTAATCGAACTATTATGATGCCCGATGCGTTCGCTCATGGTCTTTTTTTGTTTGCCGTAAAGCATGCAAATTTTTGTTCATGGTTCGTATCGTATACACGGACTCGCCTGCGGCCTCGCAAAGTAGCGGTTCGCCCGCCTTGACGCAGGGGCGGGTGCCACCGGAGGGGTCGGCCCGAGAAGGAGAAGATCACGGAGGCGGAGGGTGGGAACGGCGACGTTGTGGCCAGGAGGTGGCGGTTGTGCCGTGGAGACGAAATGCGACGATGGGGCGGAGGAGCGCGCTGAGGGTCTCCGGCGATCGCATTGCCGCCCGCACTCTGGACGACGGACGAACGCTCGCTTCGGCTCGGTGGAGCATCCGTGGGTCGGGGCGGGGCGAATGCGAGAAGGAGAAGAAAAAATATCCAACTAGTTGGGCCGGCCCGATGCTTACTGCAGGCCGGCAAAGTTTTCCAAAGGAACTTTGGGTCGCTCATCTGCTGAATGAAGATCAATATTAGGATAATCAATAGGTAAATGGTAAGATAACCAATGTTGGTACTTAGTTTGCCAATTTTTAGGAAGACATTACCAAATTTTTGGCACAAAATCGAGGGCAAAGCGGTACATGAAAAAAAAGAGCAGACAAGGTTTAGGGTTTAGTTGATTAATTTTTTTGGTTGGAAATTTCACAGGGTGTCACATCGGATGTTTGACTAGATGTCGAAGAGGTTTTCATAGACTAATTATAAGCGTAACTTCATGACTCATTTGTAAACCGCGAGACGAATCTTTTTGACTATAATTAATCTGTCATTAGCACATACTGGTTTTATTGTAGCACTTATGGCTAATCATGGATTAACTAGGCTTAAAAGATTTGTCTCGTCGTGGTACATGCAAATGGTGCAATTAGTTTTTTTTATTTCATTTACATTTAATGTTCCAATCATGTGCGGAATCTTTCGATTTGATAGGTGATGTGACAGTTTGAAAATTTTTGGGGTGAAATTTTTTGGAACTACCATGGACTATAACAAGGCTACCTAAAGAGACACTAATGGAGGGAAAATGTACAATCAAAGTGCAGGTGGAGACAAAAAGTAAAGGAAAAACATGGATGATGATAGATAAGGGCAGTCCCAATGGAGAGTTTCACCACCCTTTTTTTCTAAGATATAAAATTGTGATATGAAATGAATCTCTCTCACTATGCAAAGTTTCATCACATGTTTCATAGATCACGGTGCTTATGGGATGAAACTCAATCTCTTTCTCAATGGGATTTCACACGGTTTCCAAGTCATGGCGCTAGCGGATGAAACACAATCTCTTTCTCAATGCGGATTTCACGGGGTTTCCAAGTCATGGCGCTAGCGAGATGAAACCAACTCTTTTCAATGAGGATTTCACACGCTTTCCAAGTCGTTGGAAACAATGCTCAAACATTTCACCATGGTGGAATGTTTTCTTCTCTCTCTTCGAGTCTCATGCAAAAAGTGAGTTTGTGCATAAAATATCCGTAAAACTCCTATTGAGACTGGCCTAAGAGGTCATGCAAATCTAGTCTGGTTCAACTAGAGTGGATGTCGATAGGGGTACAGGGATGAGAGGTAGAGCAAATTTGAGGAAAGATGCACTTGCTTTGGGGGTGCGGTGATTTATGAAATGTGGGTGTAAATATTTTAAGAAATTTTTTGTTATCGCTGTTTTGTTTTTTAAGGTGCGGCACACCATAGTGTTACATATAGGTCTGCCTTTGTAGGGGAAATGTGCTCTCGATGTCCTAAAATTGAGAGCTAGGACTTTAGACCACTTTAACTATGATCTAAAATTTAGCTTTAAATTTTTGCCAGCTAAACTTTAAACTGCGAGATAAATAAAGCCAAATAATCGGATAGAGATAGAAAGGGTAAGGTGATGGGAGATGAGTAGCGACAAACATATATAGTGATACTATATACACGAAACAGATATTTTGATGCCAATTCTTCGCTTCTACAGCCATTTGATTGAGGACTAATGGTACGTCGACTCAAATGTTTAAATTCTTTGATCACCGCTTGCTCTTTCCAAATGGGCATATTTGCATGGAGTAGTACGTGCAAAAGCTGAAAAGAAGCAAGGGACGGTCTTGTTGGTCCGCTACTCACGAGTAAGCCGTCCTTTGATTCGCTTGCCATCTCCTGCCAAGGAGCATTGAATGAAAAAGCAAAAGTTTCGGTTTCTCAAAGCGTGTGTAAAGGAAGATTTTCATGGTTCCAGTGTTCTACCCACTCCATGCCGTGGTTAAACTCAGTGAACAGATGAAAAAGTGAAACATAGAGATTTTTTTTTTTATTTTTAACCTTTTATTAAAACTATTTCCAAAATAACATTTAGAGAATTCTTAGGCCTCGTTTAGATGTTAGAAATTTTAGCAAAAAGTAACTTACGGAACTCCTCAGAAGACTCCTGTAGCACTTTCGTTTGTTTGTGGTAAATATTATCCTACCACGGCGTAACTAAGGCTCAAAAGAATCGATCTCGTAATGTACATCTAAACTGTATAATTAGTTATTTTTACCTATATTTTATACTTTCCGCACATATATCTTTTGGTGTATTTAATGTGATGTGACGGAGAGAGAGTGAAAAAAAGTTAGAAACTTTAGCCAACTAAACGAGGCCTTATTTAAAAACTTAACTCCTTTCACCTTTTGTCCGGGCCTCCACACTGTCGGTCTTCATAAAATTGGTGAGTGGGACAGGAATCGAGTGTGCCAGAGGGGACGATACAGCACACGCATCCATACTGCAGCGATAGACTCTGTGCCGTGCAGTAATTTGGTCAAGTCACCCATCACATAGCTGGAGTACAGCAGCAAAGGCATGGCATGCATGCCACGCATGGAATGCGGTGAAAATGCAACTAAACTAGTATTACGTATTCTAGGACGGAGTAAAAATGAGGAGGAAGTACTAGAAAAATGCATATTAGCGACCTTGAATGATTATGTTATTAATTTGGATTGAAAATAAGAAACAATTATTTAGTATCAACGTTCATCTCATTTCTTGGAAAGTCATTTTTTTAAGAGTTTGACTAGGCATATTAAAAAATAATAAATATTTATATATTTATAAGCAACATGACTATTTTTTCTGAATCTATACTCCTCGATCAAAAAATGACATTTTGACTTTTAGATATCAGGTTTGACCGTTTGTTTTATTTTAAAAAGATTATTCAAATTATAAGGTGTTTTGTCACTAAGGGGCGTTGGGAAGACGATTCTACCAAGAATCCGTGTCAAATGCAAAAAATAAAAATCGAAACATTTCAGTCCTGACGATTCAGGTTTCTTCTTTCCAAGAATCCGAATCTAAGCTATGAACCAAATAGTCGTAAAATTATTCTGATTTTTCACCCTTACTTTCCAAGGCAGAATTAGATTGACAAGGTTTTTCTATAAGAATCTAAAAGCCGTGCTAAATGCAACCTAAATTGCTCCTCCAGTTGCGACTTGGCTTGTAGTCCAGGTGGTAGGATGGTCAAGTGGGACGCACCAGGGTTCAAATCCCGGTGCTCGCACCTTTTTCTCGGGATTTTCCTAGGATTTTCGGCGTTATGCATTAAGTGGTAGCGGCGTTCCGTCGGCGACGAGGCGCCAATGGTGACTTCGAGAATCTCCGGATCTGCCGGGTGCTCGGTCCTTCGGAGGTGCTCATAGGGGTAGGGTTTGCGTGACGTGTCTTCATAGGGGTGAGTGTGCGTGCGTGTTGTGAGCGTCTACGTTATCTTTGTGTCATTCTCAAAAAAAAAAAAAATTGCTCCTCCAGTTAGGGAGAGAAAAAGAAGAAGAGATAAGAGATATTTATTTGCCCCCTGCTTTTCATGAGTTACAAACTGACAATTGTACTAAAGTATCATCCAAGAAGAGATAGCCCTCCCTCCGTTCCACAATACTTGTAATTCTTTGACTTATTTAACTGTGTTTGACCTCTCGTCTTATTCAACTTTTTTAATAAATATTACCACTTTTGTTATGACTTATTACATCACTAAAGATATTGTAATGACGTTTTGTTTGTTTTATAATTTACATAAAAAATTTGAATAAGACGAGCAGTCAAACACAGTTTATATGAGTCAAAGAATTGTAAGTATTGTGGAACGGAGGGAGTACTAAATTATCATCAAGAAGAGATAGGTCAAATGTGCCATGCAGAACTGAAATAGGAGTAAAAGCAGGGGCAAATGTGCCATTATCCCTCATCGTGATAGGTCACGGTCCTCCTCTCCTCCCAGTCGCAGCACACCCAGGCACCCAGCAGAGAAGCAGAGAGCATCTCGTGTCGTCCATCTGCGCAACCCAAGAGAGAAGGAACACTCTGGGAGTCAGGGTTAGGAGATCGGATCCAATGGCCGCCACCAGGGTGTACAACGTTAGCTTCGAGAGCGACGTGATCAAGACCACCGTGACGGCCTCCGGCGATGCCGTCGAGGATTGGATCGACGAAGTCCTCTCCGTCCACCGCCGCCGCCTCCACAAGCTCGTCGTCGGGCTAGACGTCGAGTGGCGCCCCATCTTCGGCCGAGGGTATAGCAAGACGGCCCTCCTCCAGCTCTGCGTCGGCCGTCGCTGCCTCATCTTCCAGCTCCTCCACTGCGACTACATCCCCGACGCGCTGGACGAGTTCCTCGACGACCCCGACTACACGTTCGTCGGCGTGGGCGTGCAGGATGACGCCGACCGGCTCCTGAACGACTACGAGCTGGAGGTGGCCAGGACGGAGGACCTGGCGGTCCTCGCGGCGGAGGAGATGGGGCGCCCGGACCTCCGCAACGCGGGCCTCAAAGGGTATCGCGGCGGCCGTCATGGACGCCCACGTCGACAAGCCGCGGCGGGTGAGGATCGGTCGCTGGGACGAGTACTACCTCTCCGACGAGCAGGTGAAGTACGCCTGCATCGACGCCTTTGTATCCTTCGAGGTCGGCCGGATGCTGCTCAACGGCGACTACTGATCGAGTCGTCAAATTAAGGCCAGTCGGACGCCGCGAGTCCGATCCGTGAACTTGCAGTGCTATTGTTACCGTGTTACGTACGTCGTTATGTGTTCTAGTAGATTTCTTCCTAGCGCTAGATGCGTTTGTTTTGTTCTCTCATCAGTTGCTAAAAAATGTTTTAGATGTTCCGTCGGCACTTCCGGGATGGAAGAATAATCTATCGGACAATCGTGTTGGAGTCGTGGATTAATGGAACTATTATGATGCCTGATGCGTTCGTTCATGGACTTCATGGTTTGTTGTTTGCTTTAAATCATGCAAATTTTTGTGGTGATTAGCAAGGTAGTACTAGATTGACTACTAGTACTATTTATCAATCTAGGGTAATCATGGGTGTGATATGTCTATGTTTTAGCCGATCGACCGTAACTCGATCTACGAAATCTTAGTGCTCGACTATGCTTGCCCGGAGACCGGAGTGGAAGGCGAGACGCGGCGGCGCCGAGGAAATGGCCCTAGAGTCCTAGACCCGGAGGAGGAGGGGAGGAGCTGGGGCGACGAGAATCGTCAAGACCCGTCACATGCACCTCTTCCTCTCGATGGAGCAGACGGGAGGGAGAGCGGCGGTCGGTGCCTGTGACCGTGGTCCATGGGTCAACACAACGATTCTGCTTCGCTTGCCATGTCTGACACAACGAGCGAGCAGGCAACAGCAACAGTACCACGAGCGCAAAAGCAATCGCTGGTTTGGTTTGTGAATTTGTCATGTCCTCCAACCGCACCAACTCATGTCTCTTGCTCGCTGCTAAAGTCCCCTGCATGCCGCACACGCCTTTGCGAACGTACTCCGTATGTGTGCTATCTCCGGCTCTCCGCTCTCTTCGCCCTTTCAAATTTCAAAATACTGTTGTTGTAAAAAAAAAAAAAACACTGCTGTGGTGCATTCTCTTTATGCAAAGGTAATACTTCTGTGCAGTGTTGGACACTTGGACCATTGGAAATCGGTGTTTTTGTTTTTGTTTTTGTTTGCTTTTTATCGAGTTTGAAAATGATGCGTGGGAAATCTTTTGGATGCATGACAATTTATGGATCCTATAATCTCGGAGAGGTTTAGCCCTATGGTTTTGAAAAAAAATTGCTTGATGACATTTTAATCTAATACTCACTATTCTAGAGTACAAGATGTTCTAGACACGTAATAAAAACAATATATCTTGAAAAGCTAAAACATCTTATAATTTGAAATAATTAGGGCACATGCTCCTAGGTTCTTGCTTCCTTCTATCGTCCATCCTATCACCAAATTATTGTGTAGACTCAAATCCTCATATATAGCCATATCTGACTTTGACCAAATCACCGTCATCTCTTTTGAGAGCATATCACCAATCAAAATACTGAGTACCTATAACAAATTTAGGTCTTAGGATTCCAGCCAACTTAGAGCAAGTTTAATAGTTTAAGTAAAAGCCTCTTCGCCAACTGCCGGCAAACGCTTTGGCCGGGCCCGCTACTATTTATGGCATAGCTGCATGCGGAGCCAATTGCAGCATGCACATGGCCTAGTCGCCGGCCTCAACGGGCTCGTCGTGAGACGCTCATTTTCTTCTCTCTCTTCACTTCTCTCTCCTCCACGTAAATATGAGCCGGCTAGTCGCTCATCATAATACTTGCTCTTAGCAAGATACATGTCCCTTTGTGTTCTCTCAATGCGAAGATACTCTCAACTTATCCATAACCTAGGATTTTAAGCTTGACTAACACCCAAATGAATGTAACATTCTAACACCGGGCTGTGTTTAGATCCCCGAAAAAGGTGTCAAAAAAATCGAAGACGCTTCGCTTTGTTTGTGACAAATATTATCCTACAATGGGGCAACTAGGCTCAAAAGATTCGCCTCGCAACGTTACATCGAAACTATGCAATTATTTATTTTATTTAGCTACATTTTATACTCTATACATGCAGCTTTTTATGTTTTTAATGCTTTGATGTGATGGGAATTTTGGGAACTTTTGTTTTTTTTTCCTTTGATGTGACTAAGAACTAAACACATCCATAATTTTGTTCCTGCGCTACTGTTCGGAGCAGGCTCAACACGAACAATCATCAATGTAAGCCCCATCTAAAAGTTACTGAACATTTATATGATGTGAAAACGAGGCTACCAATCTCACAACCCATGCAAATATTTGCAATAAAGAGTTACTTTCAAGCTCTAACTGTTCTCACTCTCTATAAAAGCGCAAGACGTTTTCCTATCTCAGAATACACTTTCAACTGCTCAACATTTTTGTTAGATAAGGTTGTTGATTCCTCTCTAGACATCAGTGATCCTCTATAAAGCCATCATCTATTTGGATAGTTATTCGAATGATGATTTTTGTGACTAATAAGCCGACTAATGTTTTGTTGTGAGAGAAAAACGAATGTACCCTAGTTCAAACGAACAGATCAAGATTGATACCAAAATGTTATCGAGGACAAGCCAACATTCCGTGTTGTGGCTGACCTCATTACCTTCCAAATGCACTATATCTACAAATCTATCTTGCTACCAAAAACCTAAGGCAAAGGTTCTTTGAACCCTAATCTAACAAATTTGAGCTTGGAAAGAGAAAACAAATTGAACTTTTAGATCCAAAATTCCGAATTATGGAAGAGATCCGCAGGAAGGAGATTTTATACTCGGTTTTATTTATTTGCCATTAAATTCACCTTCAGAAACATTAATACAATATTTCCAGCAAAATTGAAAAAGAAAAATCTCTCCTGGAATTTCTCTCGTGACTCTTCGCTGCCTCGCGGGCACGGTTCGCCCTTTTTTCCGCCGCCGCCGCCGCAGTTGTTTGATTAGCCGTTCCCAAAGGGCCAAACCAATCCCCTCTTCCCCAGTCCAACTCGCCGTTGAGAAGGAGCGCCGCAGGCCGAGAGCTTCGACGACGAGGCATCCAATGGCCGATTCCTACGTGACCGAGGTGACCTTCGGCAACGACGTGATCACCACCACCGTGACATCCTCGGGCCAGGCCGTGGAGCACTGGATCGCGGAGATCCTCTCGGTGCACGGGCAGCCCGGCTACAACATCGCCGTCGGGCTCGACGTCGAGTGGCGCCCAAGCTACCGCGCGGACCAGAACCCGGTGGCCACGCTGCAGCTCTGCATCGGGCGCAGCTGCCTCATCTTCCAGCTCCTCCAGGCCGACTACCTCCCCCGCCGCGCTGGGGACTTCCTCGGCGACCGCGGGATCTGCTTCTACGGCGTCGGCGTGGAGGCGGACGCGGAGCGGCTCAGCGATGACCACGGCCTGCAGGTCGGCAACGTGGATGACCTGCGCGGCCTCGCCGCGGGTGCTTGAACCGCCCGGACCTCCGCCAGGCGGGTCTGCGCGCGCTCGTGCAAGCCGTCTTGGGCGTCGACCTCGTGAAGCCGCAGCGGATCACCATGAGCCGCTGGGACGCGTACTGCCTCAGCAACGAGCAGATCAAGTACGCCTGCATCGACGCCTTCGTCTCTTTTTGAGATCGCCCGCAAGCTGCTCGACGGCGAGTACTGATCGATGCGGCGAGGTGCTGTGACTGTGCTCCTCGCCTGACACGCGTTGCTTAATTCTAGCATGTGTGCTAGTTTAGTTCGTCTACTTTGCTTCCAGACAATTTGTGCTAGTAGTGTGTTCAGATTTGGTTATTGCTGCTGCGCTGTTGCCGACTGTTTAATTTTAAGTTAGTTTCTTGTGATCGAAGAATATTAATCAGACCGTCGGGGATTGATTTCACTGTCCTGCGTTCCTGGCGCTTGTCGCTGCCTTTCGCGTACAGAGTCGCATTGAGTTCTGAGCATTTGTTTGTGTGATTCGGGCCTTTTCTGTCGATCGAGGCTGGACTGCGCCAAACCTTGTGCTGATCAGTGAGTTGCATCTTTCATGTGTTCAAAATTCAAATGGAACCAATGCCTCTTAGCGATGCGTTCAAAATTCGAAATCGTGGGCGTGTGAATCTTTCCTGCGCCGCGCCGCGCGGCGGAACTGACGGAAGCCAAGGGAAGAAAGAGGTCCGAGGCGTACGGGGCACCGCGGAGCAGTGAGACGCGGCCTGCCACCGGGACGCCGCCGTCGAGTTCCTCCTAGTCATTGACTGGATGAACCTGGAGCGGCGCGTTCGTTTTCCTCGCAACCGCCTGCGGACCTCGGCCACGGCCACCCGGTCCCATCGCTGCATCGGCGTCCCACGCGCAGCCCACCGCAGGGACTGGAAAGTGGGCTCAAGCACGCCGGCCCGTCACGTTGAAGGCCTCGAGCCATCGTGCGAGGTCGTGCGGGCCGTCGATGACGAAGTGTGGTGACAATGTTGAGCCAGACGACCCGGAGCGCTTCTGGGCTTCCATGTCACTGTCTTGGAAAGGGTCAGGTGTGTTTTATCCATGGGCCGAATGATAGGCCGAGATTGAGCTCATGGGTGACGAGCAGCCCCAGAAGCCACTCCGCCGTCGATCTGCATCGACCAGACCACAAACGGTTCAGCGGACTGTTTATTAACCCATTCATTCAACCTCCCCTAGGGTTTTCTTAACACCCACCCAGTGCGGCGGCGCAGGCGAGCCAGGAGGAGGCGGAGGAGAAGCAGCGGAGCCAAGCCACACCGCCGCCACCATGGGTGAGATCCCACTTCCCTAGCTTCTCGTTCGGCTTGTGCTGACGTAGTAGCCGCAGTGGTGCTCTGGTTTGAGCGATGCTGCCGTGGTGGTTCTCCGGTTTGAGCGGTGCTAATCGGTTGATTTGGATGTGTTCGTGCAGGTATCTCGCGTGACTCGATGCACAAGCGCCGGGCCACCGGTGGAAAGCAGAAGGCCTGGAGAAAGAAGCGAAAGTAATTACTGTTTCTCGTCCCTTTGTTGTTTCGTTTTGATTCATGTAGATGTGCTTTGGGTTTGTAGTTTACACTGCTGCTTGATTAGATCCCGCGGTCCTACTTCGATCTTGAACTGGTTACGGCGGTTAATTGATCTGAGTTTTATCGAGGAATGGTTTTGTTTCTCTCAATGTCGTTAGGTCCTCCAGTGATTTATGCTTTTGCGCTTTTAGATGATCCCTTAACTAGTGGTTTCTTGGCTGGATTATTGTCTAAAATATTATCTGTGTCTGTTACAATGAAATTACATCCCTGACACTGTAAGTAGTTTTACTTGTCCATTCAGTAATTTTCAATTTTCTTGAAGGTGACCAACTGAGCTTCTTGCAATTGTTAAGGGATATGTGGTGGGGATTATCATATTTGTATTCTGTTTCAGAATAAGTGCTTTTTGTCTTAATTACAATTGTGAATTTAATCATGGATATCTATTTGTATTGCAAGTTTGTACTCTGTTTTTTAGGCATTACCAGAATTGTAGATCAGTTTAAAAACTTTGGTGAATTGAATTTGTGCCATCATCTTTTCAAGTATTAGCTTAAAATAAAATAGTTAGGTGGCTTCATTGTGTCTTGCAATACTCTTAAGAGGACTTGAGATTTATTCTGTTTGTGTCAATTCTCAAGGTATGAGCTTGGGCGCCAGCCAGCCAACACCAAGCTGTCAAGCAACAAGACAGTGAGGAGGGTTCGTGTTCGTGGTGGAAATGTGAAGTGGAGGGCTCTTCGCCTGGATACTGGTAACTACTCATGGGGTAGTGAAGCTGTTACCCGCAAGACACGTATCCTCGACGTGGTCTACAATGCTTCAAACAATGAGCTTGTGAGGACTCAAACCCTTGTGAAGAGTGCTATAGTGCAAGTTGATGCTGCCCCATTCAAGCAGTGGTACCTCACTCACTATGGAGTTGACATCGGTAGGAAGAAGAAGGCTCCTGCTGCAAAGAAGGAAGCTACTGAGGTAGTTTTTCTTGCAACAGAGTCTCAGTATTTACTTTAATAAGGGATTGGATTCATAGTTCATACATCATGTTCTGTAGCTGTCAAATATCAGCTCTTTCTGTTCTCTTCTTATAGAGAACTGACTCACCTTATTCTTTATACCTGTGCCTTGCAAATTCTTAACTCTAAGTTTCTTGTCCACTTTCTCATTTGAACAGCTTGTTTCTGCACTTGCTTGTTATAGATTTCTGTATGAAAAATTTACAAGTCGATGGCTTTTGTCCTTATATTTCATTTGAAGTATTTCGAAAAGCAAAGTGGTTAATAGTTAATTAGTTTTCTATCTATATTTGCTCTTATGTTTTCTATAGTGGATAATTTGTTTTGAGATGTATTCATCCAGGGACAAGAGGGTGAGGCAGCAGCTGAGGAAACAAAGAAGAGCAACCATGTCCTGAGGAAGCTTGACAAGCGTCAGGAGGGACGCAACCTAGACGCTCACATTGAAGAACAATTTGGCAGTGGAAGGTTGCTGGCTTCCATTTCTTCCCGCCCTGGACAGTGTGGCCGAGCTGATGGGTAAGAATTGAAGGACTTCCTGACTTTGGTTCATTAGAGCAGCTTATCTGTTTGTATTGTAGTTTAATGTTTGTTTATACCATATTTATGATACAATCATTGTTGAAACTTGACATTTTAGATATGTTAGCAGCTGTCACTAATTTATTCTTCTAGGCTTCAAGTCGATTGGAGTCTCTCTTATTTTGTCACGTATAATGATACAGACAGCTTCAAATAATTTGTGTAGTTCATGAACTCCATGGGGACTGAACTATTGCAACAAAATCAACTAATAATTTGTTAGTTGCTCAGATCTCTTTTAAAACGAGGTTGTAGGGATAAGCTTGTGGTGCTGATTTTGAGGCTTAGTTTCTTTAGATGGAAGATTGCAGAAAATCGAACTGAGACCTTCCTTTTTCATCTGTTCGTGAATCGTTTTTGTGTGGCATACACATCTGTTTTGCTTGCAGTCTGGATTTTCCTCTTCCACCGTATTCAGAACCTTTCTGACCCTGGAACACTCTAAAAAAAGAACATCATGTCCAACTCATCTATACACCAATGCCCATTCATTGTCTAGGTAGATAGATGCAGAACAGAGAGTGTCCATACTTTGTCCACAGCTTGTTCAGCTCTGAAAGTATGCATATTTCAGGAAAAGAGAGTTAACCTACATTTCTTATAAGTGGTCACTTGGAATTAAGAGTGTTAACCCACAGCTTGACCAACCATTTGATTTTACCTTTCAGTTAAAAAGAAAGATCCAAGTTTAAATTCAGCAGTCGTCCCTAATGTCTGAAAAGCAACATGATATATAGTTGTCTGAATTTAGTTGAGCAATTATATTGGCTCAGTCCTGGTGATCTAATGGAACCTAATAGATTGTTGTTGGTATGGTAGGTTTGTAAACATGATGGGTATTTAGTTCACCATTTATTATGATTTGTACCAAGTATTTGACTATAAAATAGATCTGACAAAAAGAGAGCTAAAATTATCTGTCTAAACTATTTACTATCATTTTGTTCTGAAGGAGTATGTCTGGTTTCATGATCAAACTGTCATAATCTGGGACACTAGGATTAACTAGGGTTCTGAAATTAACAGTATTACTGCTGTTTTTAAATTAGCAGTAGTACTGCAGATTTTTACTCAACTTATTGCACATAGCATGGGGTAATTGCATAAGGTGGTCTAATTTGTCTAGCATGAATTGGTTTGTTAGTGTAATCCTTAAATTATAATAATCATTACTGGGCTATGATAGAATAAATAGTTGTAATGAACACTTGTAATTGACACAGATGTTAGATTGTTTCGATTTTACATAAATTAAACTTGGAGTAACCGTTCATGCTTCATGGAAAATTATACAATATTGATTATTAGCTACCAACGGAATGTCACAAATACCGCACTTGAAGTATCATATTTTTTTCCCCGTTGCAACACAGGGGTACTATCCTAGTGATACAATTATTGTTGAATCTAGACATTTTAGATATGTTAGCAGCTGTCACAAATTTATCCTTCTAGGCTACAAGTAGAATGGAATCTCTCTTATTTTGTCACGTATACTGATACATGCAGCTTCTTACCGTACACTTTTCTTTTTTTTTGTATAACAGGTACATCCTTGAGGGTAAAGAGCTTGAGTTCTACATGAAGAAGCTCCAGCGCAAGAAGGGCAAGGGTGCTGCAGCTTAGAGCCAGACTTGTTTGTTCCAGAAGTCCGTCCATCGCTGAAATGTGTGGCCTAAAAATATTATTACTTTGCCTTGTTAGTCGTCTATGACATATTTTGCAGACTTGTGAGAACACTGTTCTATGAAAACGAAAAAGTTTAGTCGTCTGTGGCCATTCAACCGTATTTCACCCGTATGTTTTTTTGTAAGCTCGTTTTTTTTCCCCCTTTTTCCATGTAAATTATTTGAATTTTAATGCAACAAGAAGATAGGGCTACAGCCCTGTTCTACTGGAGAATTTGGAAGCAAAGGAAGAATGATCTGATTTTCAATGGATTTCAACCCAGCAAGCAGAAATCTGAACCATCTTTTTGTATCACCAGCAAGTGTATTTTGTTGTTTCATGAGATTAAAACATGGCATGTTTGTTAGTCCATTAATGGGTTGTCATTATTCACCAAATCCACGTAGGGTATAGATGCACTAGCTATTGATGAAATGACAAGGATGATGGATTATTAAGGTTGGTAAATCCTTGAGGTTGAGTTATTATTGTTTAGGACTAACTCAAGGTAAAGTGGTTCCCGTGTAATATGCCTCTTAGTTTTGTATGTGGAAGCATTGGAGAGATTTTGTGGTTGATGGCGTCGGTGAAAAGTTAAGCAAGGTCTGTGCTGATGAACCACCGGTGGTGAAGGGCAAACAAGGGGAATAATTTTCCCTGATGATGTGAGGTTGTGTTTCCAATTTCAATCCAAGTGGTCTTGATCGATTTGGTTTGGTTTTGATGAAAATTTGGAGGTTCTCAGTTTGCAGTTCGTCTTTAGTT
Organism: Hyparrhenia diplandra; assembly: GCA_015847255.1. Lineage (NCBI taxonomy): Eukaryota > Viridiplantae > Streptophyta > Magnoliopsida > Poales > Poaceae > Hyparrhenia > Hyparrhenia diplandra. The sequence continues at coordinate 96,175 of JADLZK010011433.1, read as the reverse complement.
CTTTTTTTATTTTTTATTTCAAAGAACTTTAGTTTTTTTTTTTTTTTTTTTTTTTTCCGATGGTACTCTCCCTTTTGTTATTTGGACTTCAGAGCATCTTTTTCTGATCAGCTACAATAGTTCCCTCCCCGTGCTAGATGCTATTGCAACTCGTAGCTTGGTACGTATGTTCTCTGCAATTGCGTTTTTTTGAAATTTGTTTTTCTCCGGCTTGTGTTTTTGTCTACTCTTCCGATATTTCTGTCAGTTTGCCAAAACTTGCCTTGACAACAGGTGAACTGTAACAGAGCTAGGGATGGCAACAGTTCGGATGTGGTACAGGTCGTGCAAATACACCAAAAAATATTATAAGACCCGCCCTGACACACGCCGTGGATGCAATACTGCACCTACGCCCATATGTATTCCGTGGGTTTTCAATCACCCGTCGGGTGTTAATACACAAGTAACACACAATCATGATTTCATTAATAATTATAGAAAGTTAAAAACAAGTGAAGTTTGTCATCTGTATATCACACTATCTAGATATCTACAACGTAGGTGCCATGTAATTATACAAGTTTTTGAAATTAACTAAAAAGTTTATTAGTAGTTAATTGGACGTCAAACATGTTGTTAGCAATTGGACATGCATACCTAGGGCCTGTTTGGATGCCTCTTGTGCTAGCCTCGCTGATCAAGCCAATCCTTGCCATCAGAGGCGAACTGAATTGGCTCGCTCGTTAGAGCACGGAAAAGTTGGAAATCACAGGTAGCCCAATTTGGCAGCGCTGGAAAAAGCTGCACAAGATTATATAAACCCTTTACAATAACTTGGAGTACAAGTGCCATATATTCAACTTAGTAATGTTTCTACCGCCGAAATTTGTTACGCTTGTAATTCCTTGTGCACTAGGAATCTCTCATATCCATTTCCGCATGTAATCTGTTTGGATTGACCATAGGTAGAAACAAACATGTTGTTGCCTTACATCAAACGGTGGTGACCATTGGGAAAATCTGAATTCACAAGCTTTGCTATTGATCTATCCACACTATTGGAAAGAAGAATGATCTCAGCTTCCTAGAGAACCTTTCTGAAATATTGAGATAAATATAAGTGATTAAGGGACTGCCAAATGATAAATCACCTAGACCAGATGGGTTCAATAATGATTTTATGAAAAGTTGCTAGGAAACCATCAAGGGGGACTTTTACAGAATGTGCAATGATTTTCACAATGACAACTTATGTCTTAGAAGCATCAACTCCTTCATCACACTTATCCCTCAGGCTGATGGAGCTAGAACTATCAATGACTACAGTCTACAGGGCAATCTCCTTACTGAATTCCTCGGTAAAACTAAAATAGGATGCAAACAGTGACCATTGAACTAGTACACAAAAATCACTATGGGTTTATCAGAAATAGAACAATGCAAGATTGCCTAGCTTGGTCACTAGAGTACTTACACTTGTGAAATCATCAAAAAAAGATTTTCATTCTTAAACTGGATTTTGAGAAGTCCATTGATATAATGGAGCATCAAGCAATGGCAACAGTTATGGAGAAAAAGTTATTTGGACAAAAATGGTTGGAATGGATGGAAATGGTTTTCTCTTCGGCTACTTCAGCAATTCTCCTAAATAGTTCAACAGGCAAGACCTAAGTCTCTGCAGTTCCCGGAACGACGGATCGAGGAACGAGGAATGGGCAACAAGAAACAACATTTTGGATGCATTTTTTACACTACGGGATTGAAAATGTTCCCCCGTTCCCGTCCCTAGAACGGCGTTGATGTTGTGGAGGGCCACATGTAACTGATGTTGAGAAGCAGAATGAAGCTCTCTTCTGCTTAAGAAACAACACAAATTCTTCAATAAATAAGATACACCATGGGTTTAGTTGGTCTGGGACAAGCACTGTAAAATAGGAAGCTGCCAAGATATGTGAAGAAAGGTTGTTCCTGCTGGTGGAAAGAATCTCAAGAATCCTTGCAGCTCAAAGAAATGGCGAGAAATACATTATGGCAGCAATGTTCTCTTCTGGTAGGATAAATGGAGTGTTCAAGATTTAAATTCCTTAGCACCTAAGTTATACTCTTTTGCCAAAAGTAAACAAACCATGATTCAAAAAGCCATTAGTCACGAGAACACACAACTATTACACTTGCCATTCTCAGAGGAGGCCTTTGGAAAAAAAAAAATGCAATACCTGCTGCAAGATCTAGACAACCTTTGGACAACAGAAAACAATGACACTAGGTCATACAATTGAGGGAGTAATTTTAGTTCATCACAAGCCTATAAAGTCTTGGTAGGTCATTACTAGGTACATAATGTATTTCAGTGGTTATGGAAGTGTATCTGTCAACCCAAGCATAGAGTGTTTTTCTGGCTACTAATTAAAGACAAGCTAAAGCACAATAAACATCCTAAGAAGAAGAAACATGCAGCTTGACTCTTATAATCTTGTCATTGCAACAAAAAGCATGGCATAAGGGTCAGAAATTAGTAGTGACAAAGGAAACAAGCTAACACGTTTTTCTTCAATATTTGCAATGCAATGCTGGAGGCTAATCCACATGGCCATACCCTTGAGTGAGGATTTTCCCAGAGGTCACTGATTACCTCAAAGACATATTGCAGTCACAGTTCTTCATGTCAACTGTAATACTCGTCTATTTGGAGCATTTGGGCAGCGAGAAACAACAAGATATTCAAAGGAATCTAGCCAACAGTAAGCAATGCCGGAAGCCTCTTTCGCAAAGAAACCATCTTGCTTTTGCATAGACTGAAGTCAAGACTTAAATTTCAGTTTGAGCAATGGATTCAAACCCTAGAGTAATTCTTGATTTAGTTCTGTAGGAATTTTATTTCTTCTTTCACCAGTTTACATTATAGGCCCCTACAGATTCCTTAAAACATGATATGAAATTGGTGTCAGTTTGGTAAACGATGGAATTCTATGGAACTAACAGGATCCCATATTGATATGGAATTGGAGCTCAAAATTTTCACATCAGAGCATCAAATTGGATATAACCAAAAGAAAATTCAGACATAAAAGAAGAGCTAACATACTTAGAAAGGTGCATCAGAGCATGAAAATGAACGGTGGCATTGGCAGAGGGCTGAATCACTTGCTACATGCCATGAAGAAGGACAGACACTAGCGGGCAAGGGTGGAGTCTGCAAGCAAGAGATAGATGAGGAGAGTCTGGCAGTATGGAGATTTGGAAGAGGACAACGGTGAACAGCCATCAAAGATGTAGCTCTGATGTCGATGATTAGCTCTGATGTCTCCCTTGAGCAGCTGATGAGCCCTACATTTGAAAAGTGTTGCCATAAAAAGGAGATTTTTAAAATTCCAAATGCTTTTGTCAATACTAATGGTAATTTCCTTTGGATTATGTGCCATCCAAACACATTTTTATAAGTTCACATGACTAGTATTGACAAAAATTACATGTGAACTTATAAAAATGTGTTAGAAGGTGTCTTTTATAACAATTCATGGAGCAATGAACTAGGAACTTGTATTAAGCTCCAAGAGAAACCACGCAAAAATCACATCTTCCAAATTATACGGCCCTCACGTTAAGAGACTATGGTGTACAAAATTATGTAAATATAAAACAGGGAATATTTAATTTTGTTGACCAAAGAATTAATCAAATGCATACTCTCCTAACCATTTCTTTATTTTTGCACTTATATTAGTACAGTATTATCACGCCTGTATAATTTTTTTTTTTTTGCATTCATATTTTCTTTTCTTAAACCTTCTGAAAGCCGATTTGTAATATGTGTCCTTCTAGTTAACAAATATATTCTTTACCTGCCAAAAATAATGTAGAGATAGGAAAGGTAGAGAGAAATTTGTAGGGCAACATATAAATGAGAGAGAAAGCATATGAGTACATATATGATGCCCTAAGATCCACATAGCTACTAATAGTTAGCTACTAAAATTGACCGATGCTAACTGTTAGCTGGACAACTAGCTAGCTAATAACTACCTTACTATATATTAATAGTCAATCTAGCCCAATAGATTGCAAAAAGTCAAGTGTACCCTCTCACCTACCTCTTTGGATGAGTCCTAAATGGAAGGACATTATAGACAAATCCACATATGTGTCCACTAGTTGGAGGATCCAAACATCACACACCTAGTAATTAGAAAACTGATTAATTGGATTAATTTATGAATTATTAATAAATTCTCATTTAGTTCCAGCTAAGAGTTAGCTACTAAATATCTATGGTGGCTCCAAATGCCAAACTTAGAAAATAGATAATTATCAAATAATAGCTAATTAGCAAATAATTATTAGCTTGACGTCCAACTAAGAAATATGTCATATTAGCTAACTTCGAGTCAATAGATAATAATTGGCTTGACATACAACTAAGAAATATACCATATTAGCTATCCCAAGCCTAACGGCTAACTTATTAGCAAATAATAGCTAATAGATAAAAAAAATTGTTGCCCTTCCACACCTACCCTCTCTGTGTATATATGTTCTCTCTATGTCTATCAATGTCCCCACCGTCGGAAACCTATTTCTCTCTGCATTGTACCCCCACTGCCCACACGGAGAGAGGGACACACCCACCAAAAGCTCCACTCCTCACGTGCCCTCCTCGTTAATCCGCCATGGCGTCCTTGGCAAGCGTCCCTGTAGAGATCCTCATCCTAATCTTCACCTACCTAGAGTGTTTTGCGGACCTCACAAGTGCTGCGGGGGTCTGTAAAGAATGGCGCAAGGCCGTGTACTTGCGGCTTCGCGCCTCACGGCAGGAGGAGCCACAGTACCGCCGCCAGCTCCCGTGGCTCCTCCAGCCATTCCACGACGACGCGCCGCCATCAACCATCACAAGCTACATTTCCGGCACCACCGGCCGCCGGATCTGCCTTCCACAGGGCGTCCGTCGGAGGGATCGCTTCTGTGGCTCCCATGAAGGAGGCTGGGTCGCCGTCGCTGCCGATCGCAGAAGGCATTATGAGTTCGTCAACCTCATCAAGCAGGCCATCCCCAGAGTTCCCCCCCCCACCAGGCTCCGTCGTTCACACCCCACGCGCTCTGACGTGGTGGAGATCCGCATGGTCACGCTCTCCGATGTGCCCACGGCGAGGAGCTGCATCGCGGCCGCCCACACTGTAGGTGGTTATCCAAGCATCATTTTCTGCCGGCCGCATCTGGATGGCCACTGGGTGGCGCCGCTCCAGGACACGGAGCTGCTCCAGGACACTTTGTATCACAGAGGTGAGGTGTTCCAAGGCTTCTACTCCATCAGCAACAGGGACAACCTCTACCTGTTCCTGCCGAGCGAAATCAACAATGATGAGATGCTTGTAATGGAGCAGCTCGTCATATCATTTCCGCCGGTGCCGGCCATGGATGGTAGTGCCATCATGCGCTACCTCGTGGAATCGCGTGGGAAGTTGCTACTGGTGCTCAGGTATTCAGGCAGGGCCACGGGCCTTGATCTGCGGACGTTGCACTTCAAGGTGTTTCAGATGGAGATCAACCCCATGCCCGACGGAGACTATGTAGCTGCTTGGGTTCGGCTCCACGACTTGGACGGTCGGGTCATCACCGTTGCAAGAGGTTGCTCTAGGGCATTTGAGGTAGGTCAGTACAAAGGGTTCCAAGGCGGGAGCATATATTTTCTGGACGACGCAGTGGGTGCTGGTAGAATGAACTCTTTCTTCTCCTTCGCCGACTTCGGGATGTACTCCATGGGCGAGACGAAGATTGAACGACCAGGCCTGCCCACTCTGTATGGCCCAAGAGAGCTCGTGGTCCGCACCATACGCAATGTATCACCTGACACCGAGCCGGTTACTGGTAGGCTGCAGATAGTGAGTGAGATTGGTCACGTAGCAAATGATGAAGAAGCAAACTCATCAAGCACATCGGCTGGTGGGGAGCAAGTTGTGCACGAGACTGTGGCTAGTGTTTGGCCATTGCTGTGCAAGCCCGGAATCCGTAGTAGCCCAATCTGGTTTTTGCCGCCTTCAGCAGATGAGTGGCTTCTGCCGCCGCCTCCAGCAGATGCCTAGTTCTCTAGGCGATGTTTGAAAAAACATCCTAGCTACATACCATGCCCAATGTATTTGGGAATATAATAAAAGTTCGTTGATCTTCAATGCGGATAATTTGGCATTACTTTGTAATGAGGAACAATGAAGTTTGAGGCGTCATTTTTTTTTCAATTTTTGTTTCAGTAAAAAACATGGTGATCGGAATGATTGGAGTAACCTTTCCGTTATGTTTATCTTTGCAATGTTTTTTCGGTGACTTGCTTGGCTTCAATATTAGCCGGCCGAGGCCTCAGAAACAACGAGATCGTACACGCACGTCGCCGATCAATGTGAACTCGGGACATGTCTAGCAAACAAGTGAGCTACCTTATTACAATTTCTATTAACAAATAAAAGAGATCGAGAGTAAACTCCTGAAAGGCAAGGCTGAATTCTTCAATCTCTTGCAGAATGTGATGAATGGCTTGAGCGCTGAGTCTCCTTTTTCTGCCATAGCTGCACAAGCTGAAGGCAATCTGTTTCCAGTTCCACTCGTTGCTGCCCAAGTGAACATACAGCGAGCCACGTACTGTCTCTACAACAGAGCACACATCCAGCCCGTTCTCATGCCAGGATGCACAGGCGGCTCTGTAAGTTCCCTGATCATCTCTGACTACACAAGCCAAAGGCCGGCCCCTTGATTTGAGTCAGGAAAGAATGTTGCGTCAGTGTTTATTTTCACCCATCCTGGCTCCGGCTTCTTCCACGTACTTTGGGATTTCGTTCAGTTGCTTTCAGGCCGACGTACGTGATGACCCAGCTGCGGCCAAAAGATCAAAAAGTCGTGTCTCTTGCCTAAGTCACAGCATGTGGAACTGTCATCGACAATTCTCCATGATGTCGCTTATTCCTCATTGTCCACACAACGCCCACATTCCACACATTATAATAGCCTGATCCCGCCGCGGACAATGCTCGGACATAAGATCAGCAGCCCAGGTTTCAGGGTTTAGATGAGGAATTTTCACTCCTGTTGCCATCTTAGCCTGATGCCAGAATTGTTTGGCAACCGTGCAATCCAATAAGACATATGTTCTGGATCTCCACATACCTCACAGAAAGGAAACTGGCTCCACATGTCTTCTACAAAGAATACCCAATGTTCTCCAGCTCTTGAATACCCTATAATGTCTATGGATCATCACCTTATTGCATGAACATTTCAAATTAGCTTGATAATGCAGTCTTGAATGTTTTTTTAAAAATGAATTCTTGTTTGCTATATTACTTGCTGTGTGTATTGGTTTCAGATGCTGCAGCGTTGCATGTTGCATGATGAGCTACTTATTAGTGGGATATGGGTTAACACATGCAGAGCATGAGTTATTATATGCTGATTGTTGATCTGACATGTGCAAATATTTTTCCTCGAACAGACAAGAGAGCTACTTATTAGAAGAAAAATATGGAAAAAATACATATAAACAAACACTCACCCTCAACGACCACCACCACCACCACACACACCACTACGTTATTGTGTAAATTTCTGCCACTTTGTTTTTCGAAAATAACCTCTAAATCAGTTTGTTGTGTGATCCGGTGGCTGCTCTACTAAAGCAAATTAGTAAGACTTCATCTACCTTAGATGATTTAGATCTTTCATGCATATCTATTTTGGACAAGATATTCCATTTTTCTCAGTACTACTTCAGCTAGGTATTGTGCTTTCACTACCGGAATCAGCGATATCCGTGAGCAAACCGTTTTCCGTGAGCTCGGAGGCAATAATCACGGGAAAACACAGGGATATCCGTGGCGGCGTGAACACATCACGGGGAAAGAATTGACCCACGGGATAACCAATTTCCCGTGGCGGAAAACCTCACGGGATATCACTCGACCCTTTCCCGTGGGAGGCCGCTCACGGGAAACAAAGACGGCCGTCGGCCCAGCCCGCTCCGTCACTCCGTCCACACTTTCCGTGATAACTCCGTCAAGCTCACGGGATACCTCTTTCCGTGAGCGAGGCTTTCCCGTGGGCTGAACGGTGGGCCTCGGCAAAGGGGACCCTTTCCCCGTGAGCGCCACAACCTGCTCTCACGGGAAGATGCTCACGGAAATATTTTTTTTTTGGATTTTGATCTCCAAACTTTTTCTACACTTGTTGCACATCATATGACACTCAATATTAAAGTTTGGTGAATTATTGACTTCATTTGATATATTTAGGTAATTATTCTCTTTTATGGGAATTTATGAAATGAGGCCAAATTTGAACTACAAGTGCTTCAATTTTTTGAAAAATTTAGTAGAAAATTTATATTCCTCATACTCAACACAATGTAAGGCCTTGCATTTAAAAAAAAATAATGAAATCTGGAACATCTTAGTACGAAATCATCAACTCTAATCCCTGTTCGATTGGTCTACAAATTCTAGAAAATAAACCGATGTACAAAAAAATCATGAAATTTGATAATCTATCATGATATCTTGTGCCGAGGCTATGATAAAAAACTTGGAACGTTTCGCACAAGTTGGCACGTCACGATGTTCACGGGCTCCAACATCTACGTAGAAGCTTCATGTTTGTTAAGAGTGATCTAGTGTGATTTCATGTCAATGTGACGATCAAGTTGTGGTTTGGCTACGAAACTTTTTCTATATGCAATAGACCTCAAATATTGTGTCATGTCTATTTTTCGAGAATTTTTGGATTATTTTTGTAATTATTATAATTTTTTGTTGCGATTAAGTAAATGCAAATAGAGATAGAACCACATGAAATAATGGTGCGCAAGGATGAAATTAGGATTGGTGAGTGTATGTGGAAAGGTATTTATGAAGTTATCATGATCAAAGTTTCAAAATATATATGCTAGAAAAGAAAGAGATAGAAATAAAATTTATTTACGGAAAACTCCTTTCCCGTGATCCCACGTATACGAGATCACGGAAATCGTTCAGCGGGACCCACGTGGCGGGATTAGGGTTCAACATTTTTTTACTCTTTCCCGTGATGGGATCGGAGCGCTCGCCACGGAAAGGAATGAGATATCCGTGAGCGCTCACGGGGAAAGGATGGGTGGGACCGGCCTTGCGGGTTACGTCGGTGGATATTTTTTGAAAAAAAAGCTTCGGATTTCGTGATGGATCTCGGCGGCTCACGGGAAATCCGGCTTCTTTCCCTGAGCGGCCCGGATCCATCACGGGGAAATCTCCCGTGTGTTTTTTAAAAATTAATTCAACGACGCCACACACACCCACACGCAAACACACTCTCACACACACTCGGCTGCCCGGCGCCACCCGCCCGCCGCCCGTTAAATCGCCGCCCGGCTGCAGCGCCGCCGCGCCGCCCGGCTGCCGCGCCGCGCCCCCACGCCGCCCGCCCCGCCCGGCCAGCGCGCAGCGCCCCCGCCGCCCGCGCCGCCCGCCGCCGCTGCCCCGCCCGCCGGCCCAGCCTGACCCGCCAGCGCCGCCCGTCGCCAGCCCTTCCCGAGCCCCAGGAAGGAGGCGCGGGGTGAGCTCCGGGCGAGGAGGGAGGGAGGAGGGGGCGGGGGGGGGCGCCGGGCGGAGGAGGAAGGGAGGAGGGAAGGAAGGGAGGGAGGAAGGAGAAGGGAGGGAGGGAGGAGGAAGGGAGGAGGGAGGAGGAGGAGGGAGGAAGGGGAGGAGGGGGAGGAGAGGAGGAGGAGGAAGGAGGAGGGAAGGGGGAGACGGGAGGAGGGAGGAGGAGGAGGAAGAAGAGGAGGCCCGACGCCGCCACGCCGGCACCCCTTGCGACCTCGCGCCGCCGTCGCCAGCCGGCGGAAGAGGAGGGTGGAGGACCGCCCACCGTCGTCCGTCCGCCACGCCGTCGTGTTCGCCGCGGGTTGTCGGCCATCGTGCCCTTGATGTGAATGTGATTGTCGGCCATCGTCTGTCGTGTGTTTTGTTTGCGGTATTGAAACCTCCCCGTGCGGGAGGTTAAATCAAAATTTGAACTTATCCCCGTGGTTCTTTTTATGCGAGAGAGGAACCCTCCGGCCCGAGTCGCTTGCCGAGCCGGAGTCCCTTGGCGGCCGATCTCCCTTCCTCGTCGGGTAGCGACTCCACCGCGACCCTAGGTATATCCCCTCCTTCCGGTGCCATGGTCGTAGCTAGATCGCGCGGCCGGTTAGGGCGTCTCCCGTTCGAAAGAGATACGGTTGGAAGTATGCGGATCCCCGCATACCTATAACCGTATCTTTTGAATTGTCCACGTTTTTGGGCGGCCGGGATGCGTAGATGAGGTCCGTTCCATGCTCCACTCTGTCGATTCGAGTTTCGGCGAAGATCACCCCGTTGTTCTTCGAATACACGCTCCCCTCTCGGGGAGGACGTGTATTCGGAGAACAGCGAGGAGATGCTGCCGAAATTGTCTCCTGATAGGAGTGGAGCATGGAACGGACCTCATCTCCGCATCCTCGGTGAGATAGGACCTATCTTCACCTACTAGATGGTAGGATTGTTGTGTAGATGCACTTTGCATTCTTATATTCTCGGCGAAATGATAGAGAATGGATGACCGTGCGTGGATATACGATGGCCGGAGGAGTTTTGGAGATTTTGACTTTGTGAATGGGTTAGCAAGAGCAAAGTGCTTTCGTGGATTATGCTTTTCGAGAATGCTCGAGGTGCGAGTAAGGTTTGGTGTCCGTGCAAAGAATTGTGACAATAAAAAAGGCAAAGTAAGGAGGACATGTCTAAACATCTTCCCAAGTATGGATGGACGGCGGGCTATAAGCGGTGGATCTTCCATGGTGAAACGAGCGTATGAGGGACGAGGTCGTGAGGCAACGCATCGATGATCTTGCTTCGATGCCGGGATAGGAGACATGATAGATGACTTTCATCTTGGTAACTTTGAGCAAGGACTTGGGGATGAGGGGAGGAGGAGCCGGAAGAAACCGCAAAGGCCTATTATACCATGTTGCAGGCGGCACAGAAACCCCTTCACGACTATTGTGAGGTCTCCAAACTAGATGCCATTTCACGCCTTATGGACTTGAAGGCCCGATGCAATATTAGTCGAGACGGCTTCACCGACATGTTGACGATCTTTGGGGGTTTGCTTCCGCCCCGAGTCACGTCTTTGCCAAAGAACATGTATGAGTCGGAGAAACTCCTCAAGGTACTCAAGATGCCATACGAGCGGATACATGCTTGTGAGAACGGGTGCGTCTTATTTAGGAAAGAGTACAAAGATGATACGCCTTGTCCAAAGTGTAAATCCTCAAGGTTCATAGAGGTAGACCCCGGTGAAGGCGGTGAGAAGAGGCGACTTAAGGTCCCCGTGAAAATCCTACGGTACCTTCCCTTCGCACCGAGGTTACAACGGATGTACATGACCGAGGAGTTCATAAAAACAGATGACATGGCACAAAGATGGGCGTCGCTACAAGCCTCGATAAGATGGTACACCCATCCGATGCCGAAGCATGGACCCATTTCAACAATATTCATCCCGACAAAGCTATGGAGGCTCGTAATGTGCGTGTTGCGCCGGGCAAATGATGGGTTCAATCCTTATGGAATGATGGCTGCCCCATACACTTGTTGGCCTGTATTCGTTATCCCGCCGACCGCCTCCTCCCGTCGCTTTCAACCGAAGAACATTCTTTTTGTCTTTGATAATTCCCGGCCACCCGAAATAAAATGGGTGTGTTCATAGAGCCTGTGATTGATGAATTGATCAAAGGTTGGAATGAAGGGTTTTGGACGTGCGACCCAGAGCTTTGAAGAGAAATTTCGGGATGTACGTGTGGTACCACTACTCCTCGCATGATTTCTTGGCGTATGGGATATTACCCCTTCGGTGTGTGCACGCGGCAAGTTCCCTTGCCCGGTATGCAAGGCGGTACGAGGTTCACCCCGTTGAAGAAGGGTGGCAAGTATTCTCGCGTTCGACAAGCATCGACAGTTCCTGCCTCCCGACCATGCTTTCGAGGCTAGACAAGAAGAACTTTACGAAAGGTCTCCAAGTTATGGACCCGAGGCGAGGATGATGACATCTGCGAGGTACACGCTCAAGTGGATTCCCTTGTGGCTGATGAAAATGGTGTCTTTGTGGGTTATGGCGAGCATCATGCATGGACTCACAAGTCGATTAGAGAGCTCCCCTATTATGATGACCTTCTTCTTCCACATAACCTTGATTTAATGCATACTTGAAAAAAGAACATCGCCGAGTATTTTTTGGAACATTCATGGAAACTAGCAAGTCAAAGGACAACGTTAAGGCTAGAATTGATCCGGCGAGTTGTGTGACGCATCCGGAAGCAAGAAATGAAGCCTCCTAGCAATGGCAAGAGATGGAAAAAACCTAAGGCCGATTACGTGTTGAGCGGGCCCCAAAGGAGGGAAGTACTTGCAATGGTTTCGAGAAATTAATGTTCCACGATGGGTATGCGGCAAATCCGAGGAGGGGAGTGAACTTATCTACTATGCGAATCAATGGGCTCAAGAGTCATGACTACCACATATGGATGGAGCGGCTTCTTCCGGTGATGCTTCGAGGCTATGTCCCCATCATGTCCGGCATGTGATGGCGAGTTGAGCAATTTCTTCCCGCAGACTTTGTGCTAAAGAGTTATCTCGGACCACACTAGAAGAAATGGAAAAAGTGGCACCCGTATTGGTCCGTAAGTTGGAGAAGATATTTCCGCCCGGGCTTCTTCGTTCCGATGGTGCATTTGATTTTGCACCTTCCATACGAGGCAAGGGGTGGGTGGCCCCGCGATTTCGTTGGTGCTATCTTTGTTGAGAGAGTTACAAAGCATGTTCGGGCCGATTTGTAAAAATAAGTGTAAGATTGAGGGTTCCATCGCGAGAAGCAAAGGTTCGGCAGGGAGGTGTCGGACTTCACATCAAAATACTATGGTGACAACCTTCCTAGCTCGCATTATCCACCCCCCTCGTTACAATGCCGATGAAAATGAATCAACCCTCGGCCTTTTTCAAGGAGAACTAGGACGTGCAAGTGGTTCAAAAATAAAGATCTTGACAAATCGAGAGTGGATCGGTATAAATGAATTATATACTTTTCAACCTGGGGCGAAGTGCTTCCTTACGTGAGGGAGCGGTATGGAGAAAGCTTCGATCCCCGCGGCCCACGACATTGAGGGGACATCGCCATAATCGCCGAGGAGGCAAGAAGCACGGGCGGTACTATTTGGGTGATAGTGTTATCAACCCTCACAACACAAAGAAGCTATCCGAGCTCGAACACGCTCGGGGGCCGGTGATACGCGAGCGGCCAACCACTTACCGGGCTACGGTCTCCGGACTTCGGGTTTATTTATTTTTAATTAAGGTTCATTTATCGTTGAATACTATTTCTCCGTGTTCTAACTTTGTGTTGAAATAGGCCGAGATAGAGGAAGAGAGGAAGCGACGGGAGGAGGAGGTCGAGGAGAGGGAGCGGGCAAGGGCTGAGGGCGGAGCAAGAGAGGGCTCGAGCGAAGCAAGAGAGGGCTGAGCAACACCGGAGAAGAGCATGGAAGCTCTCATGGCGTACCTCCGCCCAGCGTTGGTGGCCAGGTTGGTGTGCAAAACACCACCGGAGATCGTCTTCCCGCCACCGCCCGTCTTAGCCCCACCGCCGTCGTCGTCCACCCCCACCGCCTGGGGTCGGCCAGTCGATCTTCCCTCCACCGCATGGAGCCTCTCCCGTGAGTTTGTCTCCGTAACTTCGAAATATGCATATATGAATGTGAATGGATATGATCTGGAGTTTTGGATGCACCATGAGATGTGCACGTGGACATGTGGTTCTCGGCCATCGAGCCGTTGTTTTCTTGCAGGTTGGAAAGCCCTCCGTGCGGGGAGGTGCTTTGCGAAAATTTCTAACTATTTCTCCTTCTTTTTTTCAAGTTAATAGATTCTACCTTCAATTTTGTCTCACAAATTTCTAACTATTTATCTTTACCTACGTGCGGGAAAATTCTCATGCCTCGAACCCAACTCCGAACTAATCTCAACCGGACGCTTGGGAACGCCTTCGGAAGGTTGGAGGCCGTGGCGCCGTAAATTTGTCATGATTTAGGTTCAAAACTTGTGCACTTGAACTTGTGAACTTGGATTTTATGTGAGTTTGTGAACTTGTGGTTGCACTATTGGACATGTGGTTGAACTTGTGACTTTGTTGGATATGATGTAATATATATGTGGTATTATGGATTTATCGAGCCATATATGTGGTATTATGGATATTATGAAATCTGTGTATGTATATATATATTTATATGTGCCAACAATGTCTTTGGAACAAAAAAAAAAAAGGTCAATTTCCGTGAGCCACACACGGAAATTGACCAAATATTTCCCGTGGAGTGGCACCGCCACGGAAATTGACAAATATTTCCGTGAACGTACATTGACACACGGGAAAGGGAGAAGATATCCCGTGAGCTGCACCGTTACGCTCACGGGATACCTCCAAAACGCCGTTTCATGCCACGGGCCACGTAGGCCATAACGGGGTTTTACCCCCCCCGTTGACGGTGCCAAACCCCCCCCCTTAAGTATATCCCGTGTGCTAAATGGGATCACGGGAAAGGATATCCCGTGGGTATGACCTGTGTTCACGGGAAAGGGCAATTTCCCGTCGATTTCGTTCCCGTCACGGCTATCCCGTGATTTACCGCCGGGATAGGCTTTCCCGTGATGAAAACGGGCTTTCCCGTGTGCGAAGGCCTCACGGGAAATCGGCGGAGTTCGGTAGTGTTTTCTCTTTACTTAATAATATGTGTAGTGTGAAATTGTGAACTAGCTAGAGCTACTTCTTTGTTTCCAGTTAGTAGCTAGTCTCACTAGACCATGCATGACACACTTCTCCCTACACACTTATGTGTTGGAAAATCAAGGATTTTAACAACGCATTGTGTTGTGCTAGCGCAATTGTATTACTTTTAGAATCACAGATTTCCTGAGAGATAGATTGTGTACAGAAAGACGTTTTGTATAAATATCTATATCTCAATTTTGGAAAATTGTTATACTCTTTTCAGATTATTTTGTTTAATTTACTGAATGACCATTGAAAAATATTACTTTCCTAATATTTTTAGTGAACAACAATCAATAATATATGTCGTGACATACGTACATACTCTTGTTTTATTTGTGTTCTTCTTTGAACTTTAAAGTTTGCATGTGCTTTTCTATATGCTGGTTATTCACTGTTGTACTTATCTTGGCACATCTTAACCTCGTTAGCCATTGTTTATTGAAGTAGTGTTTAAGTAATAATGTGATGTAGCAAAATAACAACTGTGAAAAACTCAATTGAAAACACCAAATATAATTTACACATATGTGTTGCTTTCTGGAATGAATTTGAGTTTATTAATTGTATTATCTAAAGATTTCTGCATCCACTATTGAAAACAGGGTATTTCAGATACTGTATTTTGGAGAAAGTCATATTTCTTGGACGTGGTTTTTATATGTTGGCTAGACAACCCTCTAGTTGCCTCTTAAAATTTTCTTTTGACTATTTGGCTAGACAACCCTAGATGTCTCTTGAATTTTTCTTCGAATAAGGTATATCAATGTACGTATAAGCACACGGTTACACACTGCTTGCACGCCTTTTCTTGTTTCTTTTATAATATATATCTCATTATTTGGTACTTTACTTCGTTAATTTTGCATTAATTTTTTCATGGATCATTAATAAGTATTCCAATCAAAGCAGTTAAGTGTAATTTATCCTCATTCCATACTATAGTGCATGTTTTAGAGGAAGCTATTGGCTAATGTGGCAGAAATAATGAGAAGTGTCTGGTTATCAATGGGCTCAGCCAAATTCCATTGGAGTACCGGTCTTGGAAATGGGAACAAACATACAAACTTGGATTTTTTCTTATTATGTCCAATTTTATCAAGCTAAACGAATGTGTATTTGTTTTGTGTTTGTGTGTGTGTTCCAATAAATTGATCTGTGCATAAAAGATCAGTACTAATATAATGGGTCTCACTGAAATAACTTACTGTATGTGTAAGCCGAAAAAAGAATATATGTATATGCATAATGGGTCTCGATGTATATGTTGTCGTGGCCTTGTGGATAGTAATGCACTAAATTTCACTAGTAAGAGTTGTCTAGTTAATCACCTAGAGATGCCTAGGGCTGTCCTGTTCTAGCATGCTTGGAATATTTGGCTCTAGCATCCATGGAACATATGGTTCTAGCTTGGGCATGTTGATAGCATTCAGGTATAGCTTTCAGATCATGCAACAAAACTAGAGAAAAAAAGCGCCTAGGAGTCTGCGGTGAAGAATAGCAATGAGGTCAAGGTTGGCAATGTTTAAGTTAAAAAAACGGTTGGCAATGCTTTTCAGTACGTGTTTCAAGTTAAAGATAAGTTGTTCATGTGGTGTTAGTTATTACTAGCTACCTTCATCTTGAGATATAATTAAATAATTCAGAGTTTGCACTAAGTCAACTTATAGTACGTCTGGCCAAGTTTACAAAAATAATTACTCACAATATCAAACAAGCATCATTAGATATTAAATATATTATAAATATATCTATAACCTTCTTGATGTGGAAGATGTCAATACTCCGCTCTATGTAGTTGTTTAAACTTTAAAACAGTCCAACTTACGACAACCTCAAAATCCCATATACTATTTCAATTTCAAGACGGATGTAATCATGGTTCATCACCACCAAAACTAATATGAGTGATCGTTTAATCTTGGATTAATATAGTTTGGTAAAATTTTAATATGTATGTACTTATGAAATAACCGATATGATTCCAACTATTCTTCTAAGGTGCTCTGTATAAAGCATTTTGAACAAGTTTATCACCCTAGCTTGAAATTATAATATGTCAAATTAAGATTACATTCCAATGATAAGTTTCACCAAATAAAGTATTGTTCTGTCCTCATTCCTCGTAGTACTGCATGAAATAACTATATATACAGGTTACTCTCTTTTGATTTTTCTTATAAGTTTGATCTTTGATAGATAGAGTACTTTGTTAGTATTTTTTTCTGAAGCTTGCTTGTGTTTGGAGTAGTATGTTGATTAGAGATATCACAAAATACTTTTTGCAGCCGTATGGGTAGGAACAAAAAGGGAATAGATGCACCTTTGAAATGACAAGGATATGATGAATTGTTAACGTTGGTAAGTCTTTGAAATTGAGTTATTATTGCAGGACTATCCCGAAGTAAAGTGGTGCAAGTGTAACATGTTTCTTAGTTTTTTTTATGTGCACGCCTTGGAGAGGTTTGGTGGTTGATGGCGACGGTGATTTAAAGTCAAACAAGGTGAATTGTCTTCCCTAATGATGTGAGACTGTGATTCTAATTTCAACTCAACTAGACTTGATTTGGTTTGCTTTTGATGAAATTTGGAGGGGCTCAGTTTGTAGTTCGTCTATAGTGTTTTTTTCTAGATGGGTAGTTTGCTCTGCTGTTTTTTAGAGCACCCTTTTCTGATCAACTACAACATTTCCTCCCCATTGCCAGCTTCTGCAACTCGTGCTTGTCTGAATGTGAATCACTCGTCTGGCCTGTTCTCTGTAATTGTTAGTTTCTTTGAAAACTATTTTTGTTCAGCTTGCGTTCTTGTTTGCTCTTTTTGCTTGTATTTCTGTCAATTTGCCAGAAATAGCAACAACTCGCACCTGTATTTTCTTATCTGATCTTGTCACTGAAGTAGTGTTGCATCTATTCTCTTTGTTTTTCACTTCAGTCAGTCAGTTCTAGCAACGGCTATCTGTATTTTTCAATTCAGAGGCGGCCAGGCTAGTGCATAAACCAAACATATGTTCTCCTTGGACTCCTTGTTGGGTGATGCTAGGATAGCGGTTGCATGAGAACCAAGCACGCCATCAGTTACATGGGATGTTCTTTATATTTTGGGCCTTGATAGGAGCCCTACAGGTGCGAGTTAGTACTCGCACTCGATTCTCACTTATTTCAAACCCCCGACACGATGAGACTTTTGTGTTTAATTTGACACTCACACACTGGCACCGCCCGTGGTTTAATCTGCCATCCGTGCATTCCTTTTGGCCAGCTCTCTTCAGCATGTGAATTAGATTCCGTCTTTAACCTTATTCACTTTTTGTTGTTTAGATACTTGTCTTGGAGGTAATAAATTGTTAATTCCATCTAGCTTTTGTCAATAGCTTGTATGGTTGCTGGTGCTGGACAGTAGTAGCTCTATTGCCTTCCGAAGGTTCAGTGCTACTTTTGTTTCACAAAGTTCATTTTGTATTTCATACAATAATGAACTATTTTTTCAAGTTATAAACTTATAATGATCCTCACTGAGTACTAGCAAGTTATTAATTAATTCATTTATTCTTGACTAGTTCTCACGCAGTTCATGGCAGTAGTAATACCTTCAACCATGGGGCTTATAGCCTTCACTTAAGTCTAACATGAATTCGACATGAATTCATTTGTTCAACTTTCAACTCACTCATAATACCTTCAACCATGGGGCTTATAGCCTTCACTTAAGTCTTGAGTAATTGATAGACAGAATGGTAAAGTCAAGCACTATGTCTCAAGCTCTCGATCAACTATTATTCTAAAGTTTTTTTAAGTTTTCAAAATAAAACTCAAAATTTACTTTGTTTAACCCTCTCAAGTCTCTCATATGTGATATTTGTGGATCCTCACCGAGCGTCATTTCACTATTCTTGCGAGGGTCATTTTGGAAATTTTCTAAGAGGGGTCATTTTAAAAAAGTGATTACTCATTTCAAAATGACAAGCAACATTGTTAGCGTTTTAGGAAATGACGTGGGACAACCGTGGCCAAGTCTGACTAAGGCCCCATAATGGGGACAAATGATGCTTTTTATCTTCGTCTCATCCCCTCGCGGCTTTGCCGTGCGCGCCCCGTGCTCTGCCATGTGCGTCCGGCGTCGTCCTCGTCCAAACACCCACAAGCTCCGGGTGTAGGGACAGGGTGCCCGGCCAAAGGGACCTAGGGCGGCCGCCTTAGCTCGTCCTAGTGGTGGCTTTGCCTCTAATATAAAACATGTTTGGATCCTCTCGTCTAAAGTCTTCAAGTGTCATGAAAGAATAAACTTTTCTAACTCCAAAAACACATCGGACAAGTAGACCACAAAAATGAGCTAAAGTGATCTAAAGTTTTTTCTTCCTCTGCCTAAAAGACAAATTTGCACCTACACTTATCTCATCCATAGTTCCCCAAGGTGCACAATCCCATATCGCCATTGTGCAAACAATACCCCCCCCAACCGGCCACCACCACACCCACCTTGCACCGCTAACACCACGTGGCCATCCTGCACACCCGACATGTCAGTTCCACGCCTAGAGCCACTTTGCCCATCCCCATTGCATCCATCCACTACCACGCCAGGCCAATTTCTCCATAGCTCTAAAGAATAACGAATTACAAGGCAACAAAGACACTAAGGAGGGAAGGTTTGATGTCGAGGCATGGCACCACACCAGAGGCCACAGGCCATCGCCAATGATGTGCTACAAGGGGAGTGTTATATCACCCGCCATTCACTACTACAAATTTCGTTTCCATGACTGACAATTTTTATTTTTCGTGGCGGACAAATGCTTCCACCACAATTGCAAGGTCACGGTTAATCGTGGTGTAACCACGATGGACATCCTGTGCTCGCCATGGTAAACGCGGCGGGCTTGGATCTAGGCCGCAATGGACTTAGATCACGCTTCCACCATTGATCCGTCGTCATAGCTTGATCCCCCACAACTCAAGGCATGGATCCATCGCAGATCCAGCCATTGGCAGTATATCAGGCCGCCACGGTCGCGGAGCCGACCACCACAGGGGCGGATCCAACGGCTACGGCCGCCGGTGAGCAGGTCAACGAGGAGTGTCGCTATCGTTGCAGCTCGGTGGGGGGGAGCAGAGCGCCGCCACTCCTAGCGTTGGAGAGGAGCGCTGCTCGGTTGGACGAGGGCACCATGGCCACCAAGGTTGGAGATCCACGCACCGTCGAGGAAGAGAGGATATCTCCGTTGCCTTGGACCTAGCATGCGTGTGCTCGTCGCGGGAGGCTCGATGTCCTCTGCCTCGAGGAAGAGCTGCGCCGCGGCTAGAGGGAGTTGAGAGTTCGAGAGAGAGAGAGAGTTGCTAGTGGAGAGAGAGTCACAAGGGGAGAAGAGAAGATGACAACGGGTGTTGCTATTGTAAGGGAGGGGAGAGAGTGTGGATGGAGGGAGACAGAGGGGTGCGGTGGCTGGAGGGAGGGAATGAACGAATAAAACCCTAAGTGCTGTTTTTTTATATTCGAACCAATTATCGGGCCTCGCCCGGGGCCTGTTGGGCCTCGGCCTTAACCGAGGCGGGCCATATAGGATGCCCATCGTGGTAAATCGATTTACCATGGCGGACGTCTTGAGATGACCACCTCCGAAAATAGGATATTTTTGGAGGCGGTTGTCTTAAGACGCCCACTATGGTAAATCAATTTTCCGACAGAACTTTTGTCCGCCTCCATAAATAAAAAGTGCCCTTCTCCGTTAATCGGAGCATTAATCGTGATGGGTAAGTAAAATAGAAGCCCGGTTAAGTTTTGGGGGTTGTCTTACAAAATCATTTGTGTAGTAGTGATTGTTGCTTGTGCCTGCCCAGCCAGACTCAATCTCGATCATGCCTGTCCCCATCGACCACACAACAAAAGAGAACTAAGAGCAACTCCAACAAGTCCCAAAATCCCTTCCCAATCCAGTTTTTTGGAAAAAGGGTGAAAAACTTGGAAAAACACCGGCACTTTTGCTCCCTTCTCGACGTGCTAAAGCATCTCTAGCACTATATCTTTTCCTGCTGCCTCCGGGAATGCTGGTATCAATGAATCATGCGTGCATGAGCTGCTGAGCACGCCAGCACGGATATACAATACAATGCCAGATCGGTCGATTTTGCTAGTGCAGAAAAAGAAACAAGATTCTACATGCGTTGATTTCGTGCAGCGTTAGCCACTGATGACGGAGTCTAGGGGAAACCCAGAGAGGGGCTGCCAATCACGAAAATCTCAGACTCGGACTAGGCCGCCAAGTTGCTGACCCTGACGAAACCGTGACCGCCAAGGAATTAACCGTCCGCGCACCGCCGCTTCCAATCACGGGCATATAAATCTCACAGGCAGCCGCCGATCCAGCTGCACACAACCCCCACACAGCAGCCAAGGCAAAGCAGCACGATGCGTCGCGAGGGCCGGCAGCACGGGTGGGTGTTCACAGTCGACCCCAGCCTGGTCGACGCGGAGAGCAAGCCCGTGCCGTTCCCGCGCGGTGCAGGTGGAGGAGCGCGGCGGCGGCCAATGGCGGGTTCGTGAGGGCGCCGCGGAAGCCCACCAACCACTCCAAGCCCGCCGTCGGCCGCGCGTACAAGGCGCTGATCGGCAAGGGAGAGGCGGGGTCCGGCAGGGGCAGGCACAAGTTCAAGCACGACGAGGTCAAGACGTACTACCTCTACCTTGAGGGCGCAGACGACGCCTGCGCCGATGCGATGCTGGAGTTCGACTGGTAGTCCTACTGACATGGGTGCGGTGCAGGAGTTCGAGTGTTCGACAGGCCTCATTGCCAGGAAGTGTAGAGATCGTGATTATGGTGGTAGAGTTCCGAGTGTTCGACAGAGGCCTCATTGCCAGGAAGTGTAGAGATCGATGTAGGCTTATGTCTGAATCCAATTGTGTTTTGTGATGTGAGTCGTTGTTGCGTCATCAGTGAATAAACAAACTTTGTTGTCACGAGAATTTTGGGAAATCTGAAATCGATCAATCTTGATCTTCTCCAAAGTTCATCAAATTTGTAGAAGTTGAAATTTTAGCCGTGTGGTTATTTTCAAATGTGAAGCGTTCATGCAGTTACAGTGTTTCTTTTTGTGTGTCATGCAGTTAGTGTTATATTGTTATTTTCTGTCACAAAGAGCATTGTCAAACAATATGGATAGGATCCTTGATTTCAAGACCACGTATCCTCGGACATCAACAAATATTATACATACACCACGGGATCCTCAAATGTAAAACCTCTGCCTGAAGTGAAGTCCCACGCTTTCGATGGCCCCCTTGCCACTGTCGTAGATCATCTTTGTATAGTATTGTAAATAAATAATAAAAAAAACTCCTTTCCTCTTGGATGAAAAAACAGTAGGATAGATAGACATCAACCAGCGTAGGTGGGTGCTGGAGGACGCGGACCACACTGCACAGAGTACTTGACGAGCTCACAAGTCACGTATGAAGTTTGGACCATACAAATATAATCGGAGCCCTCGAATACAAATATTTTTAGTACTAATACAAGCTAAGTTCGGTAAAAAAAAAGTAATACAAGCTAACTCTTTAACTTTAGAATCTGAGCGTCGATCAATAGATTGGTAATCAAGTCAACACAATTTCTATTACATCAAGACTAGAGGCTTGTTATCAGTACTAGTGGTGTCCCGTTGAGAACGATGTTGTCCAAGGAAATATTTTGTAAGGGCGGATGGATCGGTAATCAAGTCAACACTACTCTCCTTCTTTTCAATGTATTACATCAAGCCCAGGCTCATTATCAGTACTAGTGGGGTCCTATTTATAGGGCGTTGAGAACGATGTTGTCCGAGAGAATATTTTGTAGGGCAGATGGATCGGTAATCAAGTAAACATCAACCTCCTTTTCAAAAAAAAAAATATGTAGAAAGAACATCAAAGTCCAAAAATGCTACTCACAAGTCCAAAAAGCTACTCGCAATTCTAGGATCAAGCATATCTATCCGATCATTTCAAGGGAAGAACTTGTCAATTTGTACCGCATGGGCAACTCGAAATGAGGTGAAAATTAACCTTCTTCTTAATGAAAAACACGTGAAGTCGTGTTCTAGAAAAAAAACAAGGTGACAATTAACTTTGAGCAAGAAGGCAAGATTTACTGGGCGCTGGATGCGAGATGGGTGATTACTCCACTAAAAGTGCATACTTCAACCAATTCAAAGGAAGTTATACAAGAATGAACCTGTGTCCAATATCTAAAAAGCGACAGTAGAATTAAGATGTAGTTCTTTGCTTGGACTGGACCTTGCTATGCCAGAAAATATCGACCGCAAAAAAAGAGGATGACGAAATCACCGCCTCCCACGGGCAAAGAAGAGCACAACCAAATGACCAATTATGCAAATTGTACTCAATCAAACGAGAAACACTCAAGCACCCAATGGCAGAGGTTGCAGTATATTGGCGCAGGGGACACATAAAAAATATGGTTTCTATAGGTTAGCTAGTTAATTTTATGCCTAACAAAGAATGTTAATGAGCATGATAAATGAGGAGGGGGGTGGGGGCATGGCCTAGGTTGACCCTAATAAGGAAGCTTCACACTTGCAAGCAATTATGCAAAAAAAAAAAAAAAAAAAAAAACGCTCTTGTTTTGGAGTAGTCTAGGAAATCATCCTAACTGTGGTTCAATTTGAGACATGCAAAATTTGGATGTGTCAGGATTGATCTACAAATTCTGGAAGAAAGGGAGACCAGACGGTTCAGAAAGAAAAATGGAGCACTACTATAATATAAATCTTTTGCAACGCACTTACGAATTATTAACCGTGATGGTTTTTTTTTTAAAAAAAGTGCCACGATAAATGCTCATATTAACTATGGCGGTTATTTTTTAACTATGATGGTTTAAAAAAACGCCACGTAAAATGGATTAACAGTGACGGTTTTTATAAATGAGACCGCCACGGAAAATAGGCATATTAACAATAGCGGTTTCTACAAAAAAACCCCGCCACGGTTAAAAAGGTCGAGCCCACTTCAACAGCCAAAAGCCCAAGTTAGCCCAATATCGCGCTCACTCTTCCCTCAGCCTATCAGCCGCACCCCCCTCACTTCTCTCTCGGCGGCCGCTCCTCTCTTCGCTCCTAACGCTAACTCTCAAATCCAACTTCTCTCCCGACGCCCTCCCTCCCCCTTCCTCGCCGCCCGAAATGCCGACAGCCGAGGCCGGTCTCGACGGCCCGCGGGTTCCGGCGGTGGTGGCGCAGCGCGAAAGGCGTCCGGCCGCGGCGCGCCGCGGGCGGCACGGCGTGCATGGAGGCTAGGCCGGCGGTAGATCCGGCCCACAGGCGCTCCAAATAGCTCGCAGATCCGCGTCGGCCGGGCGCTGAAGGCGCTGGCGCCGCGCCCGCATGGAGGCAAGCGGGCGGCGGATCCGTGGCACTCCTACCGCGGCGAAGTGGGTCCAACGACCGCGGCCAAAACCCTAGCGGCGGCTAGGGCCGGATTTAGGCCCTTAGGGGGCTAGAAATGGGGTTTTTTTTTTTTTTTTTTCCTGGGATAATCAACCGCGTGGCGGGCAAAATAACCGCCACGGTAAATATCTGATTAACTTCGACCTTTCGTCCGTTGCGCAAAAAAATCGCCACGTAAAATCCTCAAAACCACCACCAAAAAATCATTTAGGTAGTAGTGGAGGGAATGTGATGACATTTTGGTATGTTTTTGGGGATATGTGGAAGGAGTGAAACGAATGTATTTTCTATAATGCATCTTAACTTTAGAATCTAATAGCGCCCGATCAATAGATTGGTAATCAAGTCAACACAGTACGTAGATTTATATTACATCAAGCCTAGAGGCTTGTTTTCATTATTAGTGGCGTCCCTAGTCATAGGGGTTTGAAAACGATGTTGTCCAAGAGGACATTTTGTAAGGGCGGATGGTTTGGTAATCAAGTCAATATTACCCTCCTTCTTTTCATTGTATTACATCAAGTCTAGAGGTTTGTTATCAGCACTAGTGGCGTCCTACTCATAGGGCATTGAAAACGATGTTGTTCAAGAGGATATTTTGTAAGGGCGGATGAATCAATAATCAAGTCAACATTAGAGTCCTTTTGAAAAAAAATCATGTAGAAAGAACATCAAAGTCCAAAGCTAGCGTTGCCAGTGAATGTGAGCTGAATTGGCTCTTTCAAGTGAGAAATTTTGAAAGGGAAAATAAGGAGCTAGGGAAGGCAAGCAGCGACGAGGAATTCAAACACGCCTTTGGAGAATATTGCCTCGAAGGTATGTCCTTGTCCCTCCTATCCCCAAACCAAACAACTCTGAAAGTGGCATTGTCCCATTTCATCCCGTCCCCATCGGGCATCCCCTGAATCAGACGCACTAAAACTAGCTCAAACTAGCTCTAGCCCCTCAATCCAAACAGGGCCATTGAATCATGTTGGCAAGAGAAAATAACTTGGAAATGCTTGAACTAGCCAGCACGTGTTACCTCTTCCATTTCCAGCCCGTTCATGTATTCGAAACATTTCCCTCTCTGTTTGCCGTCTCTTCTCCTTCACCCACTCCTTATTCTGATCCTTTTCCCTGGGTGCCTTCATCACATCCATGTTCACGAAGAAAAGAACTCAATAGTTTAGTAATTTGCACAAAAAAGTGTAGAGCAATAAAAAATAGCGATCTGGGAAATGTTTGGAAGGTTCCTTATTCTCTCTTTATTTTTACAGAAAATGTTTTGCTGCCTGCTGGAATGCTAGTAGCAACGAATCATGCGTTCATGAGCTGCCACCAGAGCACGCCAGCATACAATACAATACAATGCCAGATCGGTCGAATTTGCTAGTGCAGAAAAAGAAATGACAGTGGTCAGGCAGAGGAAACAAGATTCTGCTTCTGCATGCGTTGATTTCCTGCAGCGTACGTTAACGGCCACTGATGACGAAGTCCAGGGGAAACCCGGAGGAGCCGCCAATCACGGCGAGGAGTTACCAGAGGGGAGACGCGGATCGCAGAGGCATATCTTGTTTCCGCCCTGAATTACTCGGACTTGGGACGAATCACACCGCAAATCCGGGTCGGTTCTTTGCATGCAGGTCGAATCAGTGGATCAGTCGGAGTCGGAGCCCCGTCGCCCCCTCTCCCCCCTCTCCTCTCATATATCGATCATCGAGATCGGGAGGAATAACTGGTAAAGATCATCGAGCCTTAATC
This sequence comes from Hyparrhenia diplandra, assembly GCA_015847255.1. NCBI lineage: Eukaryota > Viridiplantae > Streptophyta > Magnoliopsida > Poales > Poaceae > Hyparrhenia > Hyparrhenia diplandra. The sequence goes on along the minus strand of JADLZK010011433.1, from coordinate 70,166 downwards.
GATCAACGCAACGCAACCCATCTCAGTCCCATGACGACGACGAGCACATACGACACCGACGTCGTCATGGACGACGGCACCGTGATCCGGACAACCACCACGTCATCCGGCGACGCCGTCGACCTTTTCCTCCGAGAGGTGGTCCGCAAGCAAGGCAGCCATGGTCCTCCACACATCGTCGGCCTCGACACCGAGTGGCGCGTCGTCCTCGACGACGACGGGCGCCGCAAGAACCGAATGGCCGTGCTGCAGCTCTGCGTGGGCCACCGCTGCCTCATCTACCAGATCTTCCACGCCGACTACGTCCCGGACGCCCTCAAGGACTTCCTCGCGAGTCCGGACCACCGCTTCCTCGGCGTGGCGGTCGACGGCGACGTCAAGCGGCTGTCCGAGGACTGCGGCCTTTCGGTCGCCGACGCGGTGGACCTGAGGTCCCTCGCGGCGGAGGCGCTCGACCGGCCCGAGCTCCGGTCTGCGTCGCTCAAGACGCTCACCCGCAAGGTCATGGGCGTGCTCATCGACAAGCCCAAGTCGGTGACCATGAGCAAGTGGGACGCGCCGCGCCTGTCGACGGAGCAGGTCGAGTACGCCTGCATCGACGCGTTCGTATCGTACGAGATTGGCAGGCTCCTGCTCACCGGTCACTGCGCGGAACGTGCGGCGACCGGTGCAATGATCTCGTCACCGTTCGTGGCCTCCGTGGTTCCGGTGGCCTAAGCTTTGGACTGGACACCATGTTTCTAGCGTCACTTTGTTTTTCTAGCTTTTACTAGGTTGTTCAGGCACTACAGCATTGCGCTGGAGTGCAGCAAACTGCAAACCTGCAACAACAAAGCATGTGAAGGTGTAATACTAGCACTTGGTGTATTTTGTGCCTTTTCTAGACGGAAATTGATTTTTTTTCGATCTACTGTTACATCTTTTGTTATTTTTAGGAGCATTAAAATTATCACACGAGGTAGAAATGTATAGTGCTCCGCTGGGATCGACCTTCCATTCCATGGCGCAAATCTGGTATATGGAAATCATCTTTTGTTATTTTTAGAGCATTAAAATTATCACACGAGGTAGAAATTGATTTTGGACTGGACATCATGTTTCTAGCGTCACTTTGTGTTTGTTTTTCTAGCTCATTTAAAACCTTCATTTTGCTGGAGCTCCCTGCGATTTCAGGATGTACACGTTGGATCCGTAGACCCCCTCCAGTTTAAACCAGGCCACGTCGCCCCAAAGCCCAGCTACACACCACGTCACCTCCTCCACACCTGATTGGTTCACAGCACCCCACCTCCAAATAAAAGAGGCTTTTACCTTGTACCATTACGAAAAAAAAGCTCCCGACCTGTACCACTGTAGAAACTTTGGGCGCACCTCGTATATCATCGTCCAAATGTAACTTGTCCTCTATACCACTCTTTTTCGTGTTACGCTCGATTCCTAACGTTTCCATGACCTCGACATGTGGGACCTAACATTAGAAGTGTCCATCCTACCCTTAAGGAATGAGTAAAAAAAAAAAAACCCCTTATCCGAAGGCCGCCGCCGAACCGAGACCGCCGGTTTCGCTTCGCTCGCTGGGAGTCGCCACAGGCGAGACCCGACGCTTCGGGCGCCGCCCGTCGCAGCGAAAGAGGAGGAGCCGCCCCAGCGCCGCCCGGCGCCCCGGCCCCCGCCGCGCCCGGCCACATCCCCGCCGCACCGCCATCTCCCCGCGGGAAGGAGCGCCGTTGTTACTGCGGGTGGCGGCCAACCCCGTTCCGGCAATGCCGCCGTCGGCGTGCCCGGCCAGCTGCTTCCCGGCGGCCGCCAGTGTTCCTGCGGTTCGTCTACGAGGCGCCCACCGCCCGGCGCCAGCCGCGGCGCCGCCGAGCCGCCGGAGATCTGCGGCAGCATCATCAACGGCCGCCCGTGCTCCTCAGGAGGAGCACCGCGCGTTCGGGCGCCCGGTCGGCTGCCGATGTACCCGACGCGGTGGGTGCACACGCATTTCACCCCAGCCGCCTGCCGCGTGCTCAGTTCATGCACAAAAGAGCCCCCGCCGCCGGCTGTCGTCACGGGACATCTGCGCCACCGCCCGTGACCAACGCGCGGATGGAGAAGATCCCGCCGGCGTTAGCGAAGCGTGGAGAGCAACCTCGGGGTGCACCGAGCAAAGTCGCGTCTGGCCAGGTGGCGGCCCGGCGTCAAGTCCACGCTCCGGCAGGTCGCGCCCGACCATGCGCCCGGCAGGCGCCGACGACCGCCACGCCACGTCCGGTCCGGCCGAGGTCGCCGCGGCGCGGCGGGACGCCCGGGGCAAAAGCTCGAGGCGGCCGCCGCCGCCGCGGTCGGGCACCGCAAATAGCCCTGCCGGGCGCGACCTCCGTGTCGGTGTACGCGACATGCGTTGTGAGTGGTGGTGGCGGTGTGTGGATCGCGCCATGGCGCCACGATTGGTGGCGCCGTCGCGTGCGTGCCATTTTGGCCGGGTAAATCGCTCGGGCTGTAAGACCGAGAAGACCGTGTGTGTGCAAGCCAAGTTTTGCTCGTCCGGTCGTCTGATCTTTGGTGCAACAACGCGTTGCCGCCAAAGCCGCCGATCGAACCCCGTCGGCGTCTCGCCATGGCTGGCCTCGGCATGGCAAAACCGCGGCAACCGCTAGCGGCGTCGCGACATGTGACGCCCGGCGCTGGGCGAGCCTCGACAAATGGCGCTGCGTGAACCACAAATTGTCGGGTTTTGGAAGCGGCGATCAAGAGTTGAGAGGCCCGTGTCGCGTCGGTTTTGGTGTGCTGTAATGTTAGAGACATGTTGAAACTATTGTGTGCAAACTAGTGACTAAATGTTAGTCTATGAACCATATTATTGTTATATATTGTGTTAAATATTATTATTATATATTGTGTCAAATATTATTATTATTATATATTGTGTCAATTTCTTGTCTTCAAAACAAGTGCACATATATGCATACGTGCTGCACTGTTTTTTTTTGATTTCTTTACAAGTGTACGACCATATGCAAAGATAACACTGTAGAGAGTGGTATAGAGGGACAATGATGATTTTAATCACTACTATGGCTTTGAGGGGGAAGGAAGTCTTTTCTCTAGGGTCGTATAACGGTGTTAGTGTGCAAAATAAACGGAGTGGTATAGGGGACAAATAAACTTTTGTAGATGGTATACAGCGCCTTGCCCAAAGTTTTTAGTGGTACACGCGCGGGGAGCTTTTTTTATAAATGGTGTAAAAGCCTCCAAATAAAACCGGCCCTCCCTTCCTTGTCAAGAAAATAAAAGAAAAAAAAAAAAAAATACAGCGACTTCTATCCCTCTCCGGCGGTCTCCCCTGACGCGGCCGCGGGCATGGCGACGGCGCCGTCCCCGGGCGGCTGCCTCCCCTCCGCCTGGCCCCTGTCATTATACGGCTCAGCCTCCATGCCTTGAAATTCGACGAGGTCGCCGGTGCGGTTTCAACCCTAACCCTAGCCCCCTCCCCATCCTTTCTCGCGGCGGCGGCGGCGGCGGCTCTGGCGTGCTGGTGGGTGCTACGGCGCCCAGGCACGGCCCGGCGGCGCCCCGTGTGCTGGCGGCCACGGCCGCGGGCATCGCCACATATGGTGCCAGGTGCTGGTCGATAGGGCCTCGGCGCGGCGGCCCTGCCGAGCAAGCTCAGGCGCCAAAGGCCCCTGGCACGATACTCCTAGGGTTTTGCCACCACCTCTCGCTCATCTTCTCCGCTCAGCTATACTGGTGAGGCTCCATACTGCTCCTTCCCCTTGTCCTCTCCCTGTTGCGTTCGATTTTAGTGGACTGGGGGATTTGAGTTGGATCCTCTTCGATTTTGGGGATTCTTTTTTTGCCCCTTTCTTCATCTTCATCATTGTTCCTCAGCCTTTCATGCCATGTCCATTGTTTTTAATTTTATCTGTAATTTTGTTTACATGGATTTGGTAGACAACTTTGATTCAACAGAAATATCTTGATGAAAAGAACAAGATAAATTTAGGGTAGTATGTGATGAAAAAAAGATATGACCCGATCATTAGTTCTGTTGAGATAGTGAACAACCAGTTCTTCTTACCTACGTGTATGAATGTTACAGTTCACAATTGATTCCGCTTATGCATTAACATGAAAAATCTCAGTCAAACTGAGATCACGTCTTTAGATTACATATCAAATAGTGACAACTGGAGAAATCACTGGACGTAGCTTTGCAGTGAATAGTGCCTCCACTGTTTGCATTCTTCATGCTTAAAGAAAAATCTTTAGAGGTCCTGAGCATGACTCCTTTTGTGCAGAAGGTTCTAGCGATTTACAGAGTGCCAACAAAATCATCCATCTAGATGTCGTGACAACAACGCCTTTTGCGCAAAAAGGTTCTAGCGATCTAGAGAGTGCCAACAAAATCATCCATCTGGATGTCATGACAACAGTTCCATGTGTATAGGCTTCAAAATTAAATATTTTTTACTTGGTTTATGGCCATCTCAGATTCAACCCATATTGTGGTGTCAATATTCAGATTTGTTAAGACCAAAGGGCCATTCTTAGTTCCTAATTTTTCCCATGCTTAATTACCTGATTCTTCATCTTCTATAGTTTTTTCATAATTGTTCTCTAAAATGCTTTGATTTAAGATGATTTAGTCTCTAGCTGTATGCCCTATGAACCAATGTGATTATATGATACATCTGAACGAGTGTTTCTCATTGGACTTCTCAAAGATCATGTTGTGCTTCGAGCAAGGAGGCCTGATCAAGTTTACTTCATTCATGCCTAGCCAAGTGAAACATAACTAATATTTTTGTAGGCCCTTATGCTGAAGGAAGAATTCGACATTGCATAGACCATTAAGTAGGCAGGTCGAAGAAGGCATCAGACCCCTCAAGGCAAGTTCTATTGGTGTCGATACACTTTGGCTTCGACCAAGATTAGGATGGCAGTTTGCAATGTCCTGTGTAATTTTTAATTTCAATGCATTTCGTGTACAACAGCCAAGGTCCACATCTGAAGAGAAACATCCATTTTCGTGATTTCCTATAGTTCAACACTGCTCATTTGTTATTAGTAAATACAACCACCACTTCCTTCCAGTGCAGGGAGGCAGTCCACAGTGGAATATAGCCAGTCTAAACCATTTGGCATCGTTGTCTTGGATACGCTCCCATAATTGTCGAGGTATACAACTTATTTCTTTTTACTGACATTCTTTTTAAGATTAATACTTGGAGTGCAATATAGCCAGTCTAAATATACTCTGAATTATGCTACTATAGAGTAAAATCTTTTGAGTCATACATGCGTTTATTTACAATGTTATCCTGTAATTTGAATGTATCTATGCCTTCTTATAGTGACACGCCTGGCTATGCAATCTATTTTAGTATTACAGCAAGCTGGTAACAGATTGTATGTTTGTTTTTTCCCGGTCTGTTCTCGTGCACTAACCAAGCTGGTAATGTTTTCTTTTACATAAAATCGATAGGCACAAAATAATAGGTTGCTTATTTAGACTAAGATGTGTCCCACTATTACAACAAGGTGTTGCTTAGATACTATTAGCATGGTGGTCAACATCTTATAAAAAAAATGGGTCTCGTGCATGCAACAGAGCTATTGTTCATGACGGTTCGAAAACAATGGTGAATCTCTTCAGAGTTTCAGTCTTCTGAATTTTATTCGCCATCTATTTTTGTCAGGATTCAGGTGTTTCCGAACCTTAAAGCTGATGAGAATGACCCAGGTTTGTTTGTATCACTTTCATCCATCGTTGCCTCTTGGAGTTGCATCAGTGTGTGCTGTTATCCAAAACCATTCTATAATTATATTGATTGATGTGTGTCATGGTCTGCTATTGCTATTTCTATATTTCCTCATATAAAGTATCTATACCTACTGTGAATTTTAGTCCCGAGCTTAAATCTATACTTCCCTATTTGTAATCTCGCCTATCACCTATCTACAAGACACATCGAATAGATTGGCATATTCATGTTATCAAATTTTAGAGTCAACTTCCCTAAGGTGTAACATAAATATAGAACATATATATAATTGCCAACAACCGGAGTTCTCCCTTGATGTTTATTCAAATATTTAAGGCAACGCCTTTTCTACATATATGTTATACGGTCTACAATATGATCAGATAGCCATTTGGGAAGCCTAAAAATCATATTTGCGATGTAATGACAATTCTAGAAAATTCGTATTCGTCGTGATTTTTTTTTATTGGGAAATCTAATGGTCATGTTCAGGTGCATGTACTGCCTAGCCTGTGTTGAAGTAGATAAATTTAAATTTTTATTAGGACTCATGCTATACGTAGGAGCGTCTCCAATATGAACAGGCATCCACACTTTACAGGATTATTATAAATAGAAATGAAAAATGATATATGTATGTATGAGCATAAAAGTGTAGATGTTTTACACCTCAACGTAAAGGCCATTGGTAGTTCAGTCTCGATATTGCAGGGGCCCAACCATTTTATGACAAGTACACTATATATCCTCCTATATTGAAAAAAAATCTGTAGGTTTCCCATGGGGAATATAAACAAAGGCCACTAAATGTGTTTAAACTTTTGTCCCTATTTGTGAATTCAGATTCTGCGATCAGCACATTATGATGCAACGGCCTGCTCCACCTGCACCAACCAGACACAGCCACCACCACAGCTATCCACACAGCATAAACCCACATGAGTAAGTAATCTATAATCAAACATATATATAGAAATGCTTTGTATCATTTTAGGCAATGTCTTTTAACAGATTTCTTTGCTTCTACTGTTCTGTCCATCAAAAAATAGATCTCCCAAAAAAAGGAAATCATTTCTGTTAAATTTTCCCACAGTGTCTGCCGTTTTTATGCCTCCAGTAGTCCAGTCCTTGTTCTTTAACATAATACGTTTACATATGAATTCTATAGGATGAACCGAATTGGACCAACAAAGGGAAGCACAAATCTTACTCAAACAAAGAACGTACAGGCAAAAAGCACAAAAATAACAAGCTCCCGCATCTTCAGATTTCCCTTTCAAAAGGTATGTTTTCCCCACGGTGTGCAACCTTTCAATCTTCAGGCATGATGCTATCATTCTAAAAAAACACAGTTCAAAGATTTTTTTACAAGGACCATGTTGAACCAATCTTTTCACTATACATATCCAAACTGCAGATCCACAAATGAAGAGCCAAAGCCATAGGAAAAAGACTGCACGCAGGACCTTCAGTAAATTGAAGTGGTTTGAGGAAGTTGCTGTCTCAGGTGTATTGGATCCAATGGAGATGTATTAAAATGTTGCAATTTTTTGTGCTAAATAGATCCATTTGAGTAAGTAGATGATTAGTCTGCGCTCTTGTCATTTAGTGGTCATTCTCACTTTCTGAGTGCACCTAAGAACGGAGTTAGTTGCTTAATTGTACCTGTTCTGCTGGTGATTGGAGTTTTAATCCTCCAGCACAAAATAAAACATATTTTCTGTCCATACATTTATCAACTAATTCTGGACACGCGAGCAAGGGCGCTCGCCTTGTATTAGTGATGAACAAACAAGCTTTGTATTAGTAATTAACAAACAACAGACCTTTATATTCACCAATATACTACCCAACACAATGTAGTTATTTATATCTTAGTTAATATATAAATTAAAGTATATGATTAACTTAGTACTTAACTTCATGTTATCAGGACTGCGCGCGCAGGTGCGCGCCCCTCTACTAGTTAGTCATTATTAGGTTGTTCAGGCACTACAGCGGTTGCGCTGGAGTGCTGCAAACTGCAAACCTGCAACAGCAAGCATGTGACGGTGTAATAGCTAGCACTTGATATGTATTCCCTCCGTTCCAAATTATAAGACTTCCTGGCTTTTCTAGATGCATTTCTTTTACTACGCATATAGTTATACACTATGTCTAGATACAAAGTAAAGAAAATATATCTAGAAAAGTCAGAAAGTCTTATAATTTGAGATGGAGGTAGTATTTTGTGCCTTTTCTAGTTGGAAATTGATGTTTCGATCTACTACACATCTTCTGGCATCCTAAATTCTCTAGCTTGTTACGTTCCAATCTGTAGCCGACCTAGGACAGTGTTGATCATCGCCTTAATTTGTGATCTTGAAGAAGAATCAGCGACATCTTTCGCTACAAGTTCATGGTCACGGGCTAGATATATAGTGGGAGCTTTTATACCCTCGTTGACGGCATCATTGTGCTCGTGCCAAATTTTTAGAAAGACGGCAAAAAGCTTTGCCGGATTTTTTTAAGAATTAAAAACAGAGTTACAAAAGATTTCTTTTAGAGGCCAAACTCCGAAACACCAAGGGTGCCAATCGTGAGCATTTCCCTAGTCTTTGCTGGTGGATGGATATCAGGCAACAGCTGCAGCTGCGGTCCAACAATTGCAAGGGTCTCTATGTCTATGTTCCCTATTCGCATGTCTATTCACAAATGCATCTTCACGCTTAGGTTCTGTAAAGCTAAATTTAACTATTATTAAAAAAATTCATCCTCCAACAGCCTTTTTATATGACTCTCAAAATGGAGAGCTCTTCATCCCTCCACCTCCGCTCTCTATTCTTAGAGAGCCTTCCTCACTAGCTATCTTTTACATAGTCTTTTGGAGTACTCTAGTATTTTGTTATCAATTCTATTTTAGAGAGTAGCTAAAACAATAAATTTGGCTAACCTTTTTAGCTAGTCTCTTGGACATGCTCTTATTATGGGGCACCACATAATATTTTTTTAAAAAAATATGTATGGAAAACAAATACATACTCGATGACATACAGATACGTAAGAACAGGAACTCCCGCCGCCTCCCAGATTAGGAGGACCTCCATCGCTGATAGCTTTAACGAGCCGCAAAGTGGTGCCCAACCCTTAGGTTAAGACGTATTCGCCGTTGAAGAAACATTGGTCGGGGACACGCCCCAAGTTCCTCCGACCCCGAACTGTAGCTTGCCGTCGACGTCGATCCATGCCGAAGGGGAATCAAGCTCGATTCACACTCCTGTAGTCTACAATACCCGCCGCGATCTCCACACCGTTGACAAAAGGCGCCACCAGAACCTGCCATCTTTCAGAGACAACAGATGAGCCGGAGACAAGAACTCCTATACAAATCTCCTCGACAACACAGACCCTTTTGCTGGTGTCGCCCAAAAAGACAAGCCATAGAGGTAACGACCTCCTCTTTGCAAAACCTAGGATCGCCATCAACCGCAGCGAGCTACCCAAACCTAAGAGTTGGTCTATATATATCCGCATGTCGATTCCCCCACCATACTCCACCATCACGCTGAACCGGGCGACCGAGAGGGAAAGAGGCAGGCGAAAATCACCGCGGGAAAGCAGCTCCGCTTTCTTTTGGCCCGAGCTGGAACGGAAGCACGGAAGCCCTCCCGCCCCCGCTGGGAAAAAAGACGCGAGGAGCCTCTTCTGAGCACCCACAATAGATTAGGGGAAAACGATCGCAGGCCTTGTTTAGTTGGTGATGAGAAGTTAGAAAGTTAGAATTTGAACTCCTATAACGCTCCTATAAAGACTTTCGTTTGTATTTGGTAAATATTGTCCAATCATGGACTAACTAGGCTCAAAAGATTCGCCTTGTGATTTATAACCAAACTGTGCAATTAGTTATTTTTTATCTATATTTATTGCTTAATGCATGTGTCCCTAGATTGATGTGATGTGATGGCGAGAGTGAAAAAACTTGAAAGCTGGAGGAGGAACTAAAAAGGCCGCAAATGCCTTTCTATTCAGAAATGCAATCACACAATCGCACTGTCGCACCAAATACTATTGTTGCTGGAGCCAGAAAGGGAACAATCTTATCCAGCGGGCGAATCGCATCTATAGGTAAAAGCACGGGTGAATTCGCATGTACATTTATTTTAGACGGAGGAGAGATGTGTTATTTGGTTTCTAGGGACTAAACTTTTTTTTCCCCTAGGGACTAATAAAAAAATCCTTCAAAAAGAGTCTTTTACTTTTACAGTGACTAACAGAGAAAAAAGTCTAAAAAAAAAAAAGTCTATCCCTATTTGGTTTGGTTGGGACTGTTGTGAAACTTGTCATTAGCGGTTAGGACCTTTCCCTCTCCGTCTCTCACAATCAACACAGTAGATGAGAAGTAGAACAAATAGACACAAGGTAGGGAGACTATTCTTTATTCATCTGAATATTGGTGATTACAACATAGAGCTCCCACGTATATATAGTCCTGCCAAGGCCTAAGAGTTTTGGTAAGAGCCCACATACAAACGGACTAGGATTAGGATTCATCCTTCTCCTTTCCTTCTAGGATAGAGTCCGCGTGTTTTACAACAACACCCCCCTTGAAGCGATTACCACGATATGCATATGCCTCATCAAAAACTCCATCCGAAAACCCAAAGTGGGAAAAAACGGTTCTTGGAGAAAAGAGTACATCGCATTCGTTAATTGCATTGCACATGTTGTCTCAATAAAAACCTTGTGTGAGAAACCTTCGAGTAAAAACTCACATAGGAAAAAAAGAGTACAACATTTAACCTTCTTGGTCTATATTCTTCAAGATATTCAATTCTTCATGAATAAAATACTTCAGTATTTTAGCAAATAAGATCTACTTGATCTTTGTAAATCTAGTGGTTTACCTTAAAGGCAGATTCAATAAAATATGCTCCCCTCATAAAGCCAAACTTTGAACTTCATTGTTCAAAACACACTTTTTCATAAACGTGTGTAAACTAATGGTATGCAGTACCACAATACTATATCTTTTAAAAGTTGGGTCATAATTCTTCTATGAATTATATGGGTATAAACAAGAGCAATATGCTTCATGCATAATAACCACCTATTAATTGTGTAAAACAAAAATATTATCCTTCAAGGTAATAAATCCTTTTCAGAGGATTATAGGAAATAAATAAATATTCAAAATCTTCTAGATAGTGTATCAAACTTATACTAGAGTTTGGATACTCATATTAATCCTTAGTGGATTTTCAAATTGTATGTCTACTAATCTTCGAGATTTGATTGTACTAAATCCAAATCTTGTATTTGGCATTTAGGAGATAATTCAATTACCAAAAACCACCATTATTCTTATACCTTCTATGGTATATAGAGGATATCATTACTACATTGCTAGATTTTCATACACTTTCTAAGCGTTTCGATGACACCTTCATGGTGTTTAAGATTCCTCGTTTCTTTCTCTCGGGTCTGCATTCACTTCAGGGATGAATGGTGTTTATTCAGAATTGACTGGTAAATCCTTCATGGATTAATTTCTTCAGGAATATACTTTCATTATTAGTGAATTATTAATTTTCTTCTATGAGATATATTCTCTACTACATGAGAGATGAGTGATATACATAATAACATTGAGTTATTCACTATAAAATCATTCAATGATTGTAATCCTTCTAGGACATGCTCTTCTTGAGACTTGAATATTCATTCAGGAATATATGTACCTTAGACTTCAATACTTAGTATGAGATTCCTACAAGTTGTGATTTATATTCTTCGAGAATTATATGGATTTTCATAATCCACTTATTAACTGCATATTCAATATTCATTTGCCGTAGACGTAGTAGAACATTCATTTCTTCTTAGTAGGAGATTCAACCTCAATTGCTTTCTTCATTGACCCGATATAATCGCTACAAGCGATTTTGCCATGGACTTTATTTTCGGATCCGGGTTCTCATAAGAGAAACATTTGCAATTATAGAGGTAGCGTTGTCGTCAACTATTATTTTCTCCCAGTACTCTCACTATGTGAGAATATTCTATCTCTGTCATTTCCCAAACAAGAGATGGTATGTTGTTCTGCATACCCAACACTAGTGAGGTGCGCGCTTAGTGTGTTGGATTTTATCTTCATGATGATCCTCTTCATGAGGGTGCTTAACCTTCTTCATGAGGCGTTCTCTTCATGAGAATGGAGGAGTTCCATTTCATTTCTATTTAACAAGTATACACTAAACTAGAATCCACAAAGGCGTCCCCATAGATTTAGCTTGATAGTATACATAGTTTACTACTAGTAAACACAACTTCTAGTTTATAACTTCAAGTTACTCCTCTCATTTCAAAAATATCGGCATATGCCCCGCGCGGGCTTTACAAGAGCATTCGTCAAACTATTGTATGACTTAGTGCGTGGTGCTATTCCTGCTTCAAGCTTCAAGGAATATTCTCTTAAGATCATTTTCCTTCTATGAAAATAATATTTGGCATTCAAAATATAGGCTTTCTCCCCCCTAATGCCAATATTAGATCTTTAATAGCATACTTCAAAAGATATCCCCTATCATGGGCTTAAAACAATTCAAATTCATATATCTCCAACTACAAGTGGAGGCCCATTATGTATGCTATGATTAAATTTTATGGGAAATATTCACGCACATATTTCAACATGGGGGTTATTATTCATTATGCGGTGAGCTAGAATAAATTGCATTTAAGAATGTTCGACATTCCAATAAACTCGGGATGTTCTCCCCTGATTTGCACATGTCATAGTTTACTTTTCTTAAAACTATTTACCTAGCTTCTTAATTATATAGCCAAAAACATTGATCCAAGTACTCATACAAAAAAAAAAATGGATCATATACTTCAAACGTATAAAATATGCAACATTCAAATTCACATAGAATTCCTTCTAGATTTTTCTAATTGCCATTAATACAAAATTCCCTTTATGCCTTTTTCTTCATAAATCCTAAATCATCATAATTGTGTTATCCACTACCTTAGTTCCACAATAATTCATCCCATCAAATGGGTTAGACTCCATTGAGAAAATTTCATAGACTCACTCCCCACGATCTTAGGTCGTTTGGCCCTAGATCAATCTATTGCTTATGCTTATGCATGCAATGCATCGAAAGCAAAAGCATTCCTTAGTTCAACGGGAACCATATAGACATAGCATGCTAGCTAGCTAATTTGATTATGAGGGGAGCGCAAAAATAGCAACTAGCTACAACTATAGCGGTTATGCTATGCTAATATTCATGCAAGAATGGAGATAGTTGCGACTCAATGAGATACACATGCAGGTGTAATGTGGAACGTTAGAATTCAGTCTAACATAATAGATAACAACAAATTGCAAAGCTACAAGCTTACTTGCAATTAGTGCAGTAGAGAAAGTTAACTCGGCCGGAAGGGACGCGGGCAGAACTTCAAGTCCTGATACACACACTTAAATATTGATTTAGGACGGCTATGCCTATTAAAAATATATTATCCACATTTTCTTATGCCTTTATCTAAAATTACTCTCCCTTTTCATGCCATAATTACTTCAAGTAGTAACTTGCTTCAAGCATTATCTATGAATAATCAATTCTAATGCTTCCATAGAATCCAAATAATACTTCTAGTATTCATTGATTATGACATGAACTTCACATATCCAATGTACTATTCGGTATACACCATAGGACTCGGGGGTAGAATATAACTTCTAGTTCTCATGTTTGCTAAGACATATACAATTTTTTGTCTAAATCGATCCTTCCAAGATCAATTAAAATGCTAGTATAGTCCAATTGTTCATGTGCATTTTTTAGAAAATTTAGTTTCCCATCTACCTACATGGTATTGATGCACAAAAAACTATAACCTTCATGGTTAATCGAGGCTTCTTTGTGGATAAAAATAATACAAGATTTATTTTGATAGGCAATAGGCAATTTGTTTATATGTGAAAACATATAAATCTAATTTATTCCATGAGAAGTTCAGACATATTACTTCAAGTAATTGCAACTAAGAATATTAAACATTTCATATTAGTCTTCAAGCTAACAAATTAACCATTAACCACTTAATTCAACGGAATTAAAAATTTAATGCACCACCACCACTATTATCAATACTTCAGGATATGAAATTTAAAGATAATAAATATATATAAGCACATGATTTAAGTTCTTCTTCAAGAGAAACTTTATATGTTCCAAATAATATGCATTCTTGCATGTCATAATTGACAAGGGGTAGCTACATGCTTTTATATTCAAGAGTTATGATATACCGTCACAAGCCTTCGAGGGGTGTAACATATGCAAGCCACATATTCAAAATTATTGTAAGTTAATAATATCCTGGTTCATAAAGCTGTCTAAAAATTCCAACTCAATTTTCATTTGAGTAATTTCTGATGGTAAATTCAAATACTTCAAGTATTTCATAGCTCTTTGATATTCTATACACAAGAGATATTTCTTCTAGAATATAGTTTGATAAAATTTTATTTACCATCTTATATTCTAGACATTTACAAAGCTTCAAGCTATTGTTTATAGAGCAAAATAAGTAAGCATACAAGCTTCAAAATTTGACTTTCAATGCAATATGATAGTCTATAATCATAATTTGGGATTTTACTCATGCAATGAGTCCCACAATGCATTTGTTACTTCTATCGGCCATATACTCATTCTAGAGAGTAATTCGAAAATATATATACTGAGTTTACTACACTTCAATGGTAGCAAAATATCCTACATGGATTTAATAATGACCGTAACAAATACTTTTACTTTCGAGTAATTTCGGGATATTGTTTCTTCTTTTAAGGCATGCAAAATACCGTAACTTGGATCATGTGCATATAAGTTTACTACATGTAAACGACTAGCAAGGTGCAAAAAAGACAGTGGATGGTTACTCAAATATTCTTAGAAACGTCCTAACATTTTTCGAGATTATGATATATGCAAAATTTTTAGAATGTATACCAAGCATTCATTCATCCCAAAAAATCATATGCTAGGAAAAATAAATATGAGACTCTCAAATAATTAGTCTAAGGTCTGCAGGATTTAGAGAGCTCATGAACCTTTACCATGTTTCTAGTATAATCATTCAAGATTTATCCTTGCAATTACATGGTATATAAATCATGGTTGCGCTAGTAATTTTCAGAATTAAATTCTACTTGTTACTTACGAAACATAAAGCTAGGCAAAGCATCCATTAAACTTCAGATTTAATATGTACATGCATGCTCTTATACATGCGGGTATAAGAAACATAGTAAGCGAGATGGTCTAGGGCTAATTATCTTGTAAACTTCTTGTTTACGAAAGGTTGTTTGCAAAACACCATAAATGTGCATTTTTCAGAAAATATAAGATTTATCTGCAATAAAATGGAACCTATATACATAGAATCTGCAGGATCCGTTTTCTGGATTTTACTGAATTTTTCGTACGACCCAATATTCATATTAGGCTAATTCGGCACATTTTTTTCTCGTACACGGTCCGGAGTCCATGCAATAATTTTTATTGTTGTTCCTCGGGCTCATAATTCTGCTTGAATACGGCTCTATTCTTGCTAACCACCTAGCACGTTGTCTTTCCCGGCTTGCTTCGCGGCGGATAGTTGGTAGGCGGAACATAGCCGCTAATAGCGTCGTGCTATAGCCTCTGGTTGGATTCGGTCCCAAGATGAGCAGTCACTGCCTAAGTGGCGTACAAGCCGTGTAGGAGGAACAAAGTAGTTGTACACAAGGAGTTCATGCCATACAGCCAAGGCGGTGGCGTGCCAGGGGCTTCGAGCCGGGATGGCGGGCCTTGCACGTCGCTTGGTGGATTCGAGTACAACATGGATTTGTGTCTGGACATGTAAATCCGAACAACTCCTTCTGCAAGGTTGGTGTTGTTGCGCACAAGTATGGGCAAGGTGCATTAACATGGATCCGTGGACAGTGACATGCAATGCAAGCCAGTAACTAGATGTTACGGTGCCTTAGTCTTCTTCTTCTTTTAATTAACCCTAGATGCAATACAACATGCGTGCGTGCCATGCAAAAGATAGGCAGATGCTACGGTATCCATGATTCGATTACTGCAAGTGTATATGTACTTCGAGTATATGCACTACATATATAATTCTATTTGCACAGAAAATACGGACCACCTCGATGATCTGAACAAACACAAACCCAATCTGCGAGATGCGATTTTTTTTTCGTACCTTTGTTCTTGAATTCGAGGAGAATCGAAGCCTGTCGCGTAGGACAGTTCGGCTAGGCCGGGGGACCTGCCGGCGTGACGATGAGTCGATGCGCAGGCAGATTTGTAGCGAGGCGAGGTAGCAGATCCGTTCCGCTAACAACGTCGGGGATGTCGACGTCGTCGTAGTCGTGGCGAGACGCCGGGCATCGCATCGGTGCCGAAGATCGGCGGCAGCTTCAACGGCGATGTCGACGAAGAGCTTTTCGTGCTGATAACGTGTTGTGAAACTTGTCATTAGCGGTTAGGACCTTTCCCTCTCCGTCTCTCACAATCAACACAGTAGATGAGAAGTAGAACAAATAGATACAAGGTAGGGAGACTATTCTTTATTCATCCTAATATTGGTGATTACAACATAGAGCTCCCACGTATATATAGTCCCCGCCAAGGCCTAAGAGTTTTGGTAAGAGCCCACATACAAACGGACTAGGATTAGGATTCATCCTTCTCCTTTCCTTCTAGGATAGAGTCCGCGTGTTTTACAACAGGGACCAAATACTAAAAAGTTCAACCAAACACCCCAAGTTTAGTGCTGGGATCAAATCAGAGAACGAGATCATCATTTGCCTGTCATTGCCGCGCTGGGACAACGACTGAACACGCAACAAACAAACTGGAGCTTAGATTATTACACAGACAACATCAACGCGTACAACAGTAACGCTGTCACTACCAAGACCCAAGAGTTCACTGAAACGGCATGTCATGATCTTCTTGCCGTCCCCTAGCGCCTTTGGTCCGACAGGTAAAGCCATACCGGCGGCGAGCGTCGCTCATTCGACGGCAGCTCTTCTACGAACGTGATGGACTTGTCTCTCATGCGGTACCTGCCAATGTCGCGGCACGGCTGGGTCTCCGCCGGGTCATCGACGATCCAACTGTCGGACTCGGACCTCCCGGAGATGTTCTTGTCTTCCTTCTGGCAAAGGTCATCGGTGAAGTAGATGCAGTCCGCATCAACGTCGTGCTCCGACGCGGCGAACGACCTGGCGCCGCTGCCGCCCACGAACAGAACCTCGCCGTCCAGGCTCTCCATCGCCACCCATGCTTCGAACGGGGAGGTGTACCCCTCCGGCTGGACTGGTACGCGGTTGAAAACCTTGAACAGGCTGGTGCGCCGAACGCCTCTGTGGCTGTAGCGCCAGCAGTAGCGTTCGATCATGAGCAGCCGGCCGCGGGACTCGACGCAGTACCGCCGCTCGAGGTCGGGCTCGTGGTGGTACCGCTGGTGCTGGTACGGTGCTCCTTGCTCCTCTTCGTCTTCGTACTCAGGATGCTTGTGCAGAAAACCACCACCATGCATAGGCTCGACGAGCAGATCCGCATCTTCGTCGACGTCGAATACACGCATCGTGTCCCACGCCCGTCCCATGACAGAATTCATCATCCCATAGAGCCTCCCGTTGCAGAAGGTGATGTCGTCGAAGGGATCATGGATTCTCTCGAAATCCACCGTCCTCGGTCGACGCCAAGAAGTCTGCCCCGGGCGGCAGAAGAAAAGTTCGCCGGAGTCGACGATGGCGGCGACGATGCACCGGCGGCCTGGGCCGTCCAAAGAGGGCGCGCAGGAGAGGACGGCCTTGCGGATGTACGGCTCCCGCTGGTTCCTTGGCGGGTAGTATTCCACCAGCTTGTCGTAGTCCGGTAGGACGAAGCAGCTGCGCGTGATGGTGCGCTGGTGCGGGAGCGGGAGCGTGGCGCCCGTGAAGGGGTTGAGGAGGAAGTTGCCGCGCTCGCGGTGCGCGACCACGAGCCAGTCGTCCATGGAGCCGGCGAGGCCCGCGCAGACGCTGCCACCGGCGGGGAACGGGAGCTGGTAGACGCACTTGTCGGAGAGGCTGTAGAAGGAGGCGCGGTCGGCGGTCGGGGACGAGGGAAGGGACAGCGCGAGCCATGGGAGCTGCCTAGGCCGCTGGAGTTGCTGCTCGGCTGCGTGCCACGGCCGGCAGACGGCGCCGAAGCGGAAGCGGTCGGCCAGCGTCGGAAGGCGGCCGACGATGAGGCCCAGGACCTCACATGGCGTGTCTGGCCACGACAGACGACCCTGCTGCCCCCTGATCCATGGCCATGGGTCTGGGAGTAGTGCGGTGGTGGATGGGAGAGAGCGTTTCTTGGAGGCCGCCGCGGCTTTTGCTGGGAAATAGCGGCAAGCGCGTCCCGTGCAGCTGCCAACGGCTATGAATTGACGTGACCTTACTGGAGCTGACAACGGCTATGAAGTGACGTGACCTTACTGCAAAGCTACTGTATCACCATTCATTTCGCCCGTCTAGTACTCCTGCACCGGCGAAGAGCCGGAGACAAGACTCGAGTTTTTTCGAAAGAATTTTTTTCCATACTAAACACCACATCGAGATTGTGCCTTCCAATTAGGAGTAATAAGATCCTTAATTAGGAGTGTGAAACATTGGAGAGAGAGTGTGAAATACTCCTTCCCTCCCTAAATAGACATCGTTTTTCTTCTCTTTCTCGAAAAATAACTTTGATTAATTATATATATAAATATGAATATTTATGATACATAATTGATATTATTAATAAATATTTTAATTTAGCTTTTTAATAATTTATTTAAAGATATAATTGTTGCACGTATTTTCTACAAATCAAATTAGATTTGTGGCAAAAAAAAAAAAAAAACAAAACAACATGGACAGATAGAGTATTAGTAGAGCGGAACAACACGAATCTCAAAACATTATGAAACGGACCATGAAACGGACCAACACGTAAGTGCCACAAGACATTTTCAATTTTTTTTTTTTTACATTATATAATGTTTCCTATGGTGCACCTGCCTAAAATCAATGTCACTTAAATTTATCGATCTGTCTTATTTGTCATGGTACATGTTGGGGAGGCCGAAACCTGCCCACCCCCTACTGCCGGCCTAGGAAGGAGCAAAGAAACCGGCAGAAACGGCCTAAAGAGCCGGGATTCGGCCCCGGGGAAAGTTCTTGGATTCGGGCCCTGAGCTCACCGTGGGTCGAGGAATAGGAGCCCGAAGGCCCAGGTTTCGTGAATCATGGACGAAGGCTTGGACATTCGGTCATGACGGAACGGCGCGTGCCCTGCCCGCCGCCGGAGGGAAGCACCAGTAGGGAGGACGGCTGTAGCATTCGCATGGGAAGCCGAAACTGGAGCTTTAGTCCCCAAAAGGCAATGCGAGAAGATCGAGCAAGGGGCGAGGGCACGCGATTCGGGTGATGATGGCGAAGGCTCGTACTCGCCCTCGACGCAATGATCCCGGCTTTCGGCTAGCGAGGTCGAAAGCAATCACTTTCGCTCGATTATCGTGAAGAGTTCCTTGTCGAATATCCCACGGTGTGTTTTGCGGGTACTCGTGATCCGTCTTAAAGTCCCACGGAGGGTAGGTGGGATCGCGGGGCTGGAAAGTACTATTCTACCCTTAGGGCGCCAAGGAAGAGCGCGCGGTCCTAGTCGGGTAGAAGGGTAAGATAGGGATTGTAAGAGTCTCAAGGACTATAAATAGACCCCGAGGGTCATTGTAAAAGGCCGCATGAGAATTAATGGAAGAGCGTTGCTATTTTGCATACACCTTCGTGTGCCCACTTGAGTTCGCTTGAGTGATTCGTCCTGTAAGGGGGTAGCCTGTTTCGGGCTACGCCAACATTGGCGCCACCGTGGTTGTGCACGCAACCCATGGCTCCGGGCGAGGAAGACCCAAGGCGGCGCCGGGCAAAGACCGCCGGATCTCCTCCGACGGATCCTCCATCGTATCCTCCGCCGAGACCGTTACTCCAGCAGTCGGGGGCGGGGTGAAAAAAAAGATGCGCCACCGGCCCCGGGCGATAATCGGGTCAAGGCCCTTCCAGGAGCGGGAGGCGGCGAGGTCCCGAGAAGATGGAGAAGATTCGGATGAAGATCGCCCGAAAGCGAGCATGAGGCACCCGCAATGGCCAGAGGAGCGTGCAGGTTAATCCAAGAATTGAGTCTCGTGCAGGCTGAACTCGGAGAGTTGAGAGCTCGTAAGGAGGCAATGTTGAAAGGGGAGGCAGCCAAGCGAAGAGAGGATTTGGCTCGGGAGCAGCTTGAAACTTCGCCGAAATTGAGAAATAGAATTTGCTCCGTGAAATAGCTTAGATGGAGAAAAACACAAAGACCATCCCATGGAGGGGCAAGAACCAGTTTCGTCGCGGATGGAGAAGTCGATCGGTCTCACCACTCGCGCCTGAATTACAATACCGAGCCCATGGCCCATAGGGTACAAGCCCGCATCGCCATCGCTCAATGGGAAATCGGATCCAAGGAAGTTCATCGCAAGCTATGAAGCCGCAGTACATTCGGCAGGGGGATTCGGTTACCACTGCAAAATCTCTTATCATGGCGTAGAAGATATCGCATTATAAATGGTACATTGCCCTTCATCCGCTTTCAATAAGAAATTGGAAGCGGTGAGGGGAGTGATCATCACCTTTGAAGGTTTTCGGCCTTGAAAAAGGGAACTAGGGATTTCCTAAAGCTCAAGCAAGAGGATGGAGAGTCATTGACACAAAGATCTCGAAAAGATAGTGCAGCCGCTCAAACGCCCGAATGTCTCGGATGAAGTAGTGATAGCCGCGGCAATCGAGGGCATGGCCATTGGTCAATGCGCCGCGCTCCTAGACGTGGGAGGAACCTAAAACCTTGACCGAAGTTATACGATCGATCAAAAAGTTTGCGGTCCGAAGAAGGTCCAAAAGAAGAAAGGCAAAGAAGAAAGGACGAAAGGCAACAATCGCCGCATCCAAACGCAAACAATAGCCAAAGGTGGCAAGACTCCCCGCCCGGCCAACAATGTGCAAGATGATTCGGCTCAAACAAATGAACCTAGCCAGAACCAGGCTCTGGGACGCCTCAAACTCTAAGGCAAATCAGTCCAATCGAGGTGGCCGGGCTCAAGGGCGGGACGCGAAGAGGCCGGACGGACCAAGAGTACCAGATCTTGTTTAGCCTGCGACGAGAACATGGGTCATTTCAGTAGAGACCGTAAGTATGGGCGAGATGGCCAAGGAGCGTAAATCGGCGACGAAAGTTCACAAGGTAGCCAAGCTCCAAAGCACGTGTTCAACATGAGAGAAAACAAAAGCAGCGCACAACCGAATGCATATTTCGACTATCGTAATACTCGCTTGCCACCTCCGCCTCCATTAGTACAGAAGCCTCCATGCTTCCGGCTCACCATCATTAGTACTCCCGAACTACCCGGGTTACATCCCGCAATCCCAGCCTCCATCGATGGCGGCGTCTTCTCCGCAAAACCCGGAACAACCACAACGTAACACGATTTGAAGCCCGAAAGTAGTCAAGAAAAAACAGATTGTGAATTCGGTACTTCCTCCTCGGGGACACATCTACACAATCACCGGTGGATCCAACCTTGAGCACGAAAACAAAAGAGCTAGAAGGGACTATGTGAGAAGAGTACACACAAGAACACCGAGACTACCTTTGAACAAAGCCAAGATGGTCAATGGTCCCAATCACATTCGACGAAAGTGACTTCCGGCTAAGGGACTATCCGCACACGATGCATTTGTGGCAACCGCAAACGTGGATAAGTTCACACTTCACAACATCCCGGTAGATAATGGAAGCTCAAAGCCAGATATTCTCGTTCATCAAGGTCTTCCAAAGCATGGATATAGAACGAAGGACGTTGCAACCAAAGGTGTAATGCTTTATTTGGTTTTGGAGGGAAAAGGATAGATGCCATCGGAAGAAGGATATCGCAGTAACTTCGGTGAGGTTGGCTTATGTCGAACCGAAATCATAACATTCGATATAGTCAACATAGACTATCCCTACACAACATATTCGGCGGAGGAATCATAAGCAAGTTCGATGCAAGAATCAAGCAAAGCTTCGTGCATGAAGATACCCTCCCTTTCGGCATTGTGACCGTATGGAGAGATCGGGAAGCAGCTCGAAGATAGATGCAAAACCAATACCGGATACAAAGATGATCAACGAGGTAACAGAGAACGAAAGAGAAAACGATGAGAAGGAACCGAACCCAAAGTCGAAAAGGTCGAGAACCGAAAGTTGAGTCGGTCGAATCCACAAAAAGGGTCCCGATATCCACCACAGGGCCCGAGAGAGATCATAATTGGCTCAAACTCCACTGACGAGGCAGCTCAGCTGTCCGCATTCCTTGACTCCAACTCGATGTATTCGCGTGGTCACCGAGGATCTAAAAAGGGGTAAGCGAAACCTAGCTCAACACAACCGAGCGTAGCAGCAATAGTGAAACCTAAGAAGCGAGGGCTGAGGAAGCTATCCGAGGAAAGAAGCGCCAAGAAGAAGCAAAAGTCCGTAGACTTTCGGACGCTAGAGTAATCAGCCAGTCCAATACCCCAATGGTCGGGTAAACGTGGTCATGGTCCGTAAAAAGACATCCGACCCTAACATCAAGAAATGGCGAATGTGTGTAGACTTCACCGATCTAAATAAGGCATGTCCGAAAGACTCATATCCTCTCCCTGCATTAGACACCCCGATCGACTTAGCCTCAAGCTACGAGAGAATGAGTCTGCTTCGACCGCTTTTTCCGATACCATCGATACATCCAACCCGAAGACAAGGAGAAGACAAGCTTCATCACCCGGGGGACTTATTGTTTCAAGCGAATGCCCCGGTTTGAGGAACGCCGATCCACCTTCTCGCATGTCGGATGAAGTATTTAGAGAACGAAGAAGAAGAAGAAGAATGCGGTAACATACATGGATGACATAGTAGTCATCGCCAAACTCGAAAGAGTCGCACATCGGTGACCTAAAGGAAACTTTCGCGAATCTAAGGCGAAGCGGGGCTCAAGCTAAACCCGAAAAAATGCATTTTCGCATCACCAAGGGCAAAATGTTGGGATGTCTAGTGTCGGCCCGAGGCATAGAAGCGAACCCGGCACAAGATCGCGGCAATCATAGACATGAAGCCACCGTGATAGCCGAAAAGAAAGTCCAGCGGCTCACGGGATCGACTAGCGGCTCTTAGCAGTTCATCTCAAGGTCACCCGAAAAGGGCTTACCTTTCTTCAAAGTGCTAAAGGATAGCACAGATTTTGAATGGGGATCCGAGCAAAGAAAAGCTTTTCAAGATCCGAAAGATTACCTCACCAACCCGACAACCATGTCGAAACCATCCCCAAAGGCAAAGCAGTTATTGCTATATTTAGCAAATACACCGTTGCGGTAAGCGCTGTTCGGTCGAAGAGAAAGAGCAGACAACAAGCTCAAGCAATTCCTATCTATTATGTATCCGAAGCCCTTTCAAAGAAGAAAGCTTAACTACTCGTGAGCTAGAGAAAATAGCCTACACGGTTCTAATGGCAAGCCGAAAGCCGAGACAATACTTCCGTGCACACAAGATTCGGGTTGTCTCCTCTCGGCCCTTGAAGCTCTGTCGTTCAGAACAAATAATTTGTCGGCGGGTAGGCAAATGGGCCGCCGAGCTAAATGAATTGTGAATCGATTTCGAGCACGATCAGCCATAAAGTCTCAAGCAATCGCGGATTTCATAGCAGATCGGACTCCGGCAACCGAGGCAATCCGGTGGTCTTTGACGAACCAACTTGGACTCAAGTTTTGGCGGCGGAGCCCGGTGCGACAAAGGGGCTGGGATTTCGCCATAGTTACACCTCGCCAGGTCCATCCATCGATATGCAGCCGGACTAGAGTTCACAAGCACCAACAATACGGCCCGAATATGAAGCGGTGCTGCTCAAGGCCCGAAAAGCTAAGAGCAATGGGCGTTAAAAGATGTATCATCATTCGCATGCATTCACGTGTAGTGAGCGGACATTGTGAAAAAGAGTACATGGCCAGGAGCCAGTTCTAGTCGATATTTACAAGCGGAAGAGCAATGGAGAAGCATTTCTCAGATTCTCGATAAAGTACATACCACGAGCGAAAAACAGAGAAGCCGATGAGCTAGCAAAGGCGCGCCTGATTCCGACCCTTCCTGGATGTGTTTTTCCAACTACTTTCGGCCAAAGCAATCGGGAAGAAGAAGGGATACCAAGGGTGTTCATGTAATCGCAAGTCATGATTGGAGGAGCCCGATATTTGCATTCCCGATAGGAACATTGGAACCGAGTCTAAAACATGAACAAAGAAATGAATGAAGTCACGAACCAAGCACTACTCCATCATAAGAGGTGAGCTGTACAAAGATGGCATCGTAGCGCCAAAACTAAAGTGCATCGCCACGGAAGAAGGACGAAAAGCTTCGGACGAAATTCATGGAGGAATGTGCGAGCTCACAGGGGGACCTCACGAAATTGCACATAGAGCAATGAGACAAGGTTTTTACCGCCATCGGCGAAATGAAGATGCAAAGCAATTAGTAAAGACATGCGAAAATCGCCGGATGTTTGCCAAGAAGCAAAACGCACCGGCCCAACCCAACCAGTGTCGATAGTACCTACTTGGCCTCTTCAACGCTGGGGGGGTAGACATAGTGGGGCCGTTACCAACAGCTCCAGGCAATGTGAGATTCACGTACCGTGGGCGCCGAGTATTTCACCAAGTGGATAGAAGCAAGGTCCCTAGCCGTAATCACCTCGGAACTTTGATCAGTTTCGTATGGCAACAGATAGTCTGTCATTTCGGGGTTCCGTCCTACATAACTGTGGACAATGGCAAGCAGTTTGACTCAACATAGTTTCGGAACTTTTGTGAGGAGCTCTCGATAAAAGTGACTTTCGCATCAGTTTACCACCCACAAAGCAATGGGGCTGTCGAAAAGGCCAATGGTCTAATCTTCTCGGCCGCCTCAAAGTCTCTATGGGACGCAAGCAAAGGAAAGTGGCCACCGAAATGACCGCTTGTTTTGGGGCCATAACATCTCCAAGTCCCGAAAGCAACCGGATTCACTCCATTTAAACCGCTTACTCTACGGGAAGAAGCCATAACGCCGAAGAGCTTAGACTCGCCTCATTTCAGTACACAAATAGCTGATGTAACCAAAATTCAAAGGTTTGTAGACGCCGACACATCTGAATTCGAAAAGTTGCGGGCGGCAAAAAACCTCGACAACTACCACAAGGAGACGCAAAGTTGGCGAGACAAGAAGGTACTCGCGCAAAGAACATCTACCCAGGCGACCTCGCCCGTCATTCGCACGCGGATAAGCGGGGCAAGTTACAATCCCAATGGTACGGGCCTTTCGTCGTCGCAAGCATGGTCAAGCCCGGGGTGTTTCGGCTCAAGACAGAAGAAGGCGACGAAACCACTCACACGTGGAACGCGGACAATCTCCACAGGTTCTACGCGTGATGAATGCTCCTCGAAATAGGAGTTGTAATTTTCTTTTCTTTTATCATGGTTTGTAATAAGTAAAGTACGAAACTACATTGGGTTGCGCTTTTTTTCCTCACAGGGGAAGCCCTTCCGAGGGTGTGAGTTTTTTAACGAGGCAACCTGGAAACACTCGGTCGTGAACCCCCTATAAAAGGTTCCTTTCCCCAAAGCATGGCGTCAAAACAAAAGAGAGCCGAAAACAAGAAGTGACTAAGTCACACTTGATATATTCGACGTACATCATGCCCGAAAAGGGTATATGCTGAAGAGATCAGCAAACCAAGGCATACAAGCCGAAAGACTAAGGTCAGAGAGGACCGAAAGTCGAGGAAGTCCGAAAGTGACAACTTCCAAAAATCACGACTAAGGCTAACAAGCCCGGATCATCCGAAATTGACCGGAGAGTTAAAAACGGAGCATAAGCGGTGAAACCCGCAAAAGTGCAGCTTTTGGCCATTAAAGCATTGCCAAGGCATGCACTAGGGCAAATGTACCGTTAAAGTCCGTAGAAAGGACTAAAGTAGGTGCACCCATTTAATAAAGGATGAATCAAAGCGCCCCCCATGGCTACGCCCCTCGAGCAATCGAGACAATAAAGGCCCGTGATACGACAAGGACAACCAAAACCACTATAAAACAGGACCCAAGGGTCGATATCCCTCGAAGCGTGCCCATAAGTCAGAGGGGAACATCTTTAGGTAGCCACCAAGAACAATGCAAAAGGGCCATAGCCCAAGAAGAGCGTAGGCTCATTAGGATTGAGAGGAATCGGGAGAGAGTAGGCGACATTCGGCCAATCGGGAGAGAGGGTCGAATCTCGAAGGCTCGCAAAATTTTGCCCACAAGCTACCGTTACACGAAAAGAGCTTGTCAAAAGACAATCCTACCACGTGGGAACCCCAAGGCCTAGCCCCGAAAGAGTTGCGTGAGGGAAGCACATCGACCAACTCGGGCACATCAATGATTACTCAAGGTGGCCGACAATATCCGGGTTTCAAATAAAAGATCAGCTCAACCCGCCAGAGCATCGAAAAATCTAAAGCGCCGAATGCTCTGGTGAAACCCGAAAACAGCATTCTCCATTGCACGAGTTCATCCCCATCGGCATGCCGAGGACAAGGCCGAAGCTGCTCGAGTGTATAAGAAGGTCGGAAGATAAAAGACGAAACACGTCACATTCGCCAAGCCTTACCACGTAACAATGTCAAGCTATCACCCGATCCCAAACGACCGGGCTTGAATGCTTACTCCTGGCCGCATCTACCAGCTAGCTAGGAGAAAAGAAAAAGTCAGAAGTTCAAGATGGCCGAATGTGCAAGAAGGCAACATTCGGCCCACGAGGTAGGCCAGTCCACTTAAAGAATTATAAGAGCAGGGCGCAAAATTGTAAAAGATCTAAGTCGAAAAGACAAATAAGCATTCGCACATTGCATGACTTTTAGTTTCCTCGCAAAGGGGGGATGGGGTTTCTTAACAGAAAACAAATTTGCGAGATAACGAAATAACCCGCATCAAAACAGCGCTTTTCATGATCAATTCAACGTAAGATCCTTAACAGTACAATATCGATATCTAGGGGCCGGAAGTATGCCGATTTCGTCCCCTCCACCTCCAATTTCGGCTCCAACAAAATACCACGAACTAAGTTCCCGTGCCTAGCGTAAGGAACGAAAGTGCTCCAAAAATCAAGCATTCGCTGTTCGTTGTTAGCAATCTTCCCGCGACGCCGACGCAAAAAATCACCCATTCGGTCGGAAACTTCTCCCGAAACCTAAGCCAGAGGCTCAAAGCGCCGAATCCATCACGCCGATTTTCACAGAACATCATCCATAACACTAGAGGTCCCCTGCCTAGAACCCGCCAAACAGCTTAACAACAGTTTAAACATGTATCATTACAACATACGCATCTCTTCAGGCCGAAACAAAAGCATCTCAAACATCGGCTACCCTATCGGGCCGTCGGCGTTCGATCTCCGAGCCGGAGGCGTTCCCGCCCTCGGCCGAGGGGCTTCCTGATTCATCTCGAGAGCACTTGCCGTCCCGCTCGGCCAGAAGGCGTTCACCTTGGCCCGAATCTCCCGCTTCCCGATCATTCGCCAAGCGTATAAAATTTTTTTCGCGTTAGTAATGTGAAGTCATCAAATGACGAAACTAAGCCAAAAAGCGAAACAAGCGAATAAATAACACGACCGACTTTACGTTAGCTTTCGAGATTCGGCACACGGAACAAGGCAAGGTCCTTTCCACCGCCCTGCCGAAGCCATCATAAAATTTCCCGCGACATCAAGGGCCGGAGCGGGTGTCCGCCAAGATTCGACGGATCTTCTTTCGGTTCCACGGCCCTAATGTGCTCGCAAGACTCTAGCTCATGCAAAGCATGGCCGAAAGCACGCAGGTCTCGAGAGAAGCGTAGCCCCTCCCGGTCTCCACTCGGGCACTCGGCCCCTTCGGCTCCTGCACCCAGCCCAAGGCGGCGTTTGGTCAGATCCGAGACCCGGTGGCGGCACGGCCTCGTCACCGAAAGAGGCCGGCGAGGATTGAAGGGCGAAACCCCAAATTTGACTTCACGCCGGTGGTAAGGGCAACCGGCCGGATTTGCGCTTCCGCTCGACATCCATTCCTCCTCTAAGTCCTGGACCTTTGCTCCAAGTCCGCGGCCTTCTTCTCCTCCGTCTCGGCTCGGGATTCGCCTTGACCTTTGGGAGTTGGCGGTCTTCAAGTCCTTGCTCGAGTCTTTTCGGGCCTTGCCCTCTCGGCCTCGAGCCTTGCCGCCGTGGCCATGAAACTGCTTTCTCCGGGGTCCCGAGATAAGCATCGACTGCAAAAGATAATGAAAAAACGAAATCATAAGTAGGGCGAAACCTGCACTTAAAAACGAAAAGCTCAAGAAAGAAAGCATACCCCTATGGCGTAGAAATTAAGGGCATCAAAAGCCGCTGCAGCTCCGTCTTCAACAACTCCTTCTCAGTTTGAGGGGCTATGAAGGAGGTGGAGCGGTCGGTGCCAAACTTAACCCCCTTCTCTCAGTAGGAAAGAGGGCAAGCTGCGATCCACGCACGCCACCACCCCCCGCATCCGCATATACTCCTAGAGAACGAGCAAGTTTGTAAGTCTTCTCCCTCCCAGGGGCTCATCTCTTCAGGCGAACTAAACCCCCGAGTACACAGCGGTTTCCCCGAAATCAGCTGAGTCGCTTCCAAGCGAAAGGAAGCCGTGGCCGAATAGGCATTCCTTAAAAACTCCGAAGTCTTGATGAATTCCCGATAGAACCGAGACTTACCGGGGCAGCTTTGGGAGTCGAGGTCGGCAGGGACGGTGAGCCGAAACCGGGGGTTCCTTTGCTCGATTTTTGTTTTTCTCGAAGAGGGAGGGCTCCGCGGCATTCGTCGTAAAAGAAGCAGCCTTAAAGGCTCCCGTGACCGCTTGACCTTGCCAAACGAAGGGCCCCGAGAAGCCGAATCATTGGCCTCCTTCAGGGTCTCGCGGGATCCTTCACGGGCTTCCCACCCATATCCTCTGAATCACTGGAGATTACCTGTGTAAGAACGAAACAATACAACCAACTTTAACCAAAAACAAAACAGAGTAACATGCGAAAGCAAAGATACAGAATGAGAAAACCGCAGAAAGCACAAGGATTCCCGAAAGAAGATAGGACGAAGTACCAAGCTAGAAGTAACAACGCCAAACGCACGAGTCCGGCCGAATGTAATCTTTCGGCTATGACGACCCGGAACTTTAGCCAAGAGACGACCTACCTCAACATCCTTGGTCTCTTTCGGCTTCTTATACTGACAGCCCTTTTGTCTTTTCGCTCGCTCAAGGGGAGCAGAATCCTCGCACAACTGACTTCCCACGATAGCTGGCCTTTCGTTCAGCCCTTTCGGCCTTCGCCTCGGTAGGGGTCACCGATGTGAATAAGTGATTCCCATCGCGTTGAAAGCACGATTCACTCGAACGTTATCCCCAACAATCTCCAGCGCCAAGCATATTCGCGGTCGAGATAGCACCGAGGATAGCATCTGTCTCATCGCTGACGAAATCCAAAAAGACTTCTCCGAATGAAACCGCAATGGCCTCTAAGCCTCAACCTTCGTGCCGTCATAACTAAAATTCGGAGGGTCGATGGCGAATTGCACCCTAGCACTCAAAGGCCGGACTTCCATAGCAATCCATTCTTCCGTCAAGTCGCGAGTGGTCTGACGTGCAAGGGGTGGCAAGAAAGGCCAAGGTTTCCTCAAAGATCCCCTTCAACGTTCTCAAAAAACTGTGCATGGCACCTCCTCGCATAGGAACCATTCGGCCGATAAAGAAACGTTTCACCGGTAGACCGCTACTCGTAGCATGGCCCTCGTCGTAGCGCCACACGAGCGTAAAAACCAAAACTCAGTCCATTTTGACCACTTATTGCGTAACGCCGTCGGGCCGAATGTTGCCTTCGTAATGAAAGTGTAAGCACCAAACCGCACGATGCAATGTTCATTCGTCCCTTTCATCCTTAATCTTCTTAGGCTTCTTGTGACAAAGGCGAGAATTGGACGAATGTATCCACGCCACGTGGGGCTCCCATCATTTTCATAGCCCACATGAATGCCCCAATCGAAAGAAAGCATTCGGAGTAAGATGATGCAAATGCAATCCAAAGCGATCAAGAACGCCACCAATAAAAGCATCCTCACAAGGTAGCCGAAACCCAGCCTTGAAATAATCCTTGAAAACAAGCGCTTCACCGATTTTAGGCTCCGGATACCTTTCCCCCGTAAGGAGCATGGCACAAAGAATCGAGTCCGGCGGTCCATGAACCCCTTTTGCGCACGTAATCATCCAGGACATCCTCTGTGACTCGGGATCTTCCAGCCCAGTATACCTCAGCGACGAGCCGAAGGTCCCGGATGCTCCCCAGACCCTTCGGCAATGGAAAAGCTACCATCCTCTGACCCCTCAACCGCACCAAACGAAACCTCATCATCACCACGTACCGGAAGATCCCCCCCAACGGGAGACCCTTCGATATCCACAATCTCATCTAGATCATCGGCGACAATTGGCGCGACGAAACCATCAGATTCGGTCGATTCATCGTTGTAGCTAGAATATAAATGGGGGTCAACACTCAGGAGTGGGCGTTGTTCAACGGCACCATTGGTAGTCGAATCTAAACCTGACGAGCTGCTAGTTGATCCTGAACCCTTCGATGAAGAGCTAGACCCCGAAACAATTAGATCCGACATATCTACCCGATCAACGAAACCTAAAAGTACAGAAAAGAAACCGGCAAAGGCCGAAAATAAAAAAACAAGCGCCCGACACAATCAAAAGAAAATGAAGGCAAGAAACAAGTCTAACCTCTGAGGACGAAAGACGCACGCCGAATCCCTCCACGCACCGAAACTAAAGAAGATCCGAAAGCTGGAAGCCTGAGAGCTAGGAGGCAAGGTTCTCAGGAGGCAGAATGAGCCGGGGGGACGACGCCGGGCCGCCGACCCTTTATATAGGATGAAACGGCGCTGGAACCAAAAAAAGCCGCCTCATCTGCCGCCTCAGAGCGCGAATCCCGAGACAGCGCCGTTCAACGCACTTCCTTTACTTAATTTAAAACAATCGGAAAGTCAAGATTAAAACAACATGGCAGCATTTAAAAATAATAATAATAAATAATGATTCGGACGCATTCGGCGAACGAGGGGTTTCTTAACGGATCGAACGATCGCGCCCAAGGGCAAGACGGAAGCTCTCGCCCTCGGCCTCGAGGGGCTATCGTTGGGGGGGAGGCCGAAACCCGCCCACCCCTACCGTCCGGCCCAGGAAGGAGCAAAGAAACCGGGCCAGGAAACGCCCTAAAGAGCCGGGATTCGGCCCGGGGCCGAAAGTTCTTGGATTCGGGACCTGAGCTCACCGCGGGGTCAAGGGTATAGGAGCCCGAAGGCCCAGGGTTTCGTGAATCATGGACGAAGGCTTGGACATTCGGTCATGACGGGCCGGCGTACGCTGCCCGCCGCGCCGAGGGAAGCACCAGCGGGAGGGACGAAGGCCGTAGCATTCGGCATGGGAAGCCGAATGCTGGAGCTTTCGTCCCAAAAGGCAATGCGAGAAGATCGAGCAGGGGACGAGGGCATCGGCATTCGGCCGATGATGGCGAAGGCTCGTACTCTCGCCCGACGCGTGGATCCCCAGCTTTCGGCTAGCGAGGTCGAAAGCAATCACTTTCGCTCGATTATCGAAGAGTTCCTTGTCGAATATCCCACGGTGTGTTTTGCGGTACTGCGATCCGATCCGAAAGTCCCACGGAGGGTAGGTGGGATCGCTGGGCTGAAAAGTACTATTCTACCCTTAGGGCGCCAAGGAAGAGGCGCGCCCGAGTCGGTAGAATGGTAAGATAGGGATTGTAAGAGTCTACGGACTATAAATAGACCCCGAGGGTCATTGTAAAAGGCCAGACAGAGAATTAATGGAAGAGCGTTGCTATTTTGCATACACCTTCGTGTGCCCACTTGAGTTCAGTTGAGTGATTCGTCCTGTAAGGGGGTAGCTCTGTTTCGGGGCTACGCCAACAAGACAGTTTTCTCTCCACCTCTTACACCAAATCCTATCGATGAGGAAGACTGGAAGAGCAAAAGAAAGAAGATATATAATGTTGGCATTCTCGAGTAAATTGCACTTATACAGGGTGCATGTTAGTCTAATATTTTGTAATTTGTTCAATTTAATACAACTACAACATAGGTGGATGCATGTTGGTCCACCATCTTCCAATCTGATTAATTTTATATGAGAACTTAGCTCACTGGTGCATATATGGTCCAAGCATTGTAGCAACATGTTTCCATACATCCTTAATTACCGCCATTGTTAGTCATTCCAAGAATCCCAAATTTAAAATAAAAAAGAAAAAAAAAGAGGAAAAGTGGTTGCTACATTTTAAATGACGTAGTAAGCAAAAAAAAAAAAAATGATGTACTCCCTCCATCCTAAATTGTAAGTCATTCAAATATTTTTGGAGAGTCAAAGAATTTCAAGTTTGACCAAATTTATATGATAAGATAACAATATTTAGGAAGTCAACAAAGTATAATTGGAGTTTTTTGTTAATTATATTTTCATAATATACTCATTTAATATCACAAATCTTAGTAATTGTCTCTGTAATTTTGGTGAAACTTAAGATGCCTGAAAGATTTTTGAAATGTCTTACAATTTGAAATAGAGGAAGTAGTAAACATGAAAAAGAAGATGAAACAATCGCGTCGTCAAAAAGGACAGGAAAGGTTAGAACGAGACGTTAATAGGACCATAGAGAATGAGACGTTAATAGGCCTATAACAGGGATTCAGAGTGTGCATAAACATATCGTTACAACGTTAGGACCATATATGCAACAATGATCCAACGTTCTTGCTTCAATTAAACAGATTAGAAGATGTTGAATTAACATGCACACTCCTAGATAGTTATCATATTAAATCAAACAAACTATAAAAGATGTTGGACTAAAATGCATCCACTTAGATAGCTGTTTGTTGTACGGTGTACTCTTCTGGATGATTAGATTAAGATCTAATATGTACTATTCATTGCTGAAAAATCTTTAAATTTTGGGCACGTGGAAAATAGAAGGTCTGATGTACTAGTACACGGGTGACGTGGCTAAAAATGATCAATTTTACATAGATGTTTTTTTTTCACGTTTTCTATCCATCGGGTGCCTGAGATCCAAAACTGATTTCAGGCGACGCCACACCCACGCTCGTTGCATTGCATGCTTCTGTTTTGTCCTTCCCAACATGTACTGAATAGGGGCTGGAGCAGCCTGGGCATTGGATTTTGATCCAATGGCTGATATCGTCACCTGAAAAAAAAAATAATAAATTTTAGGCACCTAGATTATAGCAAATTTTTTTACTGATACATACGTCTTCCGTCCCACGAATAAACACAATTCTTTTGATTTATATTCCTGTTTAATCGCCGTCTTATTCAAAAAAAAAAATTAATAATAATTATTTTGTTTTGTTATGCCTTATTTTATTATTAGAGATATTTTTATAATAATTTAATTTTATTATTTGCACAAAAAAATCTAAATAAGACGAATGGTCAAAGATAAATTTTGAAGTCAAAGAATTGCGTTTATTTGTGGGATGGAGAGAGTAGGTGTTTTTTTTGTTCTCACGACAACGTGTAGTTTTAAGAGTTGGGTTAGTCTTATTCTATATTTGGCTTGAGGGAGGCAGCTATTCTAGTTCTAATTGTTGTGTGAGAAATTAAGTGGATCGGGATAGATGACTGGATGGTAAATCTACCACGTTACACTAAAAGGTGATCATTTACCGTTGTATAGTCAAACAAACAAAATCACAGAGATTAGTACAGACTACAGCACCAATTCGATTGTTTAACTTTCTGATAACATCAACCAAAGTGATAGCTCCATGGCCCATGTGCATGTTTTGTTGAGTACCGACTACCGAACCGATGTTTAACTGAATCACTAGCTTAATTGCGGGCGGCATCGTCGACGGCTTCGTAGATGACCTCCTTGGACAGCACCTCCAGCGACGTGGCCCCTCGTCTCCGGGACGAACAGAGTCATCAGCATGCCCAGGAAGTTGGTGCCCGCCAGCACGAGCAGCTCGTTCCGGGTGCCAAAGCCCACCGCGTACTCGCCGTCGGCGCCCTTCTTGGGGAAAACCCGAACGCACCAAGAACCGCACCGGCCCGCCCCGACGCCGCGGCGATGCCGTGGCACGTGCATCGTAGCCGTGCCGGGAAGAGCTCAGCGGGTGCGACGAACGTCGTGGTGTTGGGACCGACGTTCGCGAAGAAGAAGGCAACGCTATAGAGCGCCACGAAGCCGGCGACGTGCGATGTCCAGTGTTCGTACAGCGCCGCGAGGGCGAGCATGGACAGCGTCATCACCAAGAAACCGGCGACCTAGAGTTTCCGCCGGCCGAGGACGTCGATGAGGGCGATCGCGAAGCAGTACCCCGGGATGGCGCCGCAGAGGGCGATGAGAGCCTGCGCGCGGGCGAGTCGGCAGACTTCCTCGACGGCGCTCATGGTAACCACCGGTGAAGGGGAGACCCATCCAAGCTTGCTGAGGAGGTCCTTCTGGAGGATGCTCTGGCTGTAGTAGGTCACATCGAGGAGGAACCAGGCGCTCGAGGTTGCCAGCAGGTGGAGGCCATGGCTCCTCAAGAACTGCACCGAGAAGAGGCCCCACTTGTCGTCGACGCCGCTAACAGAGGCGTCAATTTCCTGCTCTCGGATGGTGGCGCATAACACCAGTGACATGTCGGTCCCTGCACTCCTCAGGTCACCGGCGACAAGCGCTGTGTACCGAGCAGTCTCCGGCAACTTCAGGCGCAGATAGAAGGCGAGAGCGGCCGGCACCGTTCCGGCCATGAGGATGGCACGCCACACGTTGTCGGCCTCTGGCTGGCAGCCGCCACGACCAGAGCAACGGCGTTGCCTAGGGAGGATGCCCATGCCCTGCATGGCGTACACGGCGGCGAGGAATGCGCCGCGTTTGCGTCTGTTGGCGTACTCCGCCATGATGGCCGCGCTCAGGGGGTACCCGCCGCCGGCTCCGACGCCGAGCCAGAAGCGGAAGAAGCATAGCGTCGCCACGACGGCCTTCGCCGTGCGGCCAAAAGATAGTCCGGACGCGGCGGAACAGACGGCCACGAGCGCCAACGCGAGGCCATAGGCGCGCCGGCGGCCAATCCTATCCCCGAGCCAGCCAAAGGCGAGTTGGCCCACAAACGTCCTGCAGTATACGGCGCCGCTCAGCGCAGCCGCGGCGTCAGGCGGCAGCGTGCCCGGCTCGCCCAGCCTCGTGGAATCGGCGAAGTAGACGCGGCCGAGCAACCTGTAGATGAGTGACGCGGAGTAGTAGAGGTTGTAGGCTCCGGCGAAGAATCCCGTGCCGGCAATCGCGGCTGCTGTGAGGTGGTACCGGTGCGTCTTGGCGCGGTCGAGTGCCGCTAGGATGTTGAGCTGGTGCGTGCGCGCCATGGATTTGGCACGGGCTCGCGGGGCTCGCTGTGCGTCTGGCTCGTGTCGCGGGCAGCGAACGTTCAAGAGTTGTGAGTTGGGCTGGCGAGCTGGTCCATCCGGTGTGAGTGTGAGTGTGGCAAGGTTAAGTCAAAGTCGACGCTATGAGTGTGAGGTCAAGAAAATTGAAATGTCTCATTCCAACTGTACTTCAATATTCAACTTATAAATTCTAAAAACGAGAAAAAGAATAATATCTGGGCTGCGGCAGAGAATCATATTCATTCGCGTGCCATGTTCAACGAGCAGCTTTCGTTGCGTGTGTGAACTGTGAAGTTCATGTTCATGACAAGAAGCTTGTTGTGCCAATATGAAGTTTGAACCCTCATGCGGCCAGAGGTGCCCCGCTTGGATTGCAATAGATTATATAAGAGTGCCACATCCAATCAGGTGAGATTTAAGAAGGGGTTTTGAAAATCTCAAAACACAAATTTTGGAGCTGGGGGATCGACGACCGTGGATGTGCGGCTGGCTTGGGGGTTATAGTCCCGTGGTGGAGGAGTTTCTGGTAGCTGTTTGGGATTGCAGCGGGCTGCGGCTTCAGGCGTGGCATAGCGTTGGCGACGACGGGCGCAGGTTCCAACGGCCTGCTTTTTGGCTCCTCTCCCAGGTGGTGGGTGTAGATTTGTGTTGTGTGTTTTGTGTCGAGGTCCCAACTCCGACTGGCCGTTGTGGATGGAGGCTCGTGTTGACGACCCAATCCAACCGAGCGGAGCGCCATGTTTATTTTCTCCCGTCCGAGTTGTTGTTAGTTGTGATTGAGTTGCTTTTTAGTTGGGTCGTTTCGACCAAGTTGAGTGGAGGAGTTGAGTGGGCGCTAATTGTGGCGCGAAGTTGAGTAGACTTGGTGCCTAGGTGTGCAAGTGGAGTAGGGTACCCTCTACATTTGTATGGTTTTTTCCGCCCGTTTTCAAATCAAAAAACTGGGCTGGCACTTTACCTTTTCCTTTTTTTTCGCCTAATAAAAATCACGGCAAAGCTTTTACCGTCCCTTCTAAAAATGTTTGAAAATCTTAGAATCCAAAATAAGAGATGATGTCACCACCAGCCATGTTGCACCGCAAACTCTTGTTGGCAAGGACTTTTAATTAGGCTTCTACCGGCCAACGACACCTACATCAAGCATATTGTTGACACACAGAAATGTCCAATATTATTTTTTGATAACTTGAACACGTCAAGCAAGTCACGGACACGTTGGAGCTAAGTAGTGTCGCCAAAAAGAGCAAGAATCGCGAGGAAGAGGCGAGATGAAGCAGGTTGATCAAGTCGGCTTAGCCGGTTTGCTAACCGGCTTAGCCGGCTCCTCTTCTCGGGTCTGGCTGTGAGCTGGGCCGGCTGTGCTGTGCCACCAAGTTTAGTCGGGTCCCCAGCGGGCTAAGCCAGTTGTGATTCGACCGACTCGGACACCCGCGCCCCCCTTCAAAAACTCCGGTTTAACTGGGTTGCAATCCGCTAAGCCGGTTCATGTTGATTCCAAACCGATTTGATTACAAATCGTGTTGTAGGTAACTTTAGGAGTTGGAAATGTATCCAAGTTACTTTCTAAGGGGGTAAACCATCACCCTCTATATATTGAGAGGTTCACAACCAATTTGATCTCATCTACCAACAAATCGACAAAACACAAACATATATTCTTTTTCTACAATTTACTTTTCTCAACCCCTCTTGCTCATTGTCTGACGAATTTCTCCACGTGATTTGTTATTGTTCTAGCTAGCCTTGCTGATCCTAGAAGATTATTCGTGCATCCTCCCGACGGACCCTTCTAAAGGCTGTTCTGAAGTCGTTTCAGCAAAGAACAAGCTTACATCGATACTATCGATCCCTAAATCAATTCAATCGATCACACTGTATTTCTTGCTATTTTTTAGGTTGTTTGCAACCTCTAGGGTGTCCAAAGCCCGCTGGTTTGTTGATATAGATTTTTCTTTTTATCAACACATATCATCCGCATGCAGCAATAATGATGAGGATCTTGTCGGTGTGAGCCTCCCATGCGTCGGAGACGAGGCTGAGCGACCCTAGCTGTGGCGCCTGGCGCGCGCGGCCCCCCTTGCCCACGCCGCCATTGTCGGCAGCGCCTGAGGACGAGGCGTGAGGCAGATGTGATCGATGATGTTCCATGAGAGAACTAAGCACATTAATATCAAGTATCATTTTGTCCATGATGTGATCGATGATGGTAAGCTAAAGGTATGCAAGATCAGTACTCATGATAATCCTGCTAATATGATGACTAAGCTTGTTCTTGTTGCTAAGTTTGAGCTATGCTCAAGTTTAGTTGGTTTAGTTGATTAGCCCAAGAGGCTATGTGGCGCCAAAAGTATTTTTTTCTTTGCTATGTTCTGCCGTAGCGAAGCGGAGACTGTAGAAGCCGAAGGCCGGGCTGGAGCAAAGCGGGGTTTCTTCTGCTGAGAGCACTCGATAGCCCACTCCTGGTATTCACTCTGGCGTTCTTCTTCTTGGGCCAAGTCGACTTCCAGGGCTAGGGTACTGCTTCATGGTCGCCTGGGTGTGGCCTGCTGACGTACGCCCTGACCTTGTGAGCTAACATTACTGAACATTCTAGAGAGGTAGTATTAAATGTACAGGTAACATTGAGTCTATTATTTATTATTAGCGAGACCCCATGAAATCAAAAACATCGTTGTCACTTGTTACAACGGTAATTTGTGCCACCAAAAGAGATATTACATTGGCCCCGTATCGTGCTTCTCCGAATGGAATTAGTATCTTATAGTTCTTCAAACAGAGGCAGCCACAGCCACACAAGACGCTAATTAAGCTAAGGCCGCAGAGGTGGACAATATGTTTAACTGTGATTCTGTGAAAATATTATATAACCGTTGCTTCCCATGTTTGACGCGCTTATTTAAGCAAGCACCTGATGATTTCCCCTACTTGGTACTAGCCACAGCCCACCTCACCACGACAAGCTAGTGAAGTGCTAAGCTAGCCAGCAATAAGCAAGCACGCGCTCAGCAATGGCGAGCACAAAGCAGCTCGCTCCGGTCCTTGCCGTGCTCGTCTCACTCCATCTGCTCGCGTGGAGCGGCGCGGCGGCCCGGCACCACGCCAAGCCGGACCCGCCGTGCGGCTCTGGCGACGACGACTCCGCCGAGTCTGTCCCTGCAGGCATGCAGCTCCACAAGGCCGGCAAGGGCGGAGACGACCACAGCTGCCCGTCGCCGGCCGTGTCGAAGAGCGGCGCACCCCGGCCGTGATGACCATGAACGGGTTCCAGAAGAGGGGGAGCGGCGGCGGTCCGCGGCGTGCGACGGCCAGTACCACAGCGACCACGACATGGTGGTGGCGCTGTCCACGGGTGGTACGCGGGCGGGCGGCGGTGCCACAAGCGGATCCGCATCACGAGCGCGCGCACTGGCCGCACCGTGGAGGCCAAGGTGGTGGACGAGTGCGACTCGAGCCACGGGTGCAAGCGCAACATTGTCGACACGTCGCCCGCCGTGTGGAAGGCGCTCGGGCTCGACACCAACGTCGGCGTCGTGCCCGTCACCTGGTCTGACGTCTGATGAGCCGTCCAAGACGACGATCCAGTACTACGTACTCGGCACTGGCGCCAATGCAATCGGTACGGTCTCGTTGCGGATCAAGCGAGCTCGCGCGAGAGACGATCAGACCGTACCATTTGTTTTGGCTTGTGCCTGGAACATATACGTCAACTCGTGTAGCCTTTCTTAGCTCGTTGAACGGTTACTTGTGTCGTTGGTTGTTGCTACTTTTAGCGTGGTCTGTGGAGTACTCCTATATAGTAGTATTTGCAGAATAAACCCCACTTTAAATGTTGTGTGCGACGAGTGACGAGTCTGCGAGATGCTCTACAGTAGAGCCTCTACTGCAGCATCTTTCCAGCGGTTCAATATCTCCTTCTACTGTTATAGAACTGTCATGTTGGTGAGAAATATATTTTTTTTGTTTCAACAGTTCCTTGATATTTCTCTCTTTTTATGTTCATAATTATAATATTTCTCTGATAGCAACGTAAAGGCTGGAGATATGCTCTGGTACGTAGCAATGTATTGCCATCAAGTGTTGTAGTGTTGTCTCTGAGTCGTCCAAACTTGCAGTATGCATGTCTTACTGTATTCGAGTACTGTGAACTTTTGGGCCCCTAGCGCGAAATACAAAATGGGGCCAGAAAATATTAATAACCTATGTGCATCCTTTTTTTTTTTTTTTTTTGAGATTACACAAAGACAACGCTAGACTCTCAACACGCACGCACACTCACCCCTATGAACACACGTACGCAAACCCTACCCCTATGAGCACCTTCAAGACTGAAATGCAAAAATCTTGAAGTTCCGAAGTCACCACCGGCGCCGCTATCGACGGGACGCCGCCACCACTTAATGCATAGGCGCCGAAAAATCCCGAAATAAATCCAGGGATAAAGTGTCGCGACCCAAGATTTGAACCCCGGGTGGGTGCCCCCCCAACCAATGGCCTTTACCATTGAGCCATTAGCCCCTTTGACAATAACCTATGTGCATCCGAACTTCACATTGTACTGAATATATGGTTCCTTCAATATTAAGAACCACAATAGACGTTCATGCTAAAGAGAAGAGAAATAGCTAAATCTTAACAATATCTTCTTAACTTCTACTATAAAAAAGCATTATAGTAGAATTCAGAACAACGGACGGTAGGAGAATAATTTTCTGGCCCCGTCATTATAGGCTCTCACTGGGTTAAACGACCACGTCCTTTCTTTCCCTCCTCGTTTCCGCAATAAAAAGCAACGTTTCTTTTCTTTTTTTCCCTACATCCCAACGCAAGTTGAATTCAGAACAATGGACGGTAGGAGAACAACTTTTTACGCTCTGCACCTGGATGCAAACTACAATTGGTGGCATCGCCCTAAAAAACCTGCAGCAGCGTATTACAACCTCTCCGACATTTCCTCTCTCGCCAGAACTACGAGAAACCCAACGTTCCAGCTGCTCTGCTCCATGCTCCATGCTCCAGCTCTGCCCAGCATCAAGAAGCCGGCACAACGAGCTGTCGTGGCGCACTATGCGTGGGCGTGGTAATCTGGGCAGTAAAATCTTAACAAGATCCAAATGGTTCACGGTAAACGGCCAAATTTTGTCCAGCACAAGAAGCGGCAGCGCCTGCAGCGGGGAAACCAACAAAACAGGCTGACGACCGTGCCTACGTACGGGTGACCTGAACAGCTCGGTCCTTTTCTTCTTTGATCCCATCAGACTGGGGTCAGAAACTCTGAATCCACGCGATACGTGTATGGAATTCCTTCGTGTATTATACTACTTTTGTTCTTTGATTCTTTGATGAGAAACCCGTAATTTGGCGACCGGTATTGGACTAGCTTTGGGCCTTTTTGGGCGGGCTGAACATACGACAAATGAAAGAACAGTAAACTAGCGAAATGTTGCTAGAAAAAGTAAACTGGCTAATTGAAATGCTCCGTTAGATTTGGAGATTGGCTACACGACAGTGTCAAAAAAAATTAGGCATTAGCGACTCGACACACAATGTAATTCACTTTTCTCGCAAAATCGGACCGCTGTTTCGTTACATTGCATTCTGTTTTTGACATAAAGATTGTTGTCTTTTCTAGCAATCGGCACACAGATCAAAAAACCAAGCCCATTGACCTGCATGCCTCTAGTACGAGTGCATGCAACCCCTTTTTGCTTCCCATTGACCAAGCCCATTGTTGTCTCCTTTCTTCCTGTTCCCTTTTTGCTTTAGATGAGATTGCCAGACTCAAGTGGAGGAGAGAGATGACAGGCCGTCAGACTCAAGTGCATGCAACCCCTTGTGAAGTGGGATGGAGGTTCAGTGGCCGACGCCCAAATGGAGCAGCATACAGTACGTAGGAGGTGCCGGCTAGGGTAGGCTGCTGAGCTAAGAGGACGGTCTTTCGGGGGATACACTTCAATTGCTAGGACGACAATCTTTCCGGGACTGAGGGAGTATGAAGCAAAATAATAGCAAGAGAAAATTGGCTAATTTTCTTTTGTTAGATTCTAGTCTCAGTCTTCATTTCAGACAAAAAGCGAGCGATCAGGTTGCTGCAGCGAAATCCTATACATAATAGTGGAAATGAGATATTGATTCCATGCCCGTGGAAAAAATTCATACATTAGGGGCTAGTTTGGATTCAATCGTTCCTCGGAATTGAAGGGGAATTAAACTAAATTCTTCCTAAATCACCTCCCAATCCCCAAGTAACCACCTCGCAAACATGGTACTTTGTTGCCTCTATTGCTGAGATTTTACTAAATACCATTCCATCCATTGCTTTCAGCAGCTGGAGCAAAGGGTTTTAACTTTTTATATATTGTCTATAGAAGACGATTCTCCTCCTTTTCCCTCGCTTTTGTTATTGAATTTTGATGCCTGAAAAATATTCTCCTCTTACATCCTTTGTTACAATATAATTCTCATGTTGAACTCCTTTCCCATCAGTTGTTTTATATAAAAAAAACTCGACCGGGTGGGGGAAAGACCGCCCCACCGACATTGTTCTTAAGAAGAAACCCCGCCCTCCCGGTTGAGAAAAAACCGAACCCCCCCCCCGCCCGACACTAGGAGCTTCAAGCCCATGGGAACTACGATCCTCAATCCATTTGGAGAAGACCGGGGCCGGAATTACACCGAACCAGTATACCAACCAGAACCCTGAGCCGGTATACCAACCAGAGCCCACAGCTCGATCCATACGGGACATGGACGAGCTCTTAACTAGTGCTTTGACACATGGGACTGACGAGGGGATTTTTTTAACCACAGCCTGAAATTCGCTCCCACGGGGATTCAGACTCGAACCCTCCGAGTGTCGCCGAGTATCCTAACCATTAGGCTAGGACCCTTTTGGCTCAGTTGTTTTATAAGAAAATTTGCTTGCAAAAAATCCTTATCTATCATCCTTTATTATAGCTGAGGTCATGCCCAACACGCGTCGACGTGACAAGTGTGCTCGGATAACAAAATGGAGGAGAGACACAGTTTGAAGGTAGCTTCGCAGTCTGTTATGTTGTCAGCAGAAGTGCCTATCGCCTCGTCAAGAAAAAAAAAAAACATTGGTTTGAGCTGAAAAGAACGCAAAGCTGGCACAAAATTAACTTTGTGAGATTGGCCGATTGGTGCACAAAAGCAATAACATGAGAGCGATGTTTGGACATAGAAAAATAAATGGTTAGCTAGAAGATAAAGAAATACCAATGGCTTGCTGTGTGAGAATTGATAAATGATAACTCTATCCATGGACAGCTCCATGGATGATTTTTTTTTTTTTTTGAGACCATTGTTTCTTATAGCCACGGTTACTGCTGATTGTTGTACCAACTATTCTACGGAGTATTAGCCTCAGTTTGTCTTGCCCTATCTTGTTTCAGCTTATTCTCTCTCACATAATACTATTAAATTAGTGAAAAGCAGCCGTCCGCAACCATTAGCCGAACAGGCTCTATGTAATGTAATGCCGAAACTTCTGCACCTAGAAAAAAAAAACTCCTCTGCCATCCTTTATTACAGCTGAGCTTTTCGATTGTCGGACCCCGACACTTCGCACTGAAAAAAAAACCCCTCTGCCATCCTTTATTACAGCTGAGCTTTCGATTGTTGGACCCAAATAGTTTTCCCTCACTTCGGTAAAAAAAAACTAGCTTGCCTTCACCGAATGGTAGGGGATGTTTAGTTGGCGAAATATTTTACGCTCGGCTCATCGTAGCATTTTTCGTTTGTATTTGGTAATTATTGTCCAATTATGGACTAACAAGGCTTAAAAGATTTATCTCGCACTTTTCAGCCAAACAATGCAGTTAGTTATTTTTTTTTTACCTACATTTAATTCTCCATGTATGCGTCAAAAGTTTCGGTGTGACAGTGTAGCACTTTTTGGTTTGCTTTTTGGGAAGTAAACAAGGCCGTATTTCCCCCCCTTAATGTAAATCCTTATCAACAGATTATGTTACACTTTAAAAAAACTAGCAAAAATGCCCGTGCGTTGCAACGGGATAAAAAACAAGAATATCTCTAGGCCAATATACTTCATTTAACTAGAACGTGAATTTTGAGACCATGAACTAAGGACCGTTTGGTAGGGCGATATGGCAAAACAACTTCAGCTATAACTTATCTAGTCGAGTGAAGTTATTTTCATCAAACTATTGGTAGAATATTTGTTGTTGTTAGATAAAATTGTTTAAATGGCTCAACTATCCTTCTCTTTTTTACTTTTTTTATATTCCCTTTATTCTATTTTTGCCTTTTTTATACCTTGTATCACCTCTCGATCTCTCTTATTCTTTGTTGCCTTCAAAAAAATTATTGGTTCGTGTTTGATTTGAACTTGGATTTGATTGGTTGAATTAGATTTCAATAGTTGTAAGAGTCCGATTTGATTTGAGACAGGAATTTCTTTTCATCCTATTTTTGTTGCGTCCGAAGGAACCGTTTGGTTTTGGGGTGGACTCGGACGGCGGAGGTGGCGTAAAGATTTTTGACCCGTGGTGACAGTTTGATCTAAACCATTGATGTCAATCCGATGGCTGAGGACGATCCTATGGTCCGGAGGGTGGGACGACGGAAATTTCTTCGCTTTATTAATAGGTATAGATATAGATATAGATATAGATATAGATAGGGATTGGATGATTGTCTTTACAACTGCTGTGACCCTTTATATTAATTTGCCCGTACGCTGCAACGGGACGTATGATTTA
The DNA here is from genome assembly GCA_015847255.1 of Hyparrhenia diplandra. Taxonomy (NCBI): domain Eukaryota; kingdom Viridiplantae; phylum Streptophyta; class Magnoliopsida; order Poales; family Poaceae; genus Hyparrhenia; species Hyparrhenia diplandra. Next base: position 26,047 of record JADLZK010011433.1, on the reverse strand, counting down.
TGTAGTTACAAAAATAACTTGAGATTATTTGGTTCCAATTATTTTATAGAATATTTGTATCCACACTTCTATTACTCTTGTGAACGCGGAGGCCTGGCTTTCATACTTATTTATACGCGAGTCAAAGACAAGATTTTAATCAATGACCACATTATACACTAATTTATACATCATGTAGAAAATGATAAACTACCTAAATATGTTGTGTTTTAATATTGAAATTTTTTATAATAATTGGGGGGAAATTGGATGGCTCACATCGATCGAGAGTGGCCGATCCGACGGTTACGAAGGTCAGTAGGCAATGGGAGGCAAAAAGCCGGGAGGCAAAAATTGCCTCCCCGTTGTGTCTATGACGATGGGCCATAGAAGTAAAATTGCCTCCTGTTGCCTTCACAAAATGGAGGGAGTAAGAATGGGCGGTAATTGCAAACTTGTAATTCTTTTTTTTTTTTGGGTAAAATGGTAACTTCAGAAATACCAATTATTGTTTTTAGTAGTATAGTTAGTGTGGCAAACACAAAATGAATACGAGTGTGTTGGTTACTTCTAGGTTTTCACGGCCGCGTCCCGCGAGCCCGCCGTCGCCCAAGCGGATGGGTAGGTTTCCACGGCCGACGTCGTGCGAGCCGCCGCCGCCGCCGATGGGAGGAGGCCGGACGCAGGCAACGGGCCACCCTTGCCCCTCGTTCCTCCTCGCCGTCATCCACCCCCTCGCTCCTCGTCCTCGACTTCGGCCGGCCGCGCCTCGGCGTTCGTCCATGGTGGAGCAAGATGAGGCGGGGAAGAAGATGGGGGCATCAAACCTAGATCCAAGCGCCATGAGGGAGGCACCGGAGCCGGCACCGACGCTAGCGCTGCACATGACCAGAGTAGGTTCGCCGCCGCCGCGCCGCTATCTCGCGACGGGTAGGTTCGGCGCCATGCGCCTTTGCGCCGGGCGCTGCTGGCCATCGTCGCGCCGCCGAGGAAGCGGACGGAAGGCGGTGGATCGCTGCCGGCGGCGCCGCCCCTCTCGCGCACCTCATTGTGGGGCGTAGGCGTTACCCGTGTTGGTTTCTCACCGCTGCAAGTTCATGTCTTTTGATTCTTAGTTCAGAGATTATTGTAACTACTAGAGTAGTTCATACAAAACACTTACAATTGTTGATCATAGCATACAAAGGATCAAGCTTCCGATTGGCAAAAGGGGTATGGTCTTACAGAGACTATTTTAGTATCGTGCTTGTTTCCAATAGTGTGTTTCCGATTGACTAATTTAAGCTATATGATTCAAAGGTCAATGCATAACGTGATGCTTGTTCTTCCTCGATTGTTTTTGCCCCCGACATTAGACCGAAACTTCAGGGGGATTTTCAGAGACACTTTGTCCCTTTAGTTAGTCAATTATTTATTGACAAAACTCATTTGTTTGTTACTTGATAGTTTGATACTAACTGTCCCTCGCTATCTTTGTTGTCGCATTTGCGGCAAGCAATTGAATCCGCCTCCCGCATAAAAAGTGTTCGACAATGTGCATGAAATTCCCCGAGCTAGAGAGAAGCCTTAGGAAATTGATCGTCACGTGCCATCTATGTGCATGCATCCAACTATGCCGATCCAAACAATCCTGACTTTTGGAAGAAGTGGAATGATTTTGAGATTCAAAGATGGTAACGAAGACACATTTAGGGAGATGCTTCAGATCAACGTACGGTGGTCGCTAGCCGAAATCGTATGCCACACTTATCGACTTAATTTGCGGTTTGACATGAACACTAATTCTTGTATCACAAATTAATACTTGACATATAACATTGTGCGCATTACACATTTCATACTACCGAGTACTTATGCAGATGGATCGAGGTTAAACCCGGACGGCAGCTTGACACTCTGAAAGCGTATCAAGTCCCCCTCAAGATGAGATGGCAGCCTTGGAAAGGCAATCGCTCCCGGACCATCATCCACTGGACCACCACCACACCAGGCACCTTTGCCCCACCTCGCTAACAGGATGATGAACTTTGTCGATCTTTGGAATAGAGGCGTAAGCCGAGCAGCCGACAACAACAGGCTTGTAACAACGAGGACATTGAGCTGCCCGGCAACATCACTGAATTATCGTAATTGATCTTTGAAAAGTCATATCTTCTAGTTGTGATGCTTAGTTTCGAGTCAGCAAGTGTTAGCGAATATGTTTCGACACAACAATTCGGTTCTTGAAATTCGGATCTTAGTCTCGAGTGTGCATGTTTTATGAGAATCGGCTACATTGTATTGGATGTATATGACCTTGTCCAACATGAATTGATGCTCCAATAGTTTGATCCGAGTTTTAGTTTGCATCATTTAGTCAGTAGTGACATCATCGTGAGAAGAGAGGTGGTCTTAGGACATCGCCCATTCACATTATTAGTTTTTTACGCCGCCTCCGCTATTTGATTGCCCGACGAGTTCTGCCGTGGAAGAGATCATTGTTGGCGTAACCATCAAACCGGTTTTGGTCGGCGTGGTAGTCAAAAGGTTGAACTTTGCAAGATATCGCCCAACTTGGTTTGCTAAACTCCAAAGGCTGAAGGCGCCCCCTCACGCCGTATCTCTTACAGTGTCCCGAACTTAGTTGTCGAGTTTGGACCGAACTTAATGTATCATCATCTCACGCTTTGCCAAGTTTGTTTACTATGACCAAAATGACCTTGCAAGTAGCAAGGCCGCTTTCCTTAGTCCACTTTTTAGGAGAAAAAGAATTTGATTTCTACTACCATGAAGTTTATCGATTGCACGAGACCATCTCAGGATAAAAATTCAAAAACCCTGTCACCATGACTGTTTTCCAACCGTTTTTCAAATTGAATGGATGCAAGCGGCGCAAAAATCCGGAGTGCATCCTGAATGTTCTTAGTCTTTATATAGACCATTGGCTCTATCTCTCCCATCCTGTTTCAGCGAGGTGGGACTAAAATTGAGAAAGCGCCGCACCGCCATGGTGAACATGCATCGGGCCAAGTGGGTCATTGGCCCAAGCGTAGCGAGAGAGGAGGGAGTAGAAAGTAGCCTAAAATAGGTTTTGTAGTTTGTATTTTTGTGACAACCTTTTTAATTCCTACAAACCGTAGGGATTTGAAGTGATTTGATTTGAATTCTAGGAAGGGTTTCGGTTGAAAATTCAAGTTAAATATTTTGGAGCCACAAATAAATTTCTAAAAGCACATCAACACGCGAAAATACATAAGTGGATTTTAATGCAAGAAAGAAAATAGTTAAAATACCATAAAATGACTAGAAAAATCTAAAACTTGCATAGCCCCATGATTTTGGTGTATAATCGTACATAAAAAATACAAGTGATTTCGACAAAGTTCTGCTGCACACCCTCACAAAGGCATGCATGGCTCACATAGTCTTGTATGACTAAGTGAGAGATGCTTCTGGCTACGAAGAATGTAGAGTACCACTTTGTCAAAATCATTTGAAACTTTTTTCTCATGACTATACACCAAAATGGTGTGTCCATGCAAGTCTTTAGATTTTTCTAGGTAGGTTAGGGTATTTTAACATTTATTCTTTAGTAGTTCAGGAAATAATTATAATAATAGGTAAAATTACGCTAAAAACTCCACAAATGCACACAACATCGTAGTTTGGACCCATAAACATCCCATTAAAGTTTCAGATGATTTGAAGATAGTGGTGATACACATATCTACATGTGGTGACATATCTTATGTAGTCATATTAGTCGTAGTGAGACATGTATGACTTTATGAGGACATGCACCACCAATTTGTCGAAATCCATTGAAACTTTTTCTCATGACTATATACCAAAATGGTGTGTTCATGCAAGTTTTTAGATTTTTCTAGCTAGGTTAGGGTATTTTAACATTTATTCTTTAGTAAATCAACAAATAATTACAATAATAAGTAAACTTATTCGAAAGTTGCACAACTGTGCACAACATCTTAGTTTGTATCCATTAACACCCTATTAAATTTTTAGATTATTTGGAGATAGTGTTGATACGCATCTTAGTGAAATGGAAATAGCAAAAGAAGAAAAAAAAAAAAGAGTACATAAATAAAAGAAAAAAGCACCAACAAGGTTCGAGCCTAGGAGCTGCGGGTGAGCAAAGACCGGAGAGTAAACGAAATTTGCATCTCCCGATGATGAATAATTACATAATTTGCATCTTATGATAGAAAAATTTATGGAGCCTTGGGTCAATCTGGGCAAGAAATCCGAACCCAAAATTTATGGAGCCCAGGTCAACAAATACGCAAGAAATTCAAAACCCAAAACCTTCAACTATGGGAGCACGCCGCAGATGCCTTTTGTGTACTTTTTTTTTTTTTTTTTTTGAAAGAGGAAGATTTTCTTCCCATTCCCACGCACAAACTAATTTGAAACCTTATCCACGGGTTGATTCTTACGCACATTAGTTACATAATCGCACTATACATCAACAAAGTTGGTGTCCCGAGAACACGAAGTGTTTGTTGACTCGCCGGTAGTGCAAATACTTATACATTGCTTAATTATTGATTATGCAGTGAAGAACAAAACTGAAAATGCCGTACAAAGCGCAAGACTAGCGAGATAAACATGAACCGTCACCACCATATCCTTGCAAATGCTTTCTCCTTAGTTCAATCATTTCTTTCACGCAAAATCCTGCTACTTCTTCTAGCAGTTGGGCTATAGCCATAGAGAATTTATCAGTATGGTACTTTCGATTGCACACTTGAAACATGGAATCACGACATATATGATTTAATTCCCAACCTCTCTCTTTTTTAAGCTTTTCCCGCATGTCCCGAGAAGTAGGACGGTGACATGTTGATTAATAGATCAATTGCAATCTGTAACATTACAAATGATTGAGACATTTTAAATGGACAACGTAGATGATTAGTACAAAGACATACAGTTAAAAGCACATGTTCATAAGTGTCTACCATTTAGGGATCATCATTAGCAAGCAACATTTTCGAGTAAGACTGAATCAAGGAGATGAGTGAAGGATTCAAGATGAGAATTCTAAAAAATCACGAAAACTTGTAGAGCATTCTTTGCCTTCCAAACAAGTATCTCCTAAACAAGTACAAGCCACCTTTTGGGGAACAGTTTCTCAGACAGGGGATATAAGCCGATAACCATCTCCTAAACAAGTATCCAAATATGTAATCATACATGAACTCCAACAACTACAATTCTAATATGTGGAGAAATCTTTGTTATGGTTGCTAAATATGTGGAATCTTAATAATAATTCAAAATTAGTACGATAGTTTGATGCCTACCCAACCATCCAATGCCAAGAGTGCATGACATGAATTCAAGGTCCTGTTCGAGAGAGAACAAAAATGGCATCAAGACGTAAATGTGCTCTTCCAAAAGCACAAACAACCTCCAAGCCTTCCTCTTCAATTCATGGTCTATTGCACCTTCAAGCTTAAGAATTCATAAATCATGACTCATCGTAAACAAGATAATGCGTAGATACAAGACTTCAGTTTTGCATGCCCGCATCAACCCGAAACGCTTCTATGGGCGCCTCTCGTCATTCGGATGCAATATATGGAATAAATATGGTCCCACACAAAATGAGATAGATCCCAAACAAATCCCCTCATCAAAATACATGGAACAAACAATGGTCCTGTTCTAAGTTAAATGGACACTCATCTAGGAATGTATCATCAAATGGTGATATGCCGAATCGAAAAGGCAAATGAGGCCGAGCTCAAAGTTGCATACAAAATACGAATCACAATCGGTTTTAATCCTTGGTCCACAACTATATCCGCTAAACAAGACGTGAACGGCTTTATTGAACTATATTGAAAGGATGGTGTGGGTAAATCTTCCATTCATGTTAAACAACGTAAACTCGATAGTAAAAACAGGTTATTCGGATTATCAAAGCTACCGTAAAGTGGATACCTTGAGCAACGATGCAAATCCTGCTTTCGACGGCGAGGGCGGGGCGTGGCGGCGCGGCGGAGAGGAGGGCCGGGAGGGGCGGCGCGGAGCGGCGGGGTTGTTGAGGCACCCCCAGGCGCAACGGCGAGGGCAAGGGCGTGGCGGCGCACGGACGACGCCTTGGAGGAGGAGGAGGAGCGGCGGGTTGGGGAGGGCGTGGCGGCGCAACGGCGAGGGCGAGGGCGTGGGCGGGAGGTGTCCGGCGTCGCGTCTTCATCGGCGCTGGCGCAATCGAAGTCGGAGGAAGGCGGCAAATGAGAGCGCCAGCGGGGATGAGCCCGCCGGCGTCTCGGGCCGGCGTCTTGGTGGCGCGGCGCGATGGAGTCGGCGGCGTCGCGAGGACCGGCCGGCGGGGATGAGCCCGTCCCGTCCCGCACGGACCTGGGGTCCCGATGCGCCACCTCCTGGGAAGGGGGCTACGACGAGCGGAGGTCGAAGGGGGCTCGCGACGAGGGCTGGGGGAGGAGGAGGAGGAGCGGCGGGTTCGAGATGGCGGCGAAGAGGAGCCGTCGGGATCTCCGGGTGGGCCGCGACGAAGAGGGAGGGGTCGCGAGCCTGGGTACCCCTGCGGGTGCGGGAGGGGGTTAGATGTGAACAATTACCGTGTTATCCTTCCACCTAAAAAAAAAAGAATTTAGGAGAGGCAACAAGAGGTAATGGTAGGTAAAATCAAGTATTGTAAAAGAGCTCTTTTTAATATTACGTATGGATATGTCGTATCGATAATTTGCTATACATGAATACGAGCCACGAGTTCACGTCACGTGTAACGCCTTGAAATCGCCCTCTAGTGCTTCACATCAGTTATCGTGATAGGTCCATGCTTCATTCCAATTTTTTTTTTTTTTTTTGATAGGGCTTCATTCCATTATTAGTACTCGCAACTCGGCAGTGCTGCTGATGCATGGGTAGCCAGCACACATACCACTGATTCGTGCATGCGCGTACGTATGATATGGCAATGGCTGCGATAGATACATCGAGGTTTCATCTCTCACCAATCCGTATGCGGTATACGGTATTGTGTATGCCAGGACATGTATTTGGCTTGGCCGTTTATTTATTGTCCACTATATATTTGGTACATGATTCTTTTTGCTAGAGTTGTTTAAGTAGCTGGGATGCACATTGAATATAACACAAATTTGGAAGGACTGCACTCATGAACGAGACGTACGTGAGGAGGCGAAGTGAGATTGGACTGGACTCTATCGATGAATTGGTTTGAGACGCAAACTTGCGAGTCCGATGCTGACTGGAATACGGCAGGAGGGGGATGAGGCGAGGGCTGAACGAAATTTAGCGTGAGACGACGAAAATTTCCTCGCTTTTATTAGTAGGTATAGATAGATATCTTTATTTATTTATATTATGCAGGTATGACGTGTGGGTGGTCGATGGACCACTTGTGACCACCCACTAGGTCCGCCCACTGAGACAAGACCTGTTGTGTGACCACCTGGAGCGAATTTAGCCTTATACCATCGGGGTTGGTCGACCCGACGACTTTCAAGAAATCAGTATAGAATTATCAAGTTAATCACTACTCATCAATACTGTTAAACCTGATTTGTTAACGCAATGACCCCGATGAGTTTAGTGGCTAGATTCGCTAGATAATCGTAGTACACTAGATAACCGTAGATGAGACGTACCACGAGCCCACAAAAGCAGTCCGTGTCACTTCAATTTTCCGATCTAATCAATCAATGCCCAATTGGAGTGAATGAAACGTGCAAATTTAAAAGCCTCATTCCTCTGTCATCGTTCAATTGTGTGACATACTTTTGTTTTGATTTCCTTCCCTGTTTTATTACCAGCCGTTTCCGAAAGGCTCATTAATAGCATATGCACATATTGTAGTCCGATTCGACTAAAATTTCTCACACTATATATATTCTTATTTTTATGTTTTGTTGTAAAATCTAAATAGAGGACCATACAAGCCCAGTGTCCAGGGATGGATGGGGGGGCTTAAGCCCCCCTTAATCCCAATTTCTCCACTAAATTATCATTAATATCTAACTTTAACCCTAAACCTTAATTATTCAGTCTCCCCTTCGTCTTCATCCTCGATCCTTCCATATCCTGTCTGGCCAAACAACGTGTCAGAATCGAAACGGAAGTTATGAGTGAGCGATGCTACATGTCTACTTTTTAAAATTTGTTGCATGCTTTAGATTTGACATCTCCAATGCAAATACCGACCACAAGGTTGCTCTTTTCAGTTTTTGTATATACACTAGTAAGTATGTCCGTGTGTTGCAAACGAATTTTTGTATATACACTAGTAAATATGTCCGTGTGTTGCAACGGAAGAAAAAAAAAATATTTACGAAAAATAACAGTATGATGAATACAAATTGTTTAAATATCGTTCTTTTATAGAACAAGTACCCGAGCTGTATGGGAGTTAAAAATTCAAATATCTTTTTCGTTTAGTAGAATACTTATCTGATTTGTGTTCAGAGTTAGAGATTGAAATATCCTAGAACACATATTTGGGTTGTGTTCCTGCCAGGTTTTCATTGGTTGGTTCTTGCCTATGTGTTGTCCTACCAATCATAAGGTATAAATATAGAAACAACTTTGCTTATAATCAACGAAGTTAACAAGGAGTGGTGGTATCCATACTGAAGGTGTTAAATTTTTATTTTTTCCTTGCCTTGGGCTGCGATGACTACCGGAGTGGGCCGGACGTGTGCTCAAACGGGCCTCAAGAAGCTGGACTGGGCTGCCGAGCTAGTGGGCGTTGAGTTGAGTGTGAGAACAAGTGGATTTGACAGTTAGGGCAAATTGAATGGGCCGCACGCCTGAAATTTTTTTTTTTATTAATTGGTATAGATTATTAATTGGTATAGATATAGAAATGTTGTTGACCAAATCTGAGTGTCAACTCACTCCTCAGTCCAGACAGACGCCTCTAAAGAACTGATAGCCCAAGCACGAACGATTACTGGTAAATCATATCTAGCCGCGTTGCAGATGCAGATGCAGTGCAGTCCAGGGCGTGAATCAGAATTCCATTACATTTGCGATCGGTTTTGAGTCTTTTGACCCTTTTTGTCTCAAAACGTGCTAAACACAGCGAGCGCGCAACGCAATCTAGGTCATTTCACATGTTTTGCCGAAGCGGCTGTGAATCTGACTTTTTGTGTCGTATAGACATGGAGTTCCTGCCACATCAGCGTCACCAACGAAACTGGTTGATTTCGCTTTCGCTTAACATCACCGTGACAAGAACTCAAAATCACATTAAACCTGCCGTGTTGGCTGGTGCAGTGCAGAACCAAGACACTCGCGGCTTGCCACCCTGATCATGTCTCGTAGCATCATCGCCTACGAATTCACAACTCAACAACTGCTCCGTCGTGCTCTGTTCGGCGGTGACCCCTTTAAAACGTGCCGCATAGCCATATTCCGAATCCCAAGCCAAAAACCACGGCGGAGACGGAGACGGAGACGGCAAGGTTGAGCACTGTTGTTGCATGTGTCGTGTGAGTGTGAGTGACACCGCCAGGTCAGCCGTCGCTGCCGCACGGGCCCCGCGACCTGGTCGCCTCGTCCCCTCCCCCGTGTCCCCCACCCCACCTGCATTCGATACAAACAAGGCCGCCGCCGCCGCCGCATCAGCAGTCATCCAACCAGCCAGCCACCCTGGTTCTCCTTCGTCCTTCCTTAAACCCACCCCCGGCGGCACCGCGCACGCCTCACCACCCCCAGCCAGCCGCCATCCTCCCTCCTCAGTCCTCACGACCAAGTCAATTCCAAATCTCTCGACCGGCTCGAGGATGGCGGCGCAGGTGGTGGCAGCAGCAGCAGCGGCGGCGGGCACCGCGGTGGCCAGGCCGCTGGGCGGCGGATCTGGTGCCGACGCGATCCGGCCCGTGGCGAGGATGCCAAGGGAGAGGTGGGGCGGCGCTGTGACCGCGACCGCGAGGGGACGCCGCGAGTCGCAGGCGGTGGTGGTATCCGTCATAAGCCGCGCCCCGCGCACCGAGGCCGCCGAGGTGCTGCCGGTGTCGCCCGACGACGACGACGCGGCCGTGAAGGTAGCGTGACCATCCTCCTCCTCCTCGTACTGATTCATTGGACTTTTGTTGTCGCGAGCTGGTGGACACTGGCCGGGGAGCCCCGCTCCTGGTGGAATGGATTTGGGACGGGGACGGGATTTTGACCGCTTCAGGTTACTGTCGGGCTGATTGGGCGTGGAGATTGTCTTTCCCTGACGGTGGAATTGGATTCGTGACATCGCTTCGTGCTTGTGACGGTGAATTTTGGAGGGCGGAATCGTCCAGGGATGTCATTATCACTTGGCAACAATATATATGCACATGAAAATCAAATAATTACAGTGCATGCATCCCTACTGAACCTTTTGATATCTAGCCGTTACCGTTTTTTTTTGTTAAGTGACAAGACCACACAATGTAGAATAATTACAGTGCAACCCTGATAACTTGCCAATGTTGCCATGTCCTCATAAGTCGTCGCAACTTATATACTTAGTGAATCTGTCATTTGTTTTCCTCTTTGCTAAAGTGGCAACATCATTGAATTAGTTATGAAACCTTTGCCAAGAAGGCAAATGTTTCCAAGTGTTGCATCTTTCCAAAGATTAGTGGTGAGGTACCTTTGGAATTCCGCCTATATGACTTGAAATTTGAAAATGTCTTGTCAGTAATATGTTTTCTTTGACAGGAAGAAGCAAACTTCCAGCACCTTAAGGCTATCCAGCAACTTGCAACTGCAGCAAATGGTGTGTGGTCTAAACCAAATGTAAGGCGCAAGACAAAGATCGTGTGTACAATTGGCCCTTCAACTAACACAAGGGAGATGATATGGAAACTTGCTGAGGCTGGCATGAATGTGGCTCGGCTTAATATGTCACATGGAGACCATCGTCACACCAGAAAGTTATTGATCTGGTGAAGGAGTATAATGCATCACATGCTGACAATGTGATTGCTATCATGCTTGACACAAAGGTTAGTATTACTTCTTCCAGAGTATATCTACACTAAATCACTAAAGAGAGGGATAGTTATTATTATTATTATTTAAAAAAAAAGCGAGGGACAGTTCTCATCCTTACAGGCTACTTTCCTGTGGTCTCAAAAAGAAGAAAAAGAAAATAAAAGGTTGCTTTCCTGTATTATTATTCTTATAGTTCTTTATGCGTATAGCTAGCAGTTTGGTTCACTGTATCAGTGATAACTGATAAGAGTTACACCTTTTTATTGTTTATTTCGCTTGATTTATAATTCAGGGGCCAGAAGTTCGAAGTGGAGATTTGCCTCAACCGATATTTCTGGAAAGCGGGCAAGAATTCACTTTTACAATCAAAAGGGGAGTTGGGACTGATACATGTGTCAGCGTTAACTATGACGACTTTGTTAATGATGTTGAAGCGGGCGACATGCTCCTTGTAGATGGTATGCTGATATTACATTCCTTTTCTGTTAGGGAAAAAGTATATTTAATAACACAATTTCTTCATGAAATTAAATGTGTATGAATATTCTGACTCAGTGTTTGAAACATGCCTGACTCTGTTCTGTACATGAAAATTGTTAGGATTTTGGTGTACAACGTTACTGCGAGTAGTCTGCACTAAATTTAATAAGATGGAATTCACGAACATCAATTTTCTTCCTGCTTTGTTGTGCATAACTACTTACCCCTTCAATTATGTTGGATGTCAGATATCTGTCTTAACGTCCTGTTCAGTCTTGACTCTTGTCAAATGTATCTATGGTGGTCAATGATTTTTCTTCATGTTGTTATTGAATCAATTTTTAGGAGGAATGATGTCATTTTTGGTCAAATCAAAAACTGAAGATTCTGTGAAATGTGAAGTTATTGACGGTGGTGAATTGAAATCTAGGCGCCACCTGAATGTTCGTGGAAAGAGTGCAACCTTGCCATCAATAACTGGTAATAGTTAGCAACTTTTTGCTCTGTCTACTGGATCTAATCTAAATGTCCTTGCTTCATACACATTTCAAATGTACAGACAAGGATTGGGACGATATTAAGTTTGGTGTGGATAATCAGGTTGATTACTATGCTGTTTCTTTTGTGAAAGACGCTCAAGTTGTCCACGAACTCAAGGATTATCTAAGAAGTAATCATCAATCCAACTTTGTAAAAATCATATCATGCACCTTTTGGATAATTTATTGAGCACATTCTATTCTCTTCTCAGGTTGCAATGCCGACATACACGTAATTGTAAAAATCGAAAGTGCAGACTCCATCCCAAACCTACATTCAATCATCACAGCATCTGATGGGGTAAAAAAATATCTTACCTTAATTATGCTTTGGTCTAGTGAAATGCCATCAAACTGTTTATCTTTGCATGTATGGTCTTGAGTTGTATGGGAAATCATGAATATCCCTTTTAGTATCTGTTTTCCTCATTCTGACTTGAGTTTAAGGGCAGACTATAGATTTCACCACTAGGAGTTATCGCTTGTTTGATATTTCGGGGGAACGGACTAATTTTAAATTTAATATTGAACACTACAGGCTATGGTTGCCAGGGGTGACCTTGGAGCTGAACTGCCCATTGAGGAGGTGCCGCTGTTGCAGGTATGATGTCGCTGATCATATTTCTTATAAGTTATTGCACTGCAAAGCTAAAACGCATACACATATATGCCTATTCTATTGGATTATTTGAGTTACTTTATTGTATGTACATAGGAATATGGCTTAGATGTTGCAGTCGCATTTAAAATCTGATGTGCCTAGTGCTTACTATGAGCCATTAGTAAAAACTAAAGGTGTCTTTTACATCTTCCTCAAATATCATGTTCTTTTTTGTGCAGGAAGAAATTATTAGAATGTGCAGGAGCATGGGGAAGGCTGTTATTGTCGCTACAAATATGCTGGAAAGTATGATTGTTCATCCAACTCCAACCCGAGCAGAAGTTTCAGACATTGCTATAGCTGTCCGAGAGGGTGCTGATGCAGTTATGCTTTCTGGAGAAACTGCACATGGGAAGTATGTCACATGTTTTGCTTTTTGATAACAAGAAACTGATGTTATTAGTTGTTAGCTAAGGGTGGCTCAACAATTGAGCTAGCAAGCCAGCTCATAACTCGCCACATCATTTAAAGGACAACACATAAGACAAGCTCTCCAATAATCCAACTCATAACAACTTACTGTTGGTCCCACATCCTTTCTTTTCCCCATCCACACCTCACTGTGCCCCAGTAATGGCCTCGTACTTTGTCTGAGCCTAGCTGGGAAATAAGAGGTAGCTTTTCTCTCTTTCGTAAAACAAAATGCTGAGGTGGATCTCTCTGAGCTAGCTGAGATGTCATTATTGGAGCTGCCCTCACCATATAACCAGATATGACATTATATTTATATCTATATTTTTATCATATATGTTTTTCTGTGTTCCATGGACAATTAGTTTGTTTTAGTATGCTTTTGCACTACTATATTATTGTTATTTGGTGACTGCATTCTTTCCAGATTAATAAGTGACAGTATGAATTAATACCTGAAAAAAATAATGTTACGGATGTTGCTGCCCCCTATGTTTCCTTCTATGGAAAGGGTGTTTACTGTTTAACTATATTTTCAGTGTATCAAATCGGAAATCTAACATCTGTACGACATGTATTTCTTTCAGTTTCCTTCAAAGTTTTATTGAACTAGCTAGCTAACAATGGATTGCCTGGTTGATCTTGATTATTCAAAGAATAACATATTTATAATAGCTGCTAGAACGATACTGTTGCAAACATATAGGTTAATACTTTTTGTAGTTTTATTTAGTTAAAATGGCCATTGCCTTGTTTTGTGTTGTACGCATATGTTTGCGAAGTCTTCTAGTGTGTTTCCCTTCCCTGATATATATCGAAGATCATGGCAAATGTATGCTAAGCGCCTAAGCTTATGACTTGATTTGGTGACAGATTTCCGTTGAAAGCTGTTAAGGTCATGCACACTGTTGCCCTGAGAACTGAGGCAACTATTCCTGGTGGGGAAACACCTGCAGACCTTGGACAAGCTTTCAAGGTTTACCACCTTCACTTCTTCAGTCTTTTTCCTTCATGCTGATCTTCCTTTTCCGTTTTTCTAACCACATCCCTTTCTGTAGAACCACATGAGCGAAATGTTCGCGTACCATGCAACAATGATGTCAAATACCCTTCAAACATCAATAGTGGTTTTCACCAGGACGGGATTTATGGCTATACTGCTTAGTCACTATCGTCCATCTGGCACTATTTTTGCCTTCACAGATGAGTAAGTTTTCTGTTCCTTTTGTGCCAGTGGGTACTACAAGACAACTTTTAGACAATCCTTTTATATATCCCGTGATCATGACTCATCAATAAAATGTTTCCTAAGGATGTCTTTTATTAATTGTGCTGAAGATGACCCTTTTGGTGAGAGTGTGTTAAATATTTGAACATAATATATGCTGTACTTAGCAATTCATTTCTGCTTCCTAGTAGCCTAACATAATTTGTGAAACATGAGCCATTAGGCTGCTTGTCCAACCCAATTGTTTGTTAGTAACATTCAACCCAATTGTTTGTTAGTAACATTTCGAACAACCATAGCGTTTTGAGGTGTGAGGCCTATGGCTAGTTTAATTTTAGTGATGAGACCATGCACCCAAAATCATATGTGAGTTTTTGGTTCACATTCAAGATGCAAATCCTAGAGACCAAAATGGACCAAAATACTGCACCAAATATACTTCAGCACATTTTGAGTTCTTTTAGTTACAGGCTAGCAGAAGTGAACTCTAGATCTTGGCTTTCGTGATTAATCAGTGAGAGAGTTAGGCAACATTGTTGGGTTTGAATATACACTTGTTGCAGTGACAAGTGCAACCGTGATCTGAAACATATCATATCCTTCTGTTCATTTTTCTTTTACAATTCCTTAAATATCTAGCAAATAATTGTCGTAATATTATAGGGAGAGAGTTAGGCAACGATTGGCTTTGTACCAAGGTGTATGCCCAATTCAAATGCAATTTTCTGACGATGCTGAGAAGACATTTGGCAACGCTTTGTCTTATTTGCTGGTAACGACTTCTACAATCTATCCTTTGCATT
Source organism: Hyparrhenia diplandra (assembly GCA_015847255.1). NCBI lineage: Eukaryota > Viridiplantae > Streptophyta > Magnoliopsida > Poales > Poaceae > Hyparrhenia > Hyparrhenia diplandra. The sequence continues at coordinate 10,984 of JADLZK010011433.1, read as the reverse complement.
TTTTTGGCACCACTCTAATTAATACTAAATGTATGATCAAGGACCTCAATTTTTATCAAATTATTGTGTTAGCATCAGCTATCCATATAATATTATTAACGTCAAGAACAGCCTCACAATTGAACTTAGCATTGTAGCCTTTAAAGTTGGTTTAGCAACAATCATAACTAGGACTAACAATGCATGCTGTGGCTTTGGCACCTTGATGTTCAACATGACAAAATGGCCGCATCTGAAAACATGATCATTCAAGGGTAGACAGGCCAGCCAAACCAATAATTTATAAACAAAGTGGAGATAAATATGCCTGGAGCAACAGGTGCAGTACTTTTTTCCCAACCATGATATATACTAACGTAAAACCAAGCATGAATTAACCTTGAATATCCAACAGCCAGAAGAACCGCATGCTGAGAGCATTAGCCCTGTGTCTTGTGGATAACAATTGGCTGCATGAAATTAGAAACAGCTGACTTGATTATAGCTGCTGTATTTGGGCCTCGAATATCTGATCGGATCATATCACACCTTTACCTTGGCAATCTGACAAGAACACTGCAGCATTTGGTAGTAGAATGAGACTATGAATTACAATAAAGCAATAATGGTAATGGGGCCTTAGATATCTGGATCATGTAATTCTTTGATACCGTTTGTTTATGTTTAACCATGGGTCTATGATGGATATCCTAATATGACGTCACATTTCACAGAAACATGGTATGGTTAAGGATGGTGAGGAGGTTGCACTTGTTCAAAGTGGTAACCAGCCCATCTGGAGATCACAATCAACACACAACATTCAGGTGAGGAAGATCTGATGCGGAACGCACATAGTATTCTGATTGTTGAGGACCATCATTTCTTCTTGCAAACCGGAAGGTCTTGTTACAATAATACCACACTGGTAATACTGGTGTTGGTGCGATAGTTAGTACTGAGCTAGTATTGTGATTCTTTTCTTACTTGTGCACTAATGCAGTTTTCCTTCCATGTAAAAAGGCCAATCAATTTGCCACCCGGTGTTAGCTGTAGCTTGGGGGGACACCGTAGGCTTATTGTTGTTGTAATACAGTTCATTCCATTTGTCAATGTTAAGGACTTTCATCTCGACAGGGACATTGTCATCTGAAAGACTGCAATGCGGTAGAACTAGGCATAACTTGAAACCACGATTCCACGCTTTTGAAGATCGTTGATTAAAAAAATTTGAAGATCGTTGATTAAAAAAAACATCGGTCGTAGGTGTGTATTGGCGTCTTTTTTCTTCTTCTTTGCTTGACTTGCTCGACCTATATATTACTTTGCAGAAGTTACATGCGTTGTTTATTAAGAAATCTTGGGCGATCAATAAGGTCGCCTGTCACATTTAGGTTCAGCGCCTGGAAGCTCGCTGCCGTTGAAGAAAAAATGGCGGGACCACGGCACAAGCTGGACGAGGAGGTCGGGTGTCCGGCCCGGCCGGGCGCAACAGGCAGACAAACGAACCCGACGATCAGCCCAATCTTCGAGTCTGACTAGTCAGCCTCCGACGCCAAACGCGAATTGGTTTATAGTCTCCAGTGAGACGCTACCCATCAAGATTTAAATCTTGGTGCTCACACCTTTTTGGGATTTTCTCGGATTTACCAAATTATTATGCGTTAAGTGGTAGCGACGTTCCCGTCGGCGACGAGGCGCCAATGGTGACTTCGAAAATATCCAGATCTGCCGGCTGCCCAGCCTTCGGAGGCACTGGCGGACGCAGTATATGGACATGGGTGTACAGATGTTTGGAGAAAAATTACAGCTACTATATATGCATATACATGTATACAGCATATATAATAATATAATATATATAGACCAAATTCTGTATGATTCCAAATAGGCCTCCCGTCCACCACTCCACCATTAGTTGGGCCGGCCAGCTAGCTCAACAAGACATCATCTCTCGATTTCAAAAGCCACCTCGTAGAGAAATTTGTAATGTTCCTTTTATTAGTTGATACTTCATAGATATAATATGTATTATTAATTAACTGTACTAATTCGCCTAAAAAAAATAACTGTACTAATGTACTCTGCTCTACCACTGTTTGCTTTGAATTGATGAATATTTAGCTTTACATATGCCATAATGGTTTGGTTCTGTATGTGCATATGTGTATGTACACCCAATTTTCAATTCCTCGTCCGCCACTGTTCTCGAGGTGCTCATAGGGGTAGTAGAGTTTGCGTACGTGTGTTCATAGGGGTGAGTGTGTGTGTGGGGGTGTTGTGAGCGCTACGTTGTACTGTGTAATTTAAAAAAAGCCTCCAACACCAAAGGCGCCTGTCCCTCGCCCTCTTTTCTCGGTTCCAATCAACCAAGTGTCTCCACGTATACATCGTAGTTCAGCGAACACAAGTGATATCCGAGTTTTTATGCGTGCATAACACTGCATGTATACTACACTGATAGTATATAACATCTTCTTTTTTTTTTTTTTTTTTTTTTAGTCTCAGACATCTACTACATTGATCCCCCCGGCCACCTTAAAATGAGGGAGCATATGAAACAGTTTCTAAAGTTTCTAAACTTTAGTCACTAAAATGCCAAACACCCCGAGGTCCCGACTAAAGTTTAGGGCCTTTTAGTCATAATAAAGAGCTAGCTAAAGGTCACTTTGAAGTATACATGAGACCACTACTAATGCCAAACAACCCAACAAACTTTAGAGGGTCAAACTTTAAGGATCACTTAAGAAAAAAAACATCCACTACAAAACAGAACGCACAAGGCTTAAGTTCCCCAAACAATATACGACTAGTGACAGGACATGTAGAGAGCATAGAAAGAGGCCTCATCAAAGTTAGGGATGTGGAGCTGTCCGGTCACCACCATGTTTCTATTGAGCTAGTCGAATTTCCATGGAAACAAATGAAGAGACAGGTCAAAATTTTGTGATAATCATTATTGCACCGGGAAACGGTAAGCACAAGCCACAAGTATTCCCAAAACAAAATACTAGTAGTAGCGCGAGTTGGCAACATATAAACCTGTTAATGAGTTGTCAAGCATGCGTACGTGGAGTCTCCTGCAGTTCCATCTCAAAAAAAAAAAAAAAAAAAAAAAAAAAAAGAGAGTCTCCTGCAGTTCTGTTCAGACACGGTGAAAATTTGTACACACACATATAAACCTGCCAAGTATTAGTACTGGTCTACGCACGCACCGTTCATCACGCCGGCAGTATCGTGGCATTTCTGGGGCCATCGCTAATTATATGTTTATTATAAAAATTGACAACTAAAACGTCTATATCGAGTCGTCTGAAAACCAGAGAAAAATCAAAGTCATCTCATTGTCATAATTTTGCACCACGAACAAGTTCACAATCGCAGCGTGAAGCCACCGAAAGCGTGTCTCCTGGAACACGGCAATTTGACCAGACGATCGAACAAGATTCGTTAAATCCATAACAGACTGAGCGGCCGGTCTTTCTGCACAGATTGACGCACTCGTAACTCGTAATTGGTGGGCAACACAGGACAACTTGCTATGCGTTACAGCATATAGCAATAGCAAGTCAAAATATGGTTGAATTGATCCGTTAAAGCATTGGGATTGGCATACATAAAACTGAAGATATTGCAATGTTCTCCACCTAGCTCTCTGAAAACACATTTCTGAGTTTCCACGGGCACCAAAAGGTCAGCAGAAGTAGTAGTCATGTTCAGTAGAACACTCTAGATTGTTGGGAGTTTAAGACCTAAGACAACATCATCGAAAGCTGTTTAGCTACTACACAATCAAATAAAAGGACTATTCGATTTTCTTGGCCTGAGAGATGGAATGTGACAACAACGTGAATGGCTACAGAAACCGCGTGGAGTACTGGAGATTGTAATCCATGCCTTTGGACTATTCGATGCTTATATGTGGATTGCTTAGCTCTAGCTGAATAGGCCATTCTTCGCGCCCCCGCCCGCCCCCAAAAAAAAAAAAAAACTGAATAGGCCATTACATTGATGAGTCGTCATTCGGAAGAAGAACGGCAAATGCCATGCCTTTTCTTTTCTGCTTTTGATTTTTGTTATTTGTGGAAAATAGATGTATTCGGAGTCTCGGACATTAGAGTAAGGATATATACGTCCAACTCAAAACTCACTTTAGAATTGAAAATGTCAACTCTGAAAGATGTAACCTCTTATCAAAGAAAACAGATGTACTTGCCCAACAATTACGATTTTCCACAAATACATCTGAATTATAAGTCAAGCAGAAGTCTTTTTTTTTTTTTTTAAACTAAGTCAAGCAGCAAGTCAATTGTGAATTAATGCTCAAATCTTCCAAGAGGGGCATGCAGGTCTACGTACGTGTTAGTTCCCTCTGCCTATCTCTTTGGAACGATTCAACCATCCACACCTATATAAAGGGTTCCATGCTACCACTATTTCACTACCAAAAAAAAAAAAAAAAAAAAAAAAAAAAACAAAGCCAATCCAAAACAAGTCATCTCATCATCGAGCGAGACCACTAAGCAACTAACATGGCGGCTAATCTCAAGTGGCCTCCTGTTCTGGCCCTTCTCCTCGTTGCTGCCATGGTTGGCAGCACCAGTGCTGGCAACATCGCAGTGTACTGGGGCCAGAACGGCAACGAAGGCACACTGGCGGACACCTGCAACTCCGGGCTCTACGCCTACGTCATGATCGCATTCCTCATTACCTTCGGCAGCGGACAGACCCCGGTCCTGAACCTCGCCGGGCACTGTAACAACCCCGACTCCGGTGGCTGCACCGGCCAGAGCAGCGACATCCAAACCTGCCAGTCGAAGGGCATCAAGGTGCTCCTCTCCATCGGCGGCGCCATCGGAAGCTACGGCCTCAACTCCACCGACGACGCCAACAACGTGGCCGACTACCTGTGGAACAGCTACCTGGCCGGCAGCGACGGCTCGTTCCGCCCGCTCGGCGCCGCAGTGCTCGACGGCATCGACTCATTTGTTTTATTACCGACCGGATTCCGGTAACCGCCGGCCCTCGGATTCGGTAAACCGGTCCGTTACCGGTAAACCGGACGGTTACGGTCGGTTTGAAGTTTGAATTCAGCTGAATTCAAGCGGCGCCCGGCGCCGGGCGTTCGTATAAATTCGATAAACCGGGGCGGTTTGAATTTATACCGCCGGTTTGAGCGGTATAAATTCCAAACGCCCGAAGGGAAGTTTTTTTTTTTAATTTTTTTGAAGGAATTTTTGGTAGTTGCTTTGGACATTTTTTGATGTAAAAAGTGGCACACAACGCGGAAATAAATAGCATAAGTCAATACGGTAACAAAAACGTGGTGGCATACAAATAATCAACCGGCGTGGCATATACGGGAACACCCCATATCGGCAAGACTCCTCATACTCGGCGGTAGACATAATAGAGATACCTGTTCTTGAAGCGAGGGCGAGCCTTGTAATCTTGCCAAGTTAGCCCCGACCATAATGCTTTCATTTGTCTCCCATTCTTCAACCAACCGATTGTGAAAAATCGGGGTCTTCCCGATCGTACACCCATCTAGTCATAGAGGCTGCGGACACGTCGGGAATGGGATAGGTATAAGAAGGAAAATTGCGAGGTCTCAGCGCATGCGGGGATGAGCGCGGACGGCGGCGGCGCGCCGCCCGCTCCTCCCGCAGGGAAACTTTCTCGGGCCCGGTTTTTCTCGGCCTTGGCCCGGAAGGCGGCGGCGGCGGGCGGGCGGGGGCGGACGCGGCGGATAATAAGCTTCGGGCGCGTTTGACCCCCAGCCTGCCACGCCTTATCGCGCGGCCCGGGAGGCCAATGGGCCTCATGGGCCTTGACGGCGGCCGCCAAGACGTTTTTTTCAAACTTCAATTCAAATTTTTATATACCAAACGAACTCAAATTTGAAAAATTTTACACCATTGGCTTCTATAAATCACGAACTATTTTACAGAATTTTTTTCAACGATTTTTTTCAAATTTTACATTTTGAATTTAGCTTCTTTTATACCGCCGTCCGTAAACGGACCGGACCGGTTTTTCAGTAATCGCGGTTTACCGCGTAAACCGGAGAAAAACGCAGCATCGACTTCGACATCGAGAACGGGCAGTCGGCGCACTACGACGACCTGGCGAAGGCGCTCAAGAGCAAAGGGAGCGTGCTGCTCTCGGCGGCGCCGCAGTGCCCCTACCCGGACGCGTCGCTGGCACCGGCGCTGCAGACGGGGCTGTTCGACAACGTGTGGATCCAGTTTACAACAACCCCGGCTGCGCGTACGCCAACGGCGACGACACCAACCTGGTGAACGCCTGGAGCACCTGGACCAGCGGCGTCACGGCGGGGAGCTTTACCTCGGCGTCCCGGCGTCGGATCAGGCCAGCGGGTACATCGATCCCAGTACCCTGACGGGCACGGTGATCCCCACCATCAAGGGCATTGGCAACTACGGCGGCATCATGGTGTGGAACCGCTTTTCGACGTGCAGAGCAGCTACAGCAGCCGGGTGCAGGGCAGCGTCTGAGCGAGCATGCATATACACGAAGTTCAGGCTATACAGCCGGGTTGCAAATGACTAATATGTTAGGAAGAATAGTGTCAAGTTTTAAGTAGCGGTAAACCAACTTATTACTTTTACTTATAAGTCACCACGCTTATAAAGTTGGTGGTGTTTCACAAAAATAAGTCGGTTATTTCAGTTTAACTTATAAGTTAGGGACTTATTTGGAATCAAATAGGGCCTAATTTTAGTCTCATTTAGTTTCTAAATTAGCAAAACAAGAGGACTAATTGTCTAATTTTTAATCTTATTTAGTACTTGTCAATCCATTAGTCTCTCTTGAGGTGCCAATTGGGACTACTAGTCTAAATTTTTGGTCCATTTAGTCTCTCTATTTACTTAGCAAATCAGTCTTTTAAACTAAAGAACTTTTTAGGAACTAATATTTAGTCTCCATATATATAGACTCTAATCCCTAGTCAACCAAACAAGCCTTAGGCCGCCGTTTAGATGGCAAATTTTTAGCAAAAAGTCACTATTCTAACTCCTGCGTGAAGACACCGTAGCAGACGTTTCGTTTTTTTTGTGGTAAAACATTATCCAATCGTGAACTAACTAGGCTCAAAAGATTCGCCTCGTGATCTACAACAAAACCGTGTAATTAATTTTTTTTTTAACTACATTTACTTTGCTCTAAACATATGTCTTTGATGTATTTAATGTGATGTGATGGAGAGAGAGTCTAAAAATTTATAATTTTTTGGCAAATTTTTAGCCAACTAAACGTGGCCGTCGTGAAGCTGCCTAATTTTTCAGCACTGTTGTCCTCGAGACGAGGTGGGTCGGAGGCGAGGCAGATGTGGAGAATTGGAGGTGTGGACCAAGGATGTGACGGGTGACGGCTTTGCACCTTTGCCTATGGAAACCGTCGAACGTCGTCGACTTGGCAGATCTGACTTGCGGTGGCGGGCGAGTCCATCTCGTCGTAATCTTCCCGTCGATCGATGGTTATTTGAGTCTCGTCTTGGAGCGACCACTTGCCATCCATGCGCAGCCGGCCAGCAAGGCCGGTCCCATAGCAAATCGCATCTGCATGGGCCCGGTCAAACGAGGCCCTGAGCGCCAGTGAATCCAACACAAACGTGCCGCCTACTGACGATCCTTTGTATGGACCTGGCTGCCGTTCCATCATGATCGCTGCCTTGTTCCACCATGCGTATCATTCTCATACATATATTTTCATCTGACTGGAGCATTTTATTTTCTTGACACCACGCTCGAATTTCCTATAATATAATGTGAAATACATGTTCTTCGATTTTTTTCATTTCCGTTGTCCGATACCGATAGTAATGCGACGACCCATCTTCTCCCTCCTCTCTATCTCTATCATTAATAAATTTTCATCAAGCTGGTGAAAAGACACACATGACGTCAAAAATAAGCTTTAACATTTTTGACTCCTAACACTAGTAACGCAACGCTTTTCGTGGCGGTTAAATTTTTTTTTTTGCGTGGTGGGCACAGGCGTCGCCACCAGCGAAAAGACGGTTAATGGTAGATTTTTTTGTGGGCGGGCATAAACGCCGCCACGAGAAATGAATTAAAAAATAAAAAAATCAGGTAGGCCACCGAGCCCGTCGGCCCGATAGCCCATCGAACCCGCCGCCGTCGCCGGGCCGGCCAGATCTACCGCCCGTGGCCGGATTCGCCGCCGGTGGCGGATCCGCCCAGCCGGGGCCGAAGGGCCCGCGACCGGATCCGCCCGGCCAAGCGCGTCGGCCGTGGAGGAGGAAGAAGCGCGGATCCGCGTGCTAGAGGTGCGCCGTCCCTTTGGATCATGTAGCGCCACCGGCCCCATCTGCCCGTGTCGGCCCGCCGCCACCGGATCAGCGCCCTAGAGGTGCGCCGCCGGGATCCCACCTCGTCGCCGCCGCTTGGACTCCCCGGCGGCGCGCCACCTGCGCCGCGAGGCCGCCGTGGAGCCTCCGCCGCCCGAGATTGGCGGATTCGCCATGGAGGCCCGCGTCGGGAGGGGAAGGGAGAGGAGGGGCCGCCGTCGAGGAGGGAAGAGGAGGGGAGGAGGCCGAGCGCCGCGCCTTGGTTTCTGCGTAGAATGAGAGAGGGGAGGAGTCCGAGTGTCTCAATGATCAACCCCAAGTGTTCGAGTATATATAAGGTTGAAACGGAACAGAAAATTCCCGAGTTCGACACCAGCGCCGTTTTTCTTCTTTTAACCCGATCGATTTAGTATTTTTCGGACAAATTCGGTTCGGTTCGAAATCGAACAAAAATTCGAACTCAGGCAATTCGGTTTAGGCTTTGTTCGGCCGATTTCCTCATTTCTACGTTATATTCTGACTGGTTCCATATTTTAAATTGGAAAAAGTATACTTTTGATCCCTCAATTTTTGCGAAAGTCGATTTTGGTCCCTCAACTCTAAAAACCGGGATAAAGCGGGTCCCCAACTTTTCAAACCGTGTGCAGATTTCGTCCCTCGGCGGGTTTGGATGGTGGTTTTCTACAGTAACTCCGGTTTGCTACAGTGACTTTGGTTTCATTTTTTTTTCTTTTTTCTTATTTATTTAAAATTTGAATCTTTTCAAAAATCATAGTAAATCCACGGAAAATTCATAAAATAGAAAATCCAATTTTGTTGGACTCCACATGAGTAGAGCTATGCAATGAATATATAATATGGTATACTTTAGTACAAAGTTTTTACTAGAAGGTTTTGCCTTTTTTTTTTATTTATTTCAGCTCAATCTTTAAAAAATCTTAGTAAATTACAGGAAAAATTATAAAATAAAAAATTCAATTTTGTTGGACTCCCACATGAGGCGCGCAATAACACGATGCGTAGTTACTTGTGGCTCTTTAACTAGGTTAGGTTAGCTAGGTTTTCTTTGTCTTGACCTAGCACGCGTACGTACACGAGCCGTGAACTTGATCGATGGATCCCCGCCAATAAATTAAATAGTACACCTATATATCTTTATTGTGTAAATATGCTCATGTGGAGTCTAGCAAAATTGGTTTTTCAATTTTATGATTTTTTATAGTTTACTAAAATTTTTTAAAGATTGAGTTTCCTAAATAAATAAAAAGAAAAAAGGCAAAACCTTCTAGCAAAAACTTTATACTAAAGTATATCATATTATATATTCATTGCGTGAGTTCTACTCATGTGGAGTCCAACAAAATTTGATTTTTTATTTTATGAATTTTCTGTGATTTACTATGATTTTTGAAAGATTCAAATTTAAATAAATAAGGAAGAGAAAAAAGCGAAACTACGGTTACTGTAGCAAAACCGGAGTTACTGCTCTCTGAAAACCACCGTCCAAACCTGCCGGGGACGAAAATCTGCACGTTTGAAAAAAGTTGAGGATTTATTTTGTCCGGTTTTGGAGATGAGGGCCAAAATCGACACTTTTCATAAAAAGTTGGGGGCCCGAAACTGGGACTTTTTTCCTTTTAAATTCGGTCAAACCGAATTAAGCCCACTGTACAGGCCAGGCGTACAGGCTACAGCCCAGCCCAAGTAAAACCTCGCCTCCCCACGCGCGGTAGGTGACGCCTCCGACCTCCGACGCCTCCCCCCTCTCGTCCCGTGATTTCTGGCGTTCCTTCCCGAGACCCAAGCGCCGGGATTCCTGCGTCGCCTCCTTGCCTTCATCTCCATCGATCCTCCCTCTATTTCCCTTCCTTAATCCTGGCGACGCCAGCGCCGTACGCTAGTCCTCCCAGTCCACGCGAGTCTCGCATAGAGACCGCGAGGCAGCACCGTCACCCCACCGCGCCGGCCGCCACCCTACGCCGCAAAAAGCCCGCCGGCCGCCACACCGCCCGTCAATGGCGCCCGCCGGTGGAGATGGTGCTCCTGCTCCAGGAACGAAGGGCAAGGGGAGCAGGCCCAAGACCAAGAGCGTGCGCTGCCTTGTACAGCCACTGTCGCCGAAGGCACCAGCAGCAACGGCATCTCCATCTGCAGGTAGCAACGGCTTCTCCGAGAGTTACTGATTGAATGTCTACTTTTTTTAGCCTGCTAGTGAATGGGTCGGGAACTTTTTTCTAAAGTCAATGACCTTACCTGTAACGTGAATTTTGATTCCGATGTTCTGGTAATTGCTCAAATTACAGTCAATTTAGATCTCAACTTATGCCATGCTAACTGTCAATACAAGTGAAAAGAATGAATCATCGTCAATGTTCTGATCCTTATTATTATTAGTGACTGCAATTTAGGTTTCTGCTGTAATAAAATACTTAGGCTTTCTGCATTGTGTTCTTTTCCTAAACCATGCACTTGTCTAAAGTAATGAATTATGGGATGGTATTCCGTATTAAATTTCGTATACCGACCGTGTTCGACATAAGTTTCGGCGAATTGGTGCGTTTTTCGACATTCCGTAAGTTCGTGTTTCGTGTTCGTGTTGTTCGGCTTTTACCGTGATTCGTTTTCGTTTTCGTATTCAAATATAGAAGTAGAAAACGGTAGAGATGTTTT